>JAMXBD010001471.1:0-364532 GCA_024138025.1 Combretum micranthum | reverse complement strand
AAATATAGCATATACTCAAACATGCATTAACCATTCACACAAGTGTTGAATATTGTTAGGTAGCTTCTTGTTCACACAATTCAAAGCACAAGTGAATCCAGTAACCCCATACAGGCTCCATTTTAGTTTGTACCTAACATTTCTAGTACAACTCAATATAATCACAAACAAGTACAAAATCATAAAAGAAATCTTACTCAGCCATAGGTGCAGTTTTAGTCAAAGTAATCTTTCAAAAAGTCAAGCCTCAACTGCTATCACCTAGATAAGGAAAGAATTTAAAAATAATAACCTTGCAGAAATCATGTCCTAATAGTGCTAGTCTCGTTAGATCTATTGGTTGCTTAACTTAAGCTTTAAAATGGTCATATTTATTTCATTTTAAGTTTGATTTTTGCATGTAAGTAGTCGTTTTCCATCATTTTCAAATGCTCGATCCATTTTTAATGTAATTCTCTTCATTTAGGTTTGGAAGGTCTCAAATCAATAGGTTTCAGATTATATTCCTATATATTTCACTTCCATTTTAGTATTTTCTAAGGTTTGAATTCTATCAAGGCCTTCTATCAGGCATGGGGCTATATCCTAAGAATGTCTATGATGTAAGGGATAATCTAAAAAGTAGTACCTAAACTTTTACAAAAAGTTCAATTAGGTACCTGTAGTTTGGTTTTGAACAATTTGATACCTAAAGCCAGTTTTTGCGGACATTTGCCTTACCTGAAGTTTGGTTTTAACAATTTTGATATATTAATAAAGTTTTCACGAAAATTTTGTATACCTGTTTAAACTTGCTTCAAGTATGAAAAAGATCGTGAAAGCTTTATTCAAGTACTGAAATTATCAAAACCAAACTTTAAATATGAAAAAAGTCCACGACAATTTTGTTCAGGTATCAAATTGCTCAAAATGAAACTTCAGGTATCTAATTGAACATTTTACAAAAGTTTAGGTACCATTTTTGTCATTATCTCTATGATCTAACATGAAATAAAGATAAATATACAACTATTCTATTTGAATATACATATCACGTATCTAATTTTAAATGTTACGTCTGTAGTGGTTTCCAATCTTATGAGATAAATTAGAAGGAAGTGAATAAAAGTCATATGATGGTCTTACTCCTCATTACGGTTTTCGCCATTGTAAAAAATAAACAAATAAAATAAAATAAAATAAAGAAAAGCAAGCTCCATGATCTTAATCATGATCAAACTTAAGTTCATGTTCATCATAAAAGTTTCTTTAGCTATGTTATAAAAATGAGTAGCTTGGTGACTTCTTAGAAGTCTCAAGCTCTCAATCTTGAAAGGAAAAATGGAGAGGGGGGATGTTCATTTTGACATCTTCTCCTCAATCCTTTGAATACCTATTTGTGAGCTTAGAGTAAAAGTCATGACTTAAGAAATACAAGTTGATATCACATCCAAGTTAGTTCTTAGGTCTTGTTGTGCATTGAGTCAAGGAAGTTGATGTTTTTCCTTTATTTTTTACTATTAATGTATCTACCCTTTACAATAGACTTATTAAGATGATCATTTAAAGAAAATGGGAATTTGAATCTTATTTTTTGTGAGTCATAGGGCTCATAGCTTGGAAGGAAAAGAAAAAGAAATTTTTTTCCTTTGTGTCTCCTTGAGTTCTTGGAGTTGTGTTAAGCTTGTGATCGATGGCACATGGTCCCATTTTGTTATCAATGTTGGCTTTAACACTTATACTCCTCATGGAGCCATTAGGATGGACAAATCAAAGCTCAAAGCTCACATGGTGAGAACCATAGTAGCTTTTAGCCATACAAAGAAGAAAAAGAAAGAGGAAAAGTCCTTTTTTTTAATCCCTGGAGTCTTAGCTAACTTAAGTTGAAGGAAGCATAGTGTTACTCCCTTATTTTACTTGCTAAGGCACTTAGACTCTTCATGGAACTCTTCAAACAAGAAACAAAACTTGGAATTCACTCTAGTGAGTCCATGAAGCTCATGGCAAAGGAGAGAAAGAAAGGAAAACCTTTCTTCTCGTTTAGCTTTAGAATATTGAAATCAACGTGAGCTAAGAGGAATAAAGGAAATTCATACCTCTTTTTGTACCATGGACGTTACAGCACTCATAAAAAGAGGGGAGAGAAGTTTCCTTCATGAATTCCATAATTAAAAGTGAGTCTTTAGCCACCATCGAAACACTAAATGAAGCTTCAACCATAATGGCTCCTTGAAAGCTCCAAGTTCACAATGAAAACAAGGATGATACTTCATTTTACTCAAGTCATCCTTTTGTTAAAGAAAACATCATTTAATTTGAGTAGTCCATAAGTTTCTTGAACTTCCACTTTAGAGTGCTAGGCTTGCTATACAAGGAAAATGACTTTGTGATGTTCTAATGTCACCACCTTCCTTTCCTTTGTGTTAAGGGTTTGAGCCATCCTTGCACCCAAAAAAAAAAAAAAAAAAAGCTCACAATCTAGTGTTTAACTCAAAGTTTCATAGATGATGATGAAAACTCATTTTGTCTAAACTCCATTGTAGACACCCAATTTTTGCCCAATTAAAAGTTAGGCTCAAGTTTAGATTAAATTAATGTCATGTTGAGTTCATAAGATATAATAATAAAAATAATAAATAATAGTATAATAAAAAAGAGAAAAAAGAAAATAGAAAAAAAAAAATAGAGGAATAAAATATGTATAATAAAATAATTAAATGAATAATAGTAATATAAATAAAATATATGTAAGAAAAATTAAAATAAATAATTATTTAAGCTTAATACAATATATATTTTATTTGTCTTAAGTATTAGTGGGTTAGCTATATGACCAAGGCACAGGCCAACGGCCTAACGGTTTAGACCATGGACACAGAGCAAGGGGACCCGAGTTCGATCCTAGCCCAAGGCAGATTTTGCCTCTTTTTGTCCAATTTTTTTTTCCAAAAGACACATCGGTTCATCCACTTTGAGGCCTCATTTGAGCAACGAATCTTTGTTTTTTCGAAATTAATTGTACAGACACAAACTAGGCATGGATACATCACATCTGTACACAATTCGTGTATTATTCATCCTAAAAGGCACATTAATTGAGACATGAAAATTGGGAAAAATTCGAATGGACATGATTTTTCAAATTTTAAAATTGGCCGAATTGTGTTCTTTGATCAAATTAAATACACTTAATCGAAGAGTTATGATGTATAAACATAAGATTCGTGATCAATTTGAACCAACAATCACGAATCGAGTCCCAATTTTGAATCGTTTTTATTTGAAAAAGTATAACGATTCGTGATTCAAAAATTGAACAAATACGAAGCTTCGAAATGACAAATTGTTTCGAAATCTATAAATAGGATCACCCCACAAGCAGAAACCACAATTCAATTTCGAAAAATACACACCACACGATCGAGATCTGAAAATATAGAAAGTGTTCGAATTGCGAAAATTGCAAATTCGAAGTGATCGGGAGGATTTCGATCCAATTAAAGAGTGTTAGGATTATCTAGGAAGTGTTCTTGATTGATTATAGTGTTTGATTTGCTCGAATTGCATTTGGAAGTTCTGCAAATTTTTTCGAAATTTTTAATCCTTGCCGCCGTTGGGCCACCGCACGAACCGCCACTTCTGGTGGTTCTGGGAGTGAACCACCACCACCAACGGATGCAGCAGCCTCATCCACGTCGGGCCGACAAGGTTGCAGCCTTCGAAAACCACCAGGAGCGGCCGAGGAACGCCTTAAAGTCACCGTCATCGTCTTCTTCACCCGACGGGTATCCAAGATCCGACCCGAAATCCGAGATCCAACCCGGTCGGTCATCGGTCAACGGTAGTCGGTCGTCGGTCAACGGTCGTCGGTCAAAAGTCAGCAGATCCTGTGGTCCAGATTTGATCAGGAGATCCTGTGGTCCAGATTTGATCAGAGGATCCTACGGTCCAGATTTGATCAGCAGATCCTACGCTCCAGATTTGATCAGTAGATCCACGGTCCAGATCGCGAGTCAATTCCATCAGACGGTCAGATTTGGTCCACAGATCAGACGGTTGAGATCTGATCCGAGAAAATCCAACGGTCCAGGTTAGTCTGTATTATTAAATTATTTATTTATATATTTAATTTCGGAAAATAGGAAAAAATTAATAAAAATTCGTAAAAAATCCAGAAAAATTCAGAAAAATCCAGAAAAATTAGAATAATTATTTTTAATATAAATTTACATGTTTTAGTAATTTTTGATATTTTTGATATTTTTGAATATGTATTTGCATATAGATTGATCTTTAAATATATATTTGATGCATGAGATGTTTTGTTTTTGTATTTTAATTTTGTTATGATATATTTTGAATATGTTCTGAACATATGTGATGATTATTGAATTTTGAAAAAAAAAATTGTTTTTTTTAAACCAAAATTGTTGTTGAATAATAAAGATAAAAATTTTTTTTTAAAAAATCATGATATTAATTAAGTTTTTATCAAAATTATCTTTATAAATTTGCTATAAAGATAATACTCAAAGTTTTCAAAATTGATTTTCATGTAGCATTAAATTAGCCATGAATTATCATAATTTTTTTTTTTTTTAGAAAAAATGATTTTTGACTTAGAAAATATATTTTTTATGAAATAAAATTCAATTGATTAGATCATAGGATCATCAAAATTTTTTTCATAAAAATTCAAAATTTAATAACTTAAAGTGAGAATATTTTAAAAAATAAAATTGATCAACAAACTAAGTTTTTATAAAAGAACTACGTTTTGTCTGATCTCGATTAGCGAGTACGTAGGCACCTACGGGGCGACAATAAAATTAGAAAAAATATATTTTGTTTTGATAGTTTGAAATAATCATTTTGTACATATTATAAGTTTTTTTTTTAAAAGGAAAAATACAAATGTTTGTTGATATTTAAATCCTAAGAAAAAATACATAAAAATAAAAATGCATGATTAAACTTGTAGATATTTGTTTTATAAATGTTTTGTTTGAATTTTTTAGTATAGAAAAGGATAAATTCTAAATTTTAAATTTAAAGTGGTAACCGCTTAGGTTTTAATAGGTTAGCCCCCGAACTCAGATATCTGGTATTTTTTAAAATTTGATTTTTAAATCAAACTTTTCGCAGACTAGTGGCTAAGTTAGGATTAACCGACCCATTAATCCTGGCTTTCATTTTTTCCCGATTTATATCGGGTGGCGACTCTAAAAAGTTTTCAAAAATTAAAATTTCTTTTAACCCCTAGTCGAGGATTCATGTTAAATGGGTTAGGGTTTAATATGAATCGGGTTAGGAGAAATGAACCGGATGATTTTCAAAATCCAGGCTCGACAGCTTGGCGACTCCACTGGGGACTCGCTTATTTTTTTTAAAAAAAAAAGAGGGCTAGCCACTTAAGTTTAAAATTTAAAATTTATCCTTTATTTTGTATATTGTATAATTATCTGTTTGTATGTGTTTTTGTATATATGTCTGTGATTTAGATTTTAAATTAGTTCATTTCACTTGCATGTGCATTTGCATGTATGCACACAATGTGTGCTAGATACGGTCGAACCCAGGCCGTCTTAAGAGCCTAAGCGAGGAGTTCGAAGTAAGGTCCGGGGCTGTGGTTTCCACCCTCTAGATCAAGAAAAGACTCCCACTCCGGTTTAGCCTTATGATTTGCTAGACCGGGGAACCTATAGAACCTTACCAAATCATGCATTCATTCATGGGATTTGACCAATTTTTTTCAAAAAAAAATGGAGTTGTAAATTTTTTAAAAAAAATTTTAGGATTTGTCTCCTAATAGGGTCTTTATAAATCCTCAGGAAATGATTTCCTCGAGTTCGGACAGTAGCGATAGCCTATGGGCTCGTCTCATCAAGGAACCCCGAGTAGAGACTTTCAAGGATCCAATGCTGTTACTGGACCGATGGTTGGTCAGTTTTGACCCCGATCAACAATCATTCATTAAGGATAGGTTGGGCCCGATCCTCAATTTACCTAAGGTCCAAGTTCCATTTACCATGTTTCGAGCCCTTGTTCATCTCTGGGAACCCAATGAAGTGGCATTCCGTCTAGGTCAACACGTGCTAAGTCCTACCATTGAAGAATATGCTAGGTTGCTTCAATCCCCACCCACTTCCGAAGGGATCTATGTACCAAGCCTTACTCAAAGTCCGATCCGCATCATTTCAGAATTTTTGGGATTAAAAAGAGAAGCAGTAATTGAAGCCATGAAGGGTTGCAATGAATTCTCCATCCGATTAACTACTTTGATGGATTGGTTTGGAAACTTTGATAATTACATAAGCAACCGAGATTCCTTTACGGTATCAGTTGTGACCTGGAATGAAAATCGGGTTAATGCTTTCATAGTGGCTGCTTTTGCTACCATACTCTTTCCACATGGGAACCTGTTCATTCACTTCCGAGTCATCGAGCTTGTAGCACAATATCTAACTGGCAAGTCATATGTTCCCGCCCTTCTAGCAGAACAAATCAGAAGTTTGAATCACATCAAGTCTAAGGGCAGGGGCAGTTTCAAGGCAAGCATGCATCTATGGTTTGGTTCGCTAGTCACACCAAGTACTACGGAAAAGATCTAGCTAATGGGTCCCTTATCCCCGAATTATGATCTCATCCAGTCTTTTGCTGAACGGGTCCATATGGAAGACAATGAGCCTTTCTGGTCTATACTTGCAATATTTGAAGACATGAGACCTGAAGACTTTATGTGGCAAGCCCGTTGGTTTAAGTGTCCCGTTGCTATCTTAAGTTGCAAGAAATACCTAACTGTGCCTCTCATTGGAATCACTGGCTGTACATATTACCCCTCAAGTGTTATCCGACAATATGGCATGCTACAAGACATTACTGTCAAGCCAGAGTTGGGACGAGTTATTCTCGACTATATGGATCCAACCATGACTCAGATAGCAAAGCAGTCCAAGTAAACCAAATAAAAGCCATCTGGGATGATAGAGAAATCAAGCCAGTTTTCGAAGTCGAGCCAGAAAATAAAGTGACTCGGGATTATAGAGCAACCAGGTGGTACATAGCCAATCAAATGAAGAAGAATAAGGACATCCAATATGAAGCTCCTAACATTCTTGAACCAGCACCACCTGAACCTGATCCTGAAATGATTGCTTACATGGAAATGGTTTCAGCTCGACTTGAAGTCTGTCATCGGGATTACTTGCAAAGAGATAGAGAGATGATTGACCGCTTGGAAAAAGCTCACAATAGGATTGCACTGTTAGAGGATGAATTGAAGAAAGCTCGAAAAAGGACTCAACTACTTGAGGATCAAATCATCTGCCCTGCCAAGACTAGAAGACTAGTTTAGAAGTCCTGAGTTTAGTTTTAGCAATTAAGGTTCTTGAACTTTTAGTATAGTAATTTAACTTTGTATGAAATATTGTTTTTTGAATTATTACAACTCCAATAAATGTGTTTATCAAAATTTGATGGTCATTATCCCTTTGCATTCATTTTGCATCCTTGTTTTGTATCTTATCTTCTTACTTCTTACGTCCAGTTACGAATCAAGTCTAGCGAATCCAAAATCCTGAAAGATAGCTTCCAAACCAGTTAGAAGTCCCATTTATACTAGATCACGAGCAAAGATGGCTAGTACCGGGAACACTACCCCTGATCAGACCACTGAACAGAGACTCAATGCCATGGAACAAACCCTGCTTAGAATTACCGAACAAATGCAGACCCTTACTCAGAATGTTACCCAGTCCAAGACCCCTATAGCATCTGAAGAATCTTCCGGGAACAGAAAGGAAAAGAAATCATGCAGCAACCAGTCAACGTTGATGATTCCCACACTGAGTTCAATATGTCCGAGCTAAAGAAAGAACTTGAAGCCCAAGCCAGAGACATGGAGAAAAACTGTTTGAAAAGATGAAGGCATTTGACGGCTTTGATCAGACTGCGATTTTAAGCCTGCCACAATTTGAGGAAGGTGCTTTTCCTGAAAAATTTAAGGCACCCGAGTTCGAAAAATATGATGGAACTGGCTGTCCTAACATGCACACAAGATTATATGTACGACGTATGGGGCAGTATGCCAAATTTGATAAACTGATGGTACAGACCTTTCAAGATAGCCTTACTGGTCCAGCATTAGCCTGGTATGCCCAATTGGACTCACAAGAAATTGATACTTGGGATAAATTAGCCAGGGCATTTTTCAACCAATACAAGTTCAATATCGAAATGGCACCCTCGGTCTGGGACTTGAGTACTATGAAGAAGAAGAAAGATGAAGCTTTCAAGGAATATGCTCAGCGATGGAGAGCTTTAGCTGCAAGAATCACCAATCCAATGCCTGAAAAGGATCTCACTTTTACTTTCATCAACACACTAGAAGAGCCATTCTTTTCTCATCTCATAGGGCATGCGTCAGCAAGTTTTTCAGAGGTGGTAGTAGCCGGATGCAGAATTGAGAATGCTATCTCAGCCGGAAAGCTACAAGTAGAAAAGAAATATACAGCACCTAAAAATGTCACGTACAAAGGAAAGGATTCGACTGTCGGTATGGTCAATATCTCAAGTCCAGCAAACCCTACTAAATCCATAGTCCTGCCGACCAATCAAGGTCAAAGTCAACAAAGGGTTGTTTCGAATCAACAATCAAGGCCTAACCGACGCAATTTTACTCCAATACCGGTTCCACTCAGCCAAGTGTGGGCTAAATTGAGAGCCGATAATCTGATTGGCTTTGAAGTACCCAGAGATGATTATAAGCCCAAGAACTACAACCCTGATTTAAAATGTGAATATCACATGGGGCAAATCGGGCACTCCACTGATTATTGTTGGAGACTCAAACATAAGATTCAAGATCTTATTGATGCAAAGACCATCCAATTAGACTTTGTGAGCCTCCAAATGTTTCTACTAATCCATTGCCAAATCATGGGTCGGTTATTAATATGATCACTGCCGAAGCGCCGGACCCAGAAGTCAACTTGGATGAATTGCCTATCACCATAGAACAAGTGGCATGGAATCTCCGCCAAATGGGACATTTACCCTATATCAATCTGAGAGATCGCACAAAACCAGACCAGCCATTTACAACTTGTTGCAAAATGGAATCATAAAGAAAGAAGATATCATGGAAATGCTGGTCCCAAAGCCAAGAAAGTCAAGCACACAGGCAGAATTATGGGCAAGATACCAAGCTGGAGACCCAACTGTCGGAACTCTAGAGATGATGGAAAGTACCAATATCTGGTTGACTATTGGTTTGAACCACGCGTATATGCCGATGCTCCTCCCACTGGATGGGGATCAGAGTCTGAAGATGAAGAAAAGCCTGTACCTGAAGATGAAGAAAAGCCTGTACCTGAAGATGAAGAAAAGCCTGTACCAAGAAAAAGAAAAATTTGTTGGCATGATCACATGTGAACCGAAGTTAATCAAATTTGAGATGAACAACATAAAGAAGAGGCAACTGTCTCGAAGCCTAGAAGTTATACTTTTCAAATCCCAATTGCTGTAAAGGATTACAAAGCTGCCCCATTTGATTACCAGACAGTTAATCACGCTTCTATGATTGGCGGGCTTACACGTTCGGGAAGACTTTATGAACCAACTGCAAAGAAGGTGACCATGGATTCATCGCCGCCGAATGATGAAGAAAAGAAGGAAGATGAGAAAGCAATATTGGCTAAACTCATGAAGGCAAGTGAATTCAAAGTAGTTGAACAACTAGTCAAGACACCAGCCCAAATATCACTCATGGGTTTGTTAATTAGCTCTGATATTCACCGTGAGGCCTTGTTCAAGGTTCTCAAAGAAGTAAAAGTTCCAGAGAATGTGACAGAAAAAACCTTGGAACATATCATTAATTCTGTCTTTGCAAATGAGCAAATTAGCTTCTCATCTGAAGAATTAAGAAGGAAGGCCAACATAATAAAGCTCTTTTTATTGTTGTCAAAAGCAATGGTAGAATCATCTCCCGAGTGCTTATTGACAATGGATCTTCTCTGAATGTATGCCCCCTGGCTACTCTGAATTTGTTGGAAGTAGACCCGTCAAATATCAAGCCAAGTCCTACTGTAGTACGAGCATTTGATGGATCAAAGAAGGAAATAATTGAGAAGTGGAATTAGAGGTCACTATTGGGCCTCAAACTTTCCTAATTCCTTTTCAAGTATAGATATCCCAAGAACATTTAATTTGTTGCTTGGAAGGCCATGGATTCATGCAGCAAGAGCAATACCCTCAAGCTTGCACCAGAGGGTTAAATTTGTAGCAAATGGCCAACTTGTTACCGTTATGGGAAACAAGATTATGCCATCTATCAAGAAACGGCTATTCCATATATTGGAAAAGGAAGAAGAAGACTTCGGGCTCCAAATTTTTGAAGAAGTCTGTGTAATAAATGAAGAAAAAGAAGCTCAGATAGGAACTTTTGGCTAGGATATTCTCCTACTCAAACAGAGGTAGCAGACATGAAATAAGATGAGAACAAGGAAACTTAATAAAGAATATGATCCAGACATCGAGATTCCGCACATCAGAAGCTCCTTTCCAAAGCCTCATCATGTCCAGGAGACAGATGACTCCAAGGAAGATGATCCACCCAAGAAGATAGCTTTGAAGAATTGGTTTTCCATACCTTGTGCTAGTTTTTAAGTAAGGACCGATATTAGATTGCGTTTTGTATTTTTCTGCTTTATGTGTTGCTCAAATAAGTGTACTTAAACACCATTTCAAATTTAATAAAATTCTTTTGTTTTTTCCATATTCTTATTCTTTCCCCATTCATATTCTACCAGATCCGACTTTTGTAATGAGATTCCGGGATATCTCGCGTCTGTAAATACTGAAAATATCGATATCACCTCCAACCCTACTGGGTTAGTCGTTGAAGATGATATCGATTATCAATTGAAAACACAAGAAAATTGGCAAAACTTTGATCATGAAAGGATTGAAACCCCTGAACCCACTAAATTGGTTAATTTGGGAACAAGTGAAGATCCTAGGAATTTGAGAATTGGGGGTAAATTGCCAGAAGACACAACACAGGATTAAGTTACTAGCAGAGTATTTGGATGTTTTTGCATGGTCATATAGTGATATGCCCGTTTAGATCCGTCAATTGTGGTCCATAAATTGCCAACCAAAGAAGGCATTAAGCCTAAGAAGCAAAAACTAAGGCGATTTAGACCCGATTTGCTACTTAAAATTAAAGATGAGGTCAAGAAATTACTCGAAGTTGGATTCATTGAAGTTTCGATTACTCAGATTGGGTATCAAACATAGTACCAGTACTTAAGAAAAATGGGAAACTTAGAATCTGTGTGGACTTTAGAGACTTGAATCAAGCGACCCCAAAAGATAATTTCCCGTTGCCACATATTGATGTCTTGGTAGACAATACAGCTGGAAACCATCTATTCTCAATTATGGATTTTCGGGATACAATCAAATATTGATGGCCGAAGAGGACAAAGTCAAAACCACATTTGTCACAGCCTGGGGAACTTTTTGCTATAAGGTCATGCCATTTGGTCTCAAGAATGCCGGAGCAACTTATCAGCGAGCAATGCAACCATATTGCATGACATGATGCATAGAGAGGTGGAAGTATATTTGATGACATGATTGCCAAATCAAAAGAAGAAAGATCATGTAGAAGTATTAAGGAAACTTTTTGAAAGATTGAGAAAGTTTCAATTAAAATTAAACCCAGAAAAATGCATTTTTGGAGTAACTTCTGGGAAACTATTGGGATTTGTGATCAGTCAAAGAGGAATAGAAATTGATCCTGATAAGGTCAAAGCAATTCAGGAATTACCTCCCCCAACAACTTTGAAAGAAATTAGAGGTCTTTTGGGGAGACTAAATTACATTGCTCGATTCATTTCCCAGTTGACGGATAAATGTCAACCACTATTTAAATTATTGAGAAAAAATGCCCAAATTGAATGGAATGAAGAATGTGAAGAAGCCTTTAACCGAATTAAACAGTATCTGACAAATCCCCCAGTTTTGATCACTCCAGTACCCGAAAAGCCTTTGTTCTTATACTTGACAATTTTTCGGAATCCATGGTTGTGTACTCGGGCAAAAAGATGAAATGGAAAAGAAAGAGCTATTTATTACTTGAGCAAAAAATTCTCAAATGGAGAGCAAAAGTACTCAGAGATAGAAAGAACTTGCTGTGCATTAGTATGGACTATGCATAGACTCAGGCAATACACGCTCTTCTACTCAATCGAGTTAATTACAAAGCATGATCCTTTGAGATATCTGGCAAATAAGCCCGCCTTGGTCGGTCGAATTTCAAAATGGCAAATGTTGCTGTCTGAGTTTGATATTACCTATGTTAGACAAAATTCAATTAAAGGACAAGCCTTGGCTGATCAACTCGCTGAAAGCCCGGTTGATGAGGAACTAAAGGAACAAGATCAATTCCCCGATGAAGGGATTCGGGTAACACAAACGGAAGATGAAAGAATGCCGAATTGGAAATTGTATTTTGACGGAGCAGCTAATGTATATGGATGTGGAATAGGGGCAGTCCTAATTTCACCTGAAGGAAACAATACCCAACAGCGGCCAGATTAATGTTCCCTTATACAAATAATATAGCAGAATATGAAGCATGCATTTTGGGTTTAGAGATGGCAATCCAAATGGAAATTCAAGAGCTCGAAGTTTTTGGAGATTCATCACTTATTATTTTTCAAACTCGAGGAGATTTTAAAACAAAGGATCCCAAGTTGATTCCTTATCATAATCACTTGGCAGAATTGATAGAAAGATTCAGGGAAATCTCCTTTGTATATGTGCCAAGAACTCAAAATCAGTTTGCTGATGCTCTGGCTACTTTGGCCTCATTAATTCAGTTTACTGAAGGAGCAAGAATCCAACCTTTGCAAGTCCGGGTGAGAAGTGAACCCGCATTCTGCACCATGATCGAATCAGATGAACCCTGGTTCCAAGATATTAAAGTTCTTTTGCAAACGGGTAATTATCCTGAAGGTGCTACCAAGAAAGATCAGAAGTCACTGAGGCGTTTGGCCAGTCATTTTTTGCTAAGTGGAAATACGTTATACAGAAGATCATTCGACACGACTTTGTTAAGATGTGTAGATGAAAAAGAGGCCCAAAAGCTCATGGAAGAAGTTCACGAAGGAATTTGTGGTCCTCATATGAGTGGTTACATGTTAGCCAAAAAGATTATGAGATTAGGATACTTTTGGAATCAGACTGTATCAAACATGTGAGATCTTGTCATTTATGCCAGATCTATGCAAACAAGATAAGTGCCCCTCCAAAAGAATTACAGTTAATGTCAACCCCATGGCCTTTCTCAACATGGGGGATAGATGTTATTGGGCCAATTTCACCTAAAGCTTCAAACGGTCATCGGTTCATATTGGTTGCAATCGATTACTTCACTAAATGGGTAGAAGCCACTTCCTATGCAAGTGTAACGAAGTCCGTGGTTGTGCGGTTTATCAAAAGAGACATCATCACTAGATATGGAACTCCGGAAAGTATCATCACTGATAATGGTACGAATTTGAACAACAAAGAAGTAACAAATTTGTGTCAGCAATTCAAGATCAAGCATCGGAATTCCACTCCGTATCGGCCACAGATGAATGGGGCAGTTGAAGCCGCCAATAAGAACATCAAGAGAATTATTGAGAAGATGACCATTGTCTATAAAGATTGGCATGAAATGTTACCGCTCGCATTAATGGCGTATCGAACATCTGTAAGAACATCAACCGGGGCAACACCATATTCCTTGGTATACGGAACTGAAGCTGTTTTACCTGTAGAAGTTGAAATTCCATCACTTCGTATATTAGTAGAAACCAAACTCGATGAAGCTGAGTGGATAAAACAAAGATTTGAACAGTTGAATCTGTTAGATGAAAAGAGGCTGACTGCAATGTGTCACGGCCAGTTATATCAGCAAAGAATGGCTAAATTCAACAAGAAGGTCAAGCCAAGAAGCTTCCAAGAAGGTGATTTGGTTTTGAGAAAGATGCTGCCAAATGTACAAGACTCCAGAGGAAAGTTCACACCAAACTATGAAGGACCGTATGTTGTTAGAAAAGTATTGTCGGGAGGAGCATTGATTCTTTCCCAAATGGATGGACCTGATTTAAAGGATCCTGTAAACTCAGATGCTGTAAAGATGTATTATGAATGATCAATAAAATTTGTCATTTTCTGTGTTCAGTTGATTTCATTTTTAGTTTTTACAAGCAAAGTTGATATTCCAAAAACTTTGAACTGAAGTCAAATCTCAACCCGTTAATTAAATCATTCAAACAAATTTCCAAAAATTCTCAAATCAGACCAAATCTCATCCCATTCATCACCAAATAACCATAAATTCTCAAACCAGATCAAATCTCAACCTATCACTTAAACAAACCCAAACTAAAACTGTTAGAAAGTAATTTGAGCATCTCATATGGCCTTAAAATGCATATATGCAATTTTATCTGGTATTATATTGCACAAGGTAACTAGTTTTTGAACACGGTTATGTGAACAACGGAAAAGCCCTAAACACATTAACCGACGTAAGATCAAGATTCTTCAAATGGATCAAGAAGTTTAAAGTGGATCAAGAAAGATTAAGTTTTCCCAAATGAATCAATAATTCAAGTTTCTGAGAAAATCAAGATTCCCCCGAGTGGATCAAGATAGATCAATTTTCCTCAAATAGATCAAGATAGATCAATTTTCCTAAAGTGGATCAAGAAGATCAAGTTTCCTTAAGTGAAAAAAAAGATCAAGTTTTCCCAAATGAATCAACAAGTCAAGTTTCCAAGAAAATCAAAAGTCCCCAAGTGGATCAGAAGATCAAGTATCCTAGAAGATCAAGTTTCCCGGAAGATCAAGAATTCCCAAATGGATCAAGAAACCAGATCTTTAGAGTTTCAAAAATCCCCAGTAAACCAAAGCCCATAGGTCCGGCAAATGACCAAACCAAAGCCCATAGGTCCGGCAAATGACCAAACCAAAGCCCATAGGTCCGGCAAATTACCAAACCAAAGCCCATAGGTCCGGCAAATGACCAAACCAAAGCCCATAGGTCCGACAAATGACCAAACCAAAGCCCATAGGTCCGGAAAATGACCAAACTTAGGTCCGATAGATGACCTAGCAGTTTTCTAAAATTTAGACCCGACAGACGGTCTATCAGTTTTTTAGTCTAGGCCCGACAGCTGGCCTATCATTTTCTAAATCTAGACCCGACAGACGGTCTATCAATTTTTCTAAGTCTAGGCCCGACAGATGGCCTATCATTTTCTAAATCTAGACCCGACAGACGGTCTATCAGTTTTTTAGTCTAGGCCCGACGATGGCCTATCATTATTCTAAAATCTAGACCCGACAGATGGTCTATCATTTTTTCTAATCTAGGCCCGACAGATGGTCTATCATTTTTCTAAATCTAGGCCCGACAATGGCCTATCATTTTCCAAAGCCTAGGCCCGACAGTTGACCTAGCAAATTTTAATGTCTAAACTCGACAGATAGTTTAGCACAAGATAAAAATCTCTTTGTTTGACAGGAGAAAAAGCAAAAATTGGCTATCCTTTTGTCTTTGTGGCAAAAGTTTTGTTCAAACTTTACCACAAAGAGGGGCAGCTGCAGACACCCAATTTTTGCCCAATTAAAAGTTAGGCTCAAGTTTAGATTAAATTAATGTCATGTTGAGTTCATAAGATATAATAATAAAAAAATAAATAATAGTATAATAAAAAGAGAAAATAAGAAAAAAAAAAAATAAAAATATAGAGGAATAAAATATGTATAATAAAATAATTAAATGAATAATAGTAATATAAATAAAATATATGTAAGAAAAATTAAAATAAATAATTATTTAAGCTTAATACAATATATATTTTATCTTAAGTATTAGTTTAGCTATATGACCAAGGCACAGGCCAACGGCCTAACGGTTCAGACCATGGACACAGAGCAAGGGACCCGAGTTCGATCCTAGCCCAAGGCAGATTTTGCCTCTTTTTGTCCAATTTTTTTCCAAAAGACACATCGGTTCATCCACTTTGAGGCCTCATTTGAGCAACGAATCTTTGTGTTTTTTCGAAATTAATTGTACAGACACAAACTAGGCATGGGATACATCACATATGTACATAATTCGTGTATTATTTCATCCTAAAAGGCACATTAATTGAGACATGAAAATTGGGAAAAATTCGAATGGACATGATTTTTCAAATTTTAAAATTGGCCGAATTGTGTTCTTTGATCAAATTAAATACACTTAATCGAAGAGTTATGATGTATAAACATAAGATTCGTGATCAATTTGAACCAACAATCACGAATCGAGTCCCAATTTTGAATCGTTTTTATTTGAAAAAGTATAACGATTCGTGATTCAAAAATTGAACAAATACGAAGCTTCGAAATGACAAATTGTTTCGAAATCTATAAATAGGATCACCCCACAAGCAGAAACCACAATTCAATTTCGAAAAATACACACCACAATCGAGATCTGAAAATAGAGTAGAAAGTGTTCGAATTGCGAAAATTGCAAATTCGAAGTGATCGGAGGATTTCGATCCAATTAAAGAGTGTTAGGATTATCTAGGAAGTGTTCTTGATTGATTATAGTGTTTAGATTTGCTCGAATTTGCATTTGGAAGTTCTGCAAATTTTTTGAAATTTTTAATCCTTGCCGCCGTTGGGCCACCGCACGAACCGCCACTTCTGGTGGTTCTGGGTGAACCACCACCACCAACGGACGCAGCAGCCCCATCCACGTCGGGCCGACAAGGTTGCAGCCTTCGAAAACCACCAGAGCGGCCGAGGAACGCCTTGAAGTCACCGTCATCGTCTTCTTCACCCGACGGGTATCCAAGATCCGACCCGAAATCCGAGATCCAACCTGTCGGTCATCGGTCAACGGTGGTCGGTCGTCGGTCAACGGTCGTCGGTCAAAAGTCAGCAGATCCTGTGGTCCAGATTTGATCAGGAGATCCTGTGGTCCAGATTTGATCAGAGGATCCTACGGTCCAGATTTGATCAGCAGATCCTACGCTCCAGATTTGATCAGCAGATCCTACGCTCCAGATTTGATCAGTAGATCCACGGTCCAGATCGCGAGTCAATTCCATCAGACGGTCAGATTTGGTCCACAGATCAGACGGTTGAGATCTGATCCGAGAAAATCCAACGGTCCAGGTTAGTCTGTATTATTAAATTATTTATTTATTATATATTTAATTTCGGAAAATAGGAAAAAATTAATAAAAATTCGTAAAAAATCCAGAAAAATTCAGAAAAATCCAGAAAAATTAGAATAATTATTTTTAATATAAATTTACATGTTTTAGTAATTTTTGATATTTTTTGATATTTTTGAATATGTATTTGCATATAGATTGATCTTTAAATATATATTTGATGCATGAGATGTTTTGTTTTTGTATTTTAATTTTGTTATGATATATTTTGAATATGTTCTGAACATATGTGATGATTATTGAATTTTAAAAAATAATATTGTTAATAGATTTTTTAAACCAAAATTGTTGTTGAACAATAAAGATAAAATTTTTTTTTTAAAAAAAAATCATGATATTAATTAAGTTTTTATCAAAATTATCTTTATAAATTTGCTATAAAGATAATACTCAAAGTTTTCAAAATTGATTTTCATGTAGCATTAAATTAGCCATGAATTATCATAATTTTTTTTTTTAGAAAAAATTATTTTTGGACTTAGAAAAATATATTTTTTGAATAAAATTCAATTGATTAGATCATAGGATCATCAAATTAGTTTTCATAAAAATTCAAAATTTAATAACTTAAAGTGAGAATATTTTAAAATAATAAAATTGATCAACAAACTAAGTTCTTTTAAAAGAACTACGTTTTGTCTGATCTCGATTAGCGAGTACGTAGGCACCTACGGGCGACAATAAAATTAGAAAAAATATATTTTGTTTTGATAGTTTGAAATAATCATTTTGTACACATATTATAAGTTTTTTTTTTAAAAGGAAAAATACAAATGTTCGTTGATATTTAAATCCTAAGAAAAAAATACATAAAAATAAAAATGCATGATTAAACTTGTAGATATTTGTTTTATAAATGTTTTGTTTGAATTTTTTAGTATAGAAAAGGATAAATTCTAAATTTTAAATTTAAAGTGGTAACCGCTTAGGTTTTAATAGGTTAGCCCCCGAACTCAGATATCTGGTATTTTTTAAAATTTGATTTTAAATCAAACTTTTCGCAGACTAGTGGCTAAGTTAGGATTAACCGACCCATTAATCCTGGCTTTCATTTTTTCCCGATTTATATCGGGTGGCGACTCTAAAAAGTTTTCAAAAATTAAAATTTCTTTTAACCCCTAGTCGAGGATTCATGTTAAATGGGTTAGGGTTTAATATGAATCGGGTTAGGAGAAATGAACCGGATGATTTTCAAAATCCAGGCTCGACATCCATATTTCATCATCTTTGCTCTAAACACAAGATCCCAACATGGTGAGTTGAGTCTCATGAAGCACTTTGACATAAGTAAAGAAAAGAAAAGGAAGAAAAAAGAGAGACAAAGCATCACAAGGTTGTTCATGAGATAATGATATCTATTTACATTTTCATATCATGGCAACTATATAAACTAAGGGTATAGAATGTGTTTCTTTACCTTAGGAGTGTAGAAGTGTGTGGAGATGAGAGGAGGAGGGGATGCCAGAGGAAAAAAAAAGAGAAAAAAAAAGGAAAGAAGAGAGAAAGTAGAGAATTTTAGAGTAATATTAAGGGTAAGGTTTTGTGAATAAAAGGTATTTATAGAAGAAAAAATTGAAATGAAAATATGTGTGTGTGGGGGAGGGGGGGGGGGTGTTTTGGGAGGGGGGCAAGGGAGGGTACGCATGGGGAAGGAGAAGGTGAGGGGGAGAGAGAGAAGAAAAGAAGGAAAGTAAAGAAAAAAGGAAAAATTGAAAGGTTTGCATGGGTAAGGTAAAGAAGGACGATGGATACATGTAGCTTACACAAAGGACAATGTAGGTGTACTTTGGTTGGTATTGTAACTTAAAGAGTTTGATGTGACAATTTTTATTATTGATAGAAAGATTGGATCGCATATGCTCAGTTTATTAGATGAAAACCTTAATTAATTTTCAACATGAAATTAAATATATTCAAATTATATTATATAATTAAAAGTATTTTTTTATTATTTCCTCGGTTTGTGTGTTTGTGATTTGATGTTAGGTTTATTTGTTGCAATAGTTATCGTATCAGGAGGTTAATTGAGTTTTTGGTTTGTGTCGATAGTTGCAAGTTTTCCTATGCGATCGACTCTTAGGGTTTTGTGTCTAACCTCATACAACTAATGTTCTAGGTTTATCAAATTTATCTAATTGTATCTATGGTTTGATATCAATTTGATCTGTTTTATGGTTTTGGTATCGATACTATCTCTAAGGTTCGGTTATAAACTAATCGAAAATTTTAAGGATTTATATGTATATGTTGAATTGCTTATAAATGTTTTAAGGGTGGAAAGTGATTAAATGAAATGTTTTAAATGAAGCTTGTGAGAACTTGTACTTTTCTACATGATAAATTTTCTTTGGTATGAAATGGATTAGTAGGTCCATAATATGTTTAAATTGTGATTTGTTCATTTGAAGGAGTTTTGTTGATGCATATTTTTCATCAAGGATCCATGGGCCCAATCTAACCTCATAATCATATAAGCTAACCACCCTTACCCGAAAGATGATGGACTCGATGAAACTGTAGAGCTTTTATCAAGGATAACCCTATAAGAGCTCGATAGAAAGTGGAAAAAACCCAAAGAGGAGGCCACTGAGAACTGTGCCCTCTTAAAAGAGGTTGCCCTTCAATGAAAGGCCAAATTGGAAGCATTAAGCACTTTGACCCTTCAACAAAAATGATGACAATAAGAAAAGATTTTTCCTTATATTCTTTGAATTTACTCCTCTTAAAAAGCCCAAGGGAGAGATATTCCTCGAAATACACCATAGTGATATCTTCCCTCCCCCACCAAGATGTGTGCTAACCCCAACTGGTTAAACTCTATAAAATCCTATGATTACCACCAAGGGTACAAGCACTCCACCAATGAAGGTTACTAGCTTAGGAACGTCCTACAGGACACAATCAAGTAAGATTACCCAAAAGAGCACACCCTTAACAGGGATACCTTTGAACATGGGACTACTTAGCGATGGCATGAGAACAATCATCGACATCAAGCGTGCGAGAAGAAGGATGCAAGTGGCCAAGATAGAGCTTCTAACAAGGTAGTAAATTCCATTGTCGGTGAACCTCATAGAGGAGGTCTAAAAAATAAAACCACCCATTTCATCAGAAGAGACATGGTGGCTAAATCTCTACAACAAGAAGCAAAAAATGATGCTCCATAACCTTCACTAACAAAGACCTTGAAGGTGCCTGGATTCCACATCAAGATGTTGTCCTTGTCTTAGCCAAGATAGGCGGATTCAATGTAAAAAAGGTCATGATCGACCTTAGCAACAATGCTAACAGCACTAAGGCCATCATTAAACTACTAATGAAGCTCAACGGAGACTAATATTACCATGCACAATATCAAATTCATAGTGATCAACTGGTGGTCACCTTATAATGCAATACTTGGCCAACAGAGCCAATCCCTATTCAGCAAGGTCATATCCTTATCACACCTTAAAGCAAAGTTCTCAAAACCCAATGGGACCACCTTCTATAAAGGCGACCAAGCTCTTTCACATGACCTGTACCTTAAAGCCTTGGTGCATGAAGCAGTATACCAAATTGAGTCAACCTCGAAAGGGCCTAAAGAGGCACAAACTATAAAACTAAGCGACGACCTTGAGCCAGCAATGAAAATTAGAACCAACATATCTTCTAACCTGGAAGAAGCCCTCATCAACTTCCTCTATCACAATTTAGATGTGTTCGCCCAGTTGTCAACTGACATGCTAGGGATCTTCAGTAACATCATCACACACCAACTCAATATTGACATAATCAAGCTCATCAAATAGAAGAGAAGGCATTTCACCATGGAAAGGCATGTAACTATCAAAGAGGAGTTCAAAAACTCCTCGAGGCTAGTTTCATAAGACTAAAGAAGTACCCGATGTAGCTGGCTAACGTACTCATAACAAAGAAAGCAAGTGGCAAATGGAGAAGGTGTGTTAACTACACTAACTTTAACAAAGCCTATCCAAAAGATTGCTTTCCCCCATCTTGAATATATCAATTGGTCAACTCTACCTTAGGACATACACTCTCCTTCTTTGGATACAACCAAATTAAAATGGAACCTAAGGACAAAATATACACCTCTTTCATAACATCCTTCGGCACCTACCTAAAGAATACTAAGGCAAGTTACCAATGCTTAGTCACTAAAGTATTTAAATCCTAGATTAGTTGAAACATGAAGGTCTATGTTGATGACATGACAATCAAAAGCATGAAGCCAATTGAATATCTAAAAGACCTAAGATAAACTTTCAACAAACCTAGATAACACAATATGAAAGTCAACCTCTAAAAGTGTCTTTGGCATCACGTCCTAAAAGTTCCTTGGATACCTTGTTACACAATGAAGAGTTGAAGAAAACTTGGAATAGATCCATGCTATCTTGGACATGCATCCATGGACACTTAAAGTTGCTTAGTGTTTGAACGACCAAGTTGCTACTCTAAGCATATTCAATCCAGCAGCAAAGACAAATGCATAGAATTCTTCAAGTTACTCAAAAACATGACCAACTTTTGCTAGATTAAAGGATGCGAACAAGCATTCACACTAAGTAGCTCGTACATACTCTCAAAAACCCTCATCGAAGAAGAATTATACCTATACCTTGTTGTCAGTAATTAAGTTGTCTCTTCTATGCTAGTCATGCAAAAGGAAGGGTGATAAGTGTCTAAAGACCTATTCTTTGTACTTATTTGGACATGTTTATTATGTAATTTTTGTGATTTAATCAAGAAAAGGATATTTATTTTGTTAAATATTCATTTCAAGCATTGAAGAGCTCATTATGACAATTTAAGAGAAATGAAAACAAATAAAGCAAGTTTGAGATCGGATTGTGGAAGATACGAGGCTTTTACTTTTTAGCCCTCCCTCCAGCACATCGAGGGCAAAACAGTGAGGGATGGAATTGAGTAGACTATAAATACCCAGCTTGTTTTCATTAAAATAGGAGGAGCCCGATAGCAGTCAGCAACCAGAGTGTAGAGTTTTAGAAGGGTTTTAGAGTATTTTAGAACTCTAAACCCCAAGAGGAAAATTACGAATATCCCTTTGTAGAGAGAGAATCTAGAAAGAACTTCAAGGATTTTTAGGGTTTCACAGCAACTTTATGCTTCATTGCTTCAATTCATCAAGGATTACAATTTTTATTGATTTATCCCATTATGGGTTTTCACTATTTCTCTGAATCGTCAAACTATATTTATGGAAGAGTTGATTTTGCTTGGGTTTGTGGATCTTTGGGTTAATTTCATGCAACACTGTTGTGCTGATTTTGAATACATGTTAATTTATTGAATTTAATAGCTTGAGCTTAATAGATCTTTAATCTGTATAGTGCATGATATAGGTTGAAGTTTGATTTTGTTAAACTAAGATGAGAGGTCATTTTAATAAATAGATCTAGGCTATTGATGAGGTTGATCCTAAATGCCTTAAGAGAGGAAGGATGAAAACTTTATGTCACTTATTTTAAAATTCATTAGGTTGGTTTCTAAAACAAAGGATTCCTAATATTTATGCGGATCTAAGTTGCTGATAATTTGAGAAGAGATTCCAACGATCTAATCTATATATAGAATTTCTTACATTTAGAGAAGCTTAAATTTATATTAGTGAATCCAACGATCCAATAATCAACACAACTTTTTCTGAGAATTTCTTGATGTAAACCCCTGATTTTTATGGTAATTTCGAGTTCAAACCCTAAACCAGAAAGTCAACAAATCCCTAGGAAACCCTAGCAGTTTAGATCCGAAAACCCCATGTTCTTAAACCAAGAAGTCGAAATATAAGTAAAGAGTGTAGATTGGTTCGTAATAATATTAGGATGCTTAAAAATATTATATTAGTAAATTTTCAACCTATTTCGAACCTAATCGGATACAGACTTTGAAAAGCGTGTCCCGATGCTTGAGATATTAAATATATGTTATTAGTATTGTTAGACTAGTAATTTCATAAGATTTCCAAATATATCAGTTATATAATTTTTCAGGTTATAAAAGTTACAGTTATAGCCTTTTATCGTATTTTTTTTACTATCGGTACTTTAATTGTCTAATCTACTTTTTTAATTTCTTTCACACTATTCATCAAGTACAACCACCTATACCCTATTCTTATATCCTTACAACCTATTCTTACAATATTTCATCATTTCCTTACATTTACTTTTCCAATACAACTTTTACTACTAAAATTACTCGACCTGTTAAAAACCTTATAGGGTTGAATCCTATAGGGTCGGGTTTGGATATATAGTGAAAATCCTATAGGGTTATAGGATCGAGTTTGGATCATAAAACAAACCCGATGGATACCCGATAACCCGGTATTATAATTAAAAAAATAAATAAAAACATTACTAAATGAGAAAAGAGAGAAAAGAAGACATGAAGGAACTACTATCTTTTTTATCTCCTAAGGATGTTTTTCTTTTATATTTATGGATTAGTTAAGGATTTAGAACTTTTTATTAAAGTTTGCTCAAGTCATGTTTGCTATGGAAATTAATATTATTTTTTGTCCGTTATATTTTAGTCCAAACAGGAAATTTAATTTAACCATATTTTCAAAATATTATACAATGACGAAAGTAATATATTAATATGTTTAAACGTTATATAATGAATGTGAACTACAATATTTTCTATCAATTCTACATGCATCATTCCATTTTTTGAATGTATAGGAAACTTATGTCAGAAGTACCGGTTTTCTTAAATTTTTATTAATTTGAAAATAGGTTTTTTTTTTTTAAAAAAAAGGGTTATAGCATTATAGGGTCGGGTTCCGGGTTCTAAATCAAACCTTGTAGGACGGGTTTGGATGTAGCATCAAAACCCTGTAGGGTTATAGGGTCAGGTCTGGTAGACCTTATAGGGTAGCAGATTGGGTTTCGGGTTCATATGATCCACCCGAAACCCGACCCGGTTACATCCCTACCAACCCATGATCTAAAGCTAGCAGCCGTGGTGCTTGCACTCAAGTTGTGGAGACACTATCTTTATGGACAAAGATGCGAGATTTATACGGATCACAAGAGCCTTAAGTATTTGTTCACATAGAAAGAGTTAAACATGCGACAGAAGAGATGGTTGAAGCTAATAAAGGATTATGACCTTAGCATTAATTATTACCCAGGGAGAGTGAATGCGGCAACAAACGCAGTAAGTCGAAAGAACCATGGACAAGTTACTACCTTGCTTACCGATAAGAAGGAATTGATTAAAGAATTTGAAAGGTTAAGCATTGAGTTCATTAAAAAAGACGTGGAAATGGAGATTTCAAACTTGGTTATGGAACCAACCTTGACAGAAAGGATCAACGAGGCACAATGATACGATGACGTGATCTAAAGGATAAAACAAGAAGTTCAAGAGAGGAAATACACAGATTTTGAAGTTGATGATGAGGAAATAATCAAGATGAAGGAAGGTTATGTGTCCTAGATGACAAAGAGATGAAAAAGGAAAATTTGGAAGAAGCGCATAACTCGGGATATACCATGCACCTAGTGGAACAAAGATGTACCAAGATTTAAAGGGTTACTATTGGTGGAATGGCATGAAGAGGGATGTGGCAAACTTTATGATGAAATGTCCTATATTCGAACAAGTTAAAGTGGAATAGCAAAGGCCGAAAGGATTGCTAAAACCATTGGCTATAACAAAAAGGAAGTGGGATCAAATTACAATGGATTTTGTATGTGGTTTACCCCAAACACCAACTAGATACGATGCCATATGGGTCACAGTGGATCAACTTACCAAGTCGACACACTTTATTCCAATGAATATGACCTATCAATGGACAAGTTAGCCAAGTTGTATAGAAGAGAAATTGTGAGGCTACATGGAGTTCCGACTAGAATAGAATCAGGTAGAGACCCAAGGTTTGTATCAAAGTTTTGGGCTAGTCTGTAGAAATGTATGGGAATTAAGTTGCATTTCAGCACTACTTATCACCTACAGACTGATCGATAGTTAGAATGGACGATCCGAACTTTGGAAGATATGCTTCGAGCTTGTGTTATGGAATTCAAAGGAAGTTGAGAAGTGCACTTGCCTTTGGTCGAATTTTCTTATAATAATAACTATCATTTGACCATCAAGATGCCACCTTACGAAGCCTTATATGGACGAAAGTGTCTTTGTTTTGGGATGATATAGAGAAGTTGGCCATTGGACCCAATCTTATTCAAGATTCGGCAAGTAAGGTTTGATTATTTAACAAAGAATGAAAGAAGCTCAGGATAGACAAAAGAGTTAGGCGGATAAAAAACGAAGAGTTTTTGAGTTCGAAATTGGAGATCATGTGTATCTGAAGGTTAACCCGATAAAGAGTATACATCGAGTTCGAGCACAAGGAAAGCTAAACCCAAAATACATTGGACCATTTGAGATACTTGAAAGGATTAGTGATTTAGCTTATCGCTTAGCATTGCCACCAAATTTGTCGGGTATACATAATTTGTTCCATGTTTCGGTACTAAGAAAACATGTATAAGGTCCTGACAGAATTATGGGGCTAGAACCGGTTCTGGAGCTTACCTTATTATTATGAAATAAAAAAAGGGCTTCTTTTATAGAGGTTGAGTAAGGGGGCGGAGCTTGAGGCTTCTCAGCCGCAGGAACAGGGAACGAATCCTACAGAAAGGGAAAATCTTACATATGAGGAATACCCAGTTCAGATTTTGAATCATAAAGTTCAAAAGCTTAGAAACAAGGAAATTCGGTATGTCAAAGTGTTATGAAGAAATCATTCTCATGAGAAAGCCACTTAGGAGTTCGAGGATGAAATCCAAAGGAAATACCCGAGCTTCTTTGGAGAATCAGGTATGAATTTTCAGTTTTGAGGACAAAACTTTCTTTAAGGGGGTAGGTTGTAATCCGCTAGATTTTATGCTACGGCTATGTTTATACTCTAAACCAAAAGTTAATCTAAAACCCTAAGGTCAGCAAATACGCATAAAACCCTAATAGATTAGGTCCAACAATCCCATGTTTCTAATCCTGAAATAAAAAAAAAAATTAAGATAGTAGTAGATAATAGTTCGTAATAATATAGGGATACATAAAATATCATATTCGATAATTTTTTGTGTCTTTTGGATTCGAACGGGATCAGTTTTCAAACACCATGCCCTCGTGCCCTCAACGGCAAAAATATTCTGATAATACCAATAAACTCGAAAAAATATAAGGATTTCAAAAATATCAGTTTTTATAATTTTTCGGTATCTAAAAATATCATATATAGCTTAATTACGCATATTTTCATTACTACTATTATTAATTTATCTTATCTACTATTCATCACTATTCACCTATCTCTACTTTTTCTATACCTATTTCTACACTTTACTATACCTATTTCTACTTTCTACTTTCTACTTTTCTCATACATCTTTATTCACATCAAACATTACATCTTATTACTTTTAATTAATAAAAATACAAAACAAAATAAAACAAACTCTCTATCTCTCCTCCCTCATATTCATGCCGGCCCCTTCTCTCTCCCATACACACACATTTATTTTTATTTTTCAATTTATTTAATTTATACAATTTTCACACCAAAAATTCTATAAATATCCCATCTCCCTCTAATTCTTTCACACACTCATTCACCTTACTATAACTCTCTTAAATTCTCTCCACAAATACTCTCCCAAAATCTCTCTTTTCTTTCTTTACTATCCAATTTTTCTACACATTTCCTACACACATAAACACTATCCAAGCTTTTCTTTTACTACCACTTTCATATTATCTCCTTAGGTAAAAGTTCTTACCAATTTCTTTCTACCATATCATGTAACTTAACATGACCATGGTGTATGTTTCTTAAACATCAAATGTTATAGAAGTAACACTATGTTCATGATTTGTTCTTGTTTATGAATAAATTTCATATTATGTTGTTTTACTATTATGTTATTATTATTATTATGATCTTATTGTTTATTTTCATGCTTCTAACCTAACTTTATATATATGATACTATATATATATAATATATATATTTATTCTAGAGCCTAAATACTCACTAACAAGCTTATTATTATATTTGCTATTATTCTTGCTTTTTTTCTCTTTCTTTTTTTTAGGACATAGTCCCAGTTTACCTTGATGAAGCTAAGGCTCCTAATGCTTGACCGGGTTATCTTGATCAGCTAAGGTCCTCAATACTTGACCATAATATCTTGCTTATTATTGTTAACTTACTTATTAATATTAACTTGCTTCTTTTCTTATATTTTCATCATCTATATACTACATGCTCATAATACATGCATCTTCATAATGATATTATCTCAACTATATTTAAAATAGAATTTTTCTTTAATAAAAGAACTTGAAACTAAATTTTCTATTATGTATCTAAGTCAATAAATAAAGGAGTTATCATCAACAACATAAAAAAATGGATTTTTACAACATTTTCTCAAGTTTTCTCAAGTTCTCTCAAATAACAACAAGAATAGTTTTACCAAGGAAATAAAAGAAATAAAAACTTTCTTTTCATAATATGGTAACTATAAACCCCTAAAATTTTTGGTTAATTTTAAGTTTGATCTTATAATTAAAAGTCAACCAAAACCCTAAAGGTCAACAAAAGTCTAGTACAAACCCTAGAATTTAGATATGATATTCCTGTATTCTTTAGCCCTAGATAACGAAGTTGAAATAATTAGTGATAATAGTTTGTAATAACTTGAGGTTTATAAAAATATCATATTCGCGAAATTCGAGTGTCCTTTAGACTCAAACGAGATCAGTTCTCGAAAATCGTATCCCGAAGCCCGGAATAATAAAATATTCCGATAATACCGATAGGACTGATTTAATACAAGGATATAAAAAATATTAGTTTCATAATTTTTTGGTAATTAAAAATATCATATATTGCAATTATACACGTATTTTCTTACTACCAGTATTTTACTAGTCACATCTACTTTACATTACACTATTCATTACTATTTACACTATTTATTTATCTCTACTTTTTCTAATACCTATTCTTACAACATCATAACCTATTATCTTTACTTTTTACATTTCCTATAACTTTTTATTATATCTATTTTACAAATTATTATTTTTAATACACAAAAATACAAAAAAATTACATCTCCCTCTCCCCTCTCTCTCCTTGGTCGATGCCACCCCCTCTCTTTCTTCCTCTATTTATTTTCAATTTTTCTTTAATTAAATCACTCAAAAATCACTCCTCATTTTCCTTTAAATACCTCCGTCCTCTTTCACTTCATTCACACATCTTCTACTCATAAATTTCACTCTCAAAACTCTCTCCAATTCCCCTCTCAACTTCCATCCCAAAACTCTTTAAAATTCTCTCCACAAAAACCCTCTTCTTCTTCTTCTTCTACAAACACATTGGGTGAAAAATTTCTTTAGATTTTTCTTACCATGTCATGTAATTTTACATGACCATAGTGTGAGTTTCCTAAACTTAATGTTAAGGAAGCTACACTATGTTCATGTATTGTTCTTGTTCATGAAAATATATTTATGTATCTCTATGTTGTTATTTTACTTTTGCTTATACTATTGATTTTATGTTAATCCTTTATATATATGTAATTAGATATAATTATGTACTAATATATATAATCTTTAGAGCATATAAGCTCATTGTTATTTATTTATTTCCAAGTAATGCAATTTAATTATTTATTTCATGTTATTTTAAGACTAGTCTCTAGTCTTAGACTTGTTTTCATCAAGTCAAAACAACATATTTGCTTTCTTTCTTATTTTTTTCTTTTGGAATTAGTCCATTCTGAGTCCTAGGATACCTTCATAAAGTTAAGGTTCTCAATACTTGACATATTTCTTTATTTGCTTATTTATTTACCTATTATGTTTTTCTTATGTTTTTATAATTCTATATTCATGATCATGCATGAACATATTGATTTTGTCTCAAAAAGATAAAAAAGAAAAAGTTTTCTTAAAATAGAAGTTCTTCTCCAAAAAAATAAATGTTGTCATAAAAAAATCAATTTTTCTATGAAAACTTAAGGACCCGTCTTAGTATATCTTTTCTAAGAAATTTAGTAGAGCTCATAATAGAAGTTAGAAACTAAAGAAAAGAGGAATTCTTAGAAAAATACACATTTATCGGAAAAGTATTCTTTAAGATTATGAAATTTCAAGTTCTTATTTAAACAAAAAGTTTTACTAAAACTTCACTCTTCATCATTATTTTAAAATTCAAATAGACTAGTTTGACACACACCAAAAAATTTCCTTTCATAAAAATAGAATGATCTTCAGAAATACGATTAATGAACAACTTAGTAAATCACTTCTTCAAATTTAGATTGTTACTACTTTCAAAAATATTGGAAACTAAACTATAAGAAAGTTAGAAAATGGAAATCATTCTTTTGAAACTTAAAAAGACTAAGAAAATGGAATTAAGGAAAAGACAATACTCATTCAAAATGACTTGAGAAAGTTTCTAGCAAATTAAAAAGGAAATTTCAAAAGTTTTACTTTTCCAAAGTTTTAGAAGACTTTACTTTTACTAAAAAAATTATGGTTAAGACAACTTCATTAATTTCATGCGCAATTCCGAGTTAAAATGACCAAGTTATGACCATTTTAAGTTGGAATTACTCTGTATACGAATTTTAACGATCTTATGACATAGTTTCTTATAAGTACCATAGAATCAAAAAGAAATACTCATTTTGGGTATTCTTCTTGATTAGGTGATCTCAAGGAGGATTGTTCGTATCCAGAAGATTACTACAATTAGTGAAAATCTTGAACGACTCATCTATTAAAAGAAAGGTATCATCATGGCTGAGTGAGTCTACTCCCCTTTATTTTTCATACTTATGATTGTTCTTGTAAATTTAGTTACATTAGAATTTAGGCAAAAATCAAATGGAACTTATATGATAATATGTTGAAAGAATATTAAGTATATCGAAACATAATTTGTTTGTAATAAAGTTGTATGTATATTATTACATTGAAGTGTTTGAAATTGGTTGCTCACTTGAAAGAAATTAAATATAATGACTAGATTATGATTAAGAAATTATGTATGCACTTCATATGATAAGTCACATTGCATTTACTATTATACAATTGGTGGGACAAGTGTATGATAGTGGTGGTAGGCATAACCGGTATATCATATATATGGCGAGTAGGAGCCTATAATAACTATATGTTTTTTATGGCATATGGGATCCAGTAAGATCTATTAAAATGTTTTAAAAAGAAGTTTGTGGTCGTAATTGGCCGGAATACCTAACCCGAATGAAGGGCGTAATTCATTCAACATATGATTCTCGGAAAGTCATATGTCTTGTTTGCTCACGTGTTTGTTGCATTCCATTTGCTTGCCTAGTAAACTTGGTTGATATTTTACTTCAAATATGAATTTTGGGATTTACTCACTATGCCCGTAAGCTTACGCCCCGTTATAGGTATTTGCATTCTCAGGAACAGCTATTTTTGTACCCAAGATCTCCTCATATCCGTGTAAGTATTCTTTTGAAGCTTTTGGAGGAAATCTACTTGAAGATTTAGAATAGAATTCCTTTGAAATCTTTGATGTAGTATTTAAATATTGTAAAGACTATTCCGATCTTTGGGATTTGATAGGGGTATGCCCCTAAGAAATCATGTATTAAACCTTTGGCTATTAATTTAATGATCTATTTTATTTCTGGATTCTTGTATGTTCATTTTTACTTCCTTAGGCTATACTTCCCAAATGCGTCTCTTATTACTGTGCTAGACACTTTAATACCAAGACTTTCGCATGACTGAGGCAGTCATTCTTGAGTCTTGACATTATACGCGGTGGGCTACCACGTTTATGGTACCCTTTGGGACGTGACAGTAACTTAAGGCTTAGTAAAAATAATTTGTTGGTATTCAAAGTTTTTATAAAAAGCTTAAGATTAAAGTTTTTTCAACTCCATAACAAAACCAAAAAACAAATTAGTTTTTAAAGTAAGATAAAATCAACCTAATAACTTATAAACCCGCTTAGAAAAATAATGATTTTCAAGTTTCTAAAGAAGGAACCTATTTTCAAAGAAATAAAAAGAACATAAATATGATAAGTTTAAAAATAAAGGATTTAAACAGCAAAGATTATTTCTTTTCAAATAAAATCGGTAAAGGAAATAAAAGCCCAAGTTTTAGAAACAAAAAAATTTATTTTTAAGGAGTTAATAAATAAGAATATAAGAGGAAAAAGACTCATTTATTAAAACCATTCCAAAGGGAAATTTATAAATAGGTTATCAACAACTTAATAAAATTTTTGAAAACTTTATTCTTTTATTACTAGAAGTAAAAATGGTAAAACACACAAGTTAAGGGAAAATTTTATTTGTTTTGGTAAAGGAATAGGAATATACTCATGTATAGTAACCTAAGAAAATATAAAGTTTCTTAAAAATACTTTAAAAAGAAATTTGTCAAGTTTAAGTTTCGACACTTCAAGATGAATTATTTTACAAAAATAATCGTTGTGACAACATCATTAGAATTTTTGCATATAAAGTGAGTTTATATACATACTCAAAGGATTTTTCAATCATATATATATATATATATATTTGCCTAAGGATTTTTTAGTAAAGTTGAGTTGGAAAATTGTTTTACAAAATCTAGAAATTTCTGTTTTAAATCTGTACCATGGTTATTAGCAACCCGAATAACCTTGTATGTAGGAAATAACCTTAGAAATGGGTAAATCTTTTCGAGTAGGTAGAAACCGTTATATAATATGCAAAATTCCGAGTTAAAATGAGCAAGTTATAGCCATTTTAAGTTGGAATTTCACTCTATGCGAATTTTGATGAACTTAGTAGATTAGAGTTGCAAGTTCGAGTAATCTCTAAGAAATACTCATTTTGGGTATTTCTTTTGTATTAGTGACATGGAGTCGAGCTACTTTACTCGATGGACTATTTGATTAAGAAGCTTTACTGATATGGCCAAGTGAGTTTAAATTCTCGCAACTGTACTTATGTATTTGCTTGTATCTTAGTGATACTGATATGACCATTTTAAGTTGGAATTTCACTCTATGCGAATTTTGATGAACTTAGTAGATTAGAGTTGCAAGTTCGAGTAAATCTTCTAAGAAATACTCATTTTGGGTATTTCTTTTGTATTAGTGACATGGAGTCCGAGCTACCTTACTCGATGGACTATTTTGATTAAGAAGCTTCTACTGATATGGCCGAGTGAGTTTAAATTCTCGCAATTGTACTTATGTATTTGCTTGTATCTTAGTGATACTAGATTTTAGGAAAAGATAAAACATGAAAACGCATGTGTTTTACTTACATGGTTGAAATTATGATAAGTATATCGGGGCGAGGATTGTTAATTAATCATTGTATGATTTAGTTTAGTATTGCTCGTCTACAAATTCTATGGTTGCTTACAAAATGACTAATGCTATGCCATGATTACTTAAATTAAATGATTCATGCATGACACTTAGTGAGTCACATTAAATTTATTACTATACCCTTGGTGGGACAAGAGCATAGTAATGAGGCCGAGGACCTGAAATCATAATCTATGACTTTTATTATCTGTAATTAAATGGTGAGTGGGCACCCGAATCAACTACATTTCAGTGTTTGGTAGGAATCTATGCAAAACGACAAAAATATCATTTGCGAACTATGGCTTCGTTGCCCGAAACACCTAACCATCGAATTAAGGGGTAAATCCATTCAAACATATAATTCTTAAAAAATCGTATGTATTGTTTGCTCATGTGATTGTTTGCATCTCATATGCTTGATTAAATAACTTGGTTGATTATTAGTTGTTGAGTACTTTACTTGCAAATTTAATTCTCACTAAGCAAGAAGCTTAACCCCTTTATAGATACCTTTTGTAGTTTCCCCATTTATGGTTGAAGCCTCAGGGGTATTTCTCGCAGGTATTACCTTTTGGCTTAAGGAGTTTTTGGAAGAAGTCAAAGATTAGATGTAAACTTAGACTTCTAAGTAAATCTCCATGTAATTATTTTGATTAGACTTCAGTAGACTTTGATGGACTATATCTTTTAGTTGGGGAATGTCCCTTTAATGATTGTAAGACCTTTATATATGTTTCGCTAATTCAAGTATTATGTTATGATTTCCATTCTTAAACTGCTATAAGAATGTCTCCTTAAACAACTTGTTCTAAAGTTGGTCCTCCCTCATCGTGAATGTACGCCTTACACCCAGTATTGAAACTTATGGGATGACTAAGGTCGTCATACATAAGCTTTAATATTGAGTGTGGTGGATTGTCGCGTTTAGGATACCCTTTGAGGCGTGACATGGATAGTTAAATTGGCTTACTTCTCCAAATGTTGGTACCTTCTTTTAACCACATAAAATATTAATACCTCAAATGAACTTACCCTCAAATGCTGTGACATTCCCACGTAATTTACCTTTTAAATATATTTTAATGCATAAAATCTAAAGGTTTAACCTTATTGGTGGTTGGCATAACTTAGATGTGATAATTCACATGGCTATAGTTGATTTTATGAGTTTAGGTTTGTGTTGATGTCTAGGAGAGGTTGTGTTGCATGATAGCTATTTGGTGAATATGGAGTAGGTAGATAAGGGGGTGACTTTAGTTCTGGAGAGAGTGTGTGAGTTAGAGAGAGAGAGTTCGATTGGGGAAGAAGATGATTGTTTTATTTAATTGTAAATTATGTCCACACCATTGCAAACAACGATATTGAATGACATCACTAACCAACCTTTAGGAATAGCTAAATCGACTTACTTCTCTAAATGTTGGTATCTTCTTTTAACCACACAAAATATTAATACCTCAAATGAACTTACCCTCAAATGTTGTGAATTCCCACTTAATTTACCTTTTAAATATATTTTATTGCATAAAATCTAAAGGTTTAACCTTATTGGTGCATTTTTCCATTGGCATTGTTATAAATAGTAATTTTTGTCAAATATCTGCCATAATATTTTGCGAAAATAATAAAAATTACCCCTTCACATCGTTTTAAGTCTAAATCCCTTTTTACATACCTTATTATTTCAGCACATCAAAAACCATTTCTAGATTTTTGTCCTCCAACAACTTGTTTACATTAAAACTAATAGAAAATCATTCCTATAATTACTCCATTAAAACTTTTTACTTCCAAAATGAACTAAAATTTTCATTCGCAATGATTTTTCTAGTTCCCTCTATGGAGAGGATAGTTAAACTCAACTATTGGGTATTTTTTAATTTCCCTCTCCAATAGAATGTCACAAGTATGTCTTCTTTAATATCAAATGACAAATTGAGTTTAAACAGATTAGTTTGGTTTGAACCTTAAAACTGTACCTTGAACTATTTGCACGGTCTCTAAACTAAACCATGAATTGAAACAAAATATAAAAGAACTTTATTTTTCAATTCGATTTAATATGACTAGCAACCCTAGCCTTTTTAGTAGCTTAATTACATCTTGGGCATTCATATTCTCAAACCGTTGCATGTTGATGACTTATGTTATGGTTCAATACTAAAGCATTACGTGAGCTCAAATTTGAGCCCTATAGACTTCATCTCTTAGGTCATCTCACTTTAGGATATCTTTAAATACATATGGGGCCTCATATTCCATCTACCCAATTCTCATTAAAAAGCTTAATATGAATTTTCTTATGACTCTATGAGTCATCCTCATGTCACCAAACTCACTTTCCAAGTCATAAATGACTTAAACCTTTTGTTTGGTTTATTGTTGTTGCATTTGTACCAACATTATGCCCTTTTTATACGCTACTAGAAGTTTTCATCATCATAGTTAAATGCGCATTGATGTAATCAATATTTCTTAGGTCCCTAAATTACCTTGTCAAAGGGGCTAAGAAGTAAGTGAGGTACAAACTCTATTATAACCCTATAATTATTGTACCACCCAACCTTCCATAAGATATACCTTTCGTTCACTTTTTGCTGGAGTTCAATACATTTTTTAGTATCAATTGACTTAGGCATCCTGATTCAATGAGCAAAGTGGGTAATCACATCAAACCAAGTTGGTAAAGAGGCCATTGACAAGTCTCTTTCAAAGATCTATTGTGACTGACAAACCAAACAAGTAGCAGAGTTAGCTTACCTTTAAACATCCCATGGGACTATTACTTAGCATTAGTTATTGATACAAACTAAATAACTATGACAATAGGTACATAAAACTTACCCGCTTAAAACTAAGTCATTATCTCAGCTACTTTGTAGTTGATGGTCCTTTATCTTGGGGATAAGAAGATATTTCTATATGCAGCCAGATAAATTCATTCACTTGATTTTTTTGCAATTTTCAAAGTCCCCACAAATGAAATAGCACTTCTTGACTTATGTTGATGGGTTTATAAACCAATTCACTAAAGTGGCAAGTTGAATGGCTCTATCTCCACAGCAAGTAAGTGCCCGACTCAATTCTAATCTCTTAATGCCAAGCAATGAATAAATGATTGGAACAAGCTAATTTTCCATATTAGAACCACAAAATTCCTTTTTTTATTATTGGGGTGTTATGTAGTAATATATATTCTTACAAAGTGGAGTTAAAAAAATCTTCCTGATAGAAAAACATATACTAACTTAGTTGTCAAATGTTAAGAGAAAATATATACTGATTTAGTTGCCAAATGTAGGCCATGGCCCTAATCAAATTCCACTTTAACTAAACTTTCATCAACATAAAATGGGTTGGTCCAATCTTTTAATGGATGAGATCTTTGTGTTCTCCACTAAAACAAGTGAGATATTCTTCTAGAATTTACTTTTATTGAAATATGTTACGATGTGAATTGCTGAATAACTTAGCTCATTCCATTCTTCTTCTCTAAACAAATATATTTACAAGGCCTTAAAAAGTATATATAGGAAAAATTTTATCGGGCTTGGTTTGAAAATCAATGAAAATTGTAGGTTCGATTTTTGAAGATAAGAGTCACATTACTTTTCAATTAAACACATGGAAAATGCAAAGGATTTTAGTAGGTTCTAAAAGGTCATCTGATCGGGTCATTACCTTTAAGTTAAGAGTGAAATTGCCTTTCACTTCTTGGTGGTGGCATGCACACAACCTTAGTAGCTACACATAGTGTATCCCCTTCTTATTTCCAATTATATGAGTCTAAAGTTTCTAGAAGAACTTTAAAAAAAAAAAAAAAACCCATCCCATTTTATGCCTCAAAAGTGGACCATTAGGCCTTTTTTTTTATTTCATATGTCATTATTAACATATAGTTCAAATCAAATTGTTAAACATTATATGAACTTTGTTGTCTTTTTACCCTTTCAGATTTCCAAGAAAGTGACATTCATCAAAGTTCTTTATTTACAAGAAGTGGTATGAGAATTGTCTTGGAATTCATAATAAATTAATCGAGTTTTGTTTTAGTTTCCATCATTGGCTCATTCTAACTTTTAATGGTCTCGGCTTTCTATTTTTAGTCTAGCCATGTAATCCGAAGGTATTTCTAACAACCTATCTCTTTGATTCTATTGGCAGGAAAGAATATGCGGTATTCTAAGGGTATAGCGCTAACCTGGTATCGAGTTGCATCTTTGATCCTCGCTTCCTTCCATGGTAAAGGACTCCAGCTCCTCATCACTAGCTCCTTCATACACTCCATATGTGTGAGGGTTGTGGACTAGATTTCCGGATGTAGATGTCCTTGAAGAACCTCGATTCCTTTTTCCTTTGTTGCTTTTATTCCTGTTATATCTCTTCCTCTTCTTCCTAGGTAGCTCCAGCGAAGCAACATGCAAATTATCCCGTTCAGGGCATGTTTTAGCTAAATGTCCCGCTTTTGTGCAAAGAGAGCATACATTGGTTGTCTTTTTGGGACACTTCTCAACTTTGTGACTAGGGTCCCCACAGAGGTAACACTTGGATTGAAGTCGTGGACACCATATAGGGTAATGTGTCCCTTACATTTCCAGCATTGTAGCTTATCCAAATTTATGTCTTCTTCCTTGTTTGGGTCATCATCCAAGGGAAGTGTTATGACATTTTGACTCGGGGTCATTGAAGCATAGAACTCCATTTCCTTATTACTTCTTTCTTGCCTCCTCCTTTGAGCATTTTCTATTATCCGTGCTCTTTCTAGCAATCCTTGATAACTCCTGATATCCAATTCTTCCAATCGAGTCTGAAGGTCTTCTTTTAAACCATTCAGAAACACTTGTCTTTTGAGTTCCTCACTTTGCTTATATGATTCTGGAGCATATTGCAACAATCTACTGAACTCGGTTTCGTACTGTTCCACACTACGATCTCCTTGTGAGATATTGAGAAAATCTGAACTGTACTGGACTCTTAAGCTCATGGGGAAATATTTTTTCAAAAACTCATATTTAAACATCTCCCATGTAACTGGAGGCGTCAACTCTCTTTCCTTAGAGTCCCACCATACTCGGGCATGTAAGCGGAGCATAAAGGTTCCATAATTGACTCTCAGATGGTGTGGTACTTCAAAAGCATTAAGGGACTCTCAATGTGTGCCAACCAATCCTCTGCCTCATCTGGTTTTCCAAAAACTCCGTCGAAATACTCGTTACACTTTATGAAGCATGGTAAGAGGCTTTGGTGGTATTGAGGTGATGGGGGTTCATCTTGCGTCGTTTCTTGCTCATATCTCACAGGTGTAGACGTTGAACTGACTTGAGTCTGTTGCATGTAGCCTCTTCTGACTAGTAAGCCGTTCAATCTCTATTGAGGCATTTCCCCCTTGGTTAGGTGGTTCGGGTATCGCTTGGTTCTCGGGTCCTAAAGGAGTCATGACGGTTCTTGTTGTGGTTGGGTATATCTCCTACAATTTTATTAAGCTCAGGTGAAAATTCTAAATCTTTTATTACGTCTTAAGGCGGTAAAAGAAGCTTAAAGAAACTTATCGGAAATACAAAACACGGAATGCGGAAATAAAACATATGTAAGAAATATTGAAATTCTACTGAAATCAAAATCGATAACAAAACTTCATAATATTCAAAACGAAATACATGAAATCAAGAGAAGATGTAAATCTTTCATTACAAAAGTTCAAAGAAAGGATGCAAAACATGCATTGGAACTAATTCATGAACTAGATGATAAAGCACAAAATCGGTTTACATTTTCAAAACATCTTTGTTCTCTTCACTCAAAAAGTTATTTGCTCCTAACGCTCAACACGAGAGATCTATTGATATTTCTAGGAGACTGACTTCTTCCAACAAGGGCAGCTGTCCAGCTGTTAATTCTTGTGGGGGCATCTACTGCCTGGTGTCCCGGCTGTTTGCAGATGAAGCACTTTAGGGTTTTCTTTCCTGGACAGTCCACAACCTTATGCTCGGGATCTCCACAGAAGTAACAATGCTTAAGTTGTGGACACTGTTTTAGATAATGACTTTCCTTGCACTTCCAACAATTGATCTTACGCCTCTTAAAAGGTTCATTCTTAACTGTTAGGCTAGTTGTCTTATACCTTATGACTTTGGGACTTGGACTAGCCATAACAAGGAGTCTCAATTCCTTGCATTGTCACTTGGTGGGGTCCTTCCACCTAAACCGGCACATTCCTAATAAGCACTTGTTGTAAGAGGAGCTTTTGTGTATCCACCAAACACCCTAGAAGGTCTATGACTTGTTGCATTGGATCTTGTGGTGGTGGAGTGTCTCTCACTTGTTGTTCATCGGGAAGGTTAGTCGACGGTTGCACGTTCTCCTTAGGTAGTCTCCTAGAAACAGGACGAGACGGTCGTGTTAGTCTAATTATACTACTCACAAGCTGCTTAGTTTTAGAAAAAGAGTTACAACTTTTTATTTTCTTTAGACTTGTTTATTTAGAAAAACGGTGAAATCACAATTAATCCTACCCACCTAGTGGTCTATAGGTCAAAGGGGTAATCTAGCATCTCATCATTGGCTTGAACTAAAAGTCGTGTAAGGTCACTTACTCCTATATTTTGCAGTTGCTAGTATAGATTCGATCATCCATCAAATATTTTCAATCTTCCTTCTCATATGTCTGTTTCTATGTTCTTCAAAAGTCTCCAAGATAGAATTCAAATCCTTAATGATGAAAGTCATACCTTAAAGGTCATTGAGCTAAATCTAGTTCTTCTTTACCTAAGGGTCATCTAACACTTACCTATCCATTCCTAAGATTGTATCCTAATATTCTATCCCTTAAAGTCTTCCCACCTAATTCCCAAAACCTTGTTCGCTCTGATACCAACTAAACTGTCACGCCCCGAAGGGTACCCTAAACGTGGCAGTCCGCCGTACAAATATTAAAGCCTAAGAATGACCACCTCAGTCACGCGAAGGCTTCCATACTATGTATAAGGCGTCTAACACATAAAGGAGACAATCGGAATGATACGTTTTATGTTGATACAATTGAGTAACAATGTAAAGGAAATACAATCCACTATACTCCAAATACAAAACACTATACTTCAAAATACAATTCATCAAACTTCAATTACATTCATCCAAGACTTCACTACATAAAACTATTACAAGGCAAATCGTAAAGCTTAGCCAAAAACTTCAAGCATTCTTATATCTTGCCGGAATCCCGAAGTCATTCTCGACTTCAACCATCTGGTCCCCACTTAGCATTCTTGGAATAACCTGCTCATTTAACAACTATTGGGGTATAAGCTACACTAGCTTAGTGAGAATTCCCTTAATTCCGTACCATAACAAACAAGTATTAATCAATCATATGCTATGCATGAACAAACACGTGAGCAAGCAATTATGCATGGGTAACCGGAACCCACACACAGAACGGATTTATGCCCTCCGTATCTTGGGTTAGGAATGGTATTGAGTCTACACGACCGCATCTAGTCCCCAAGCCTGGCTCTTAGCACTCGACTCGGCTAGGCTCATCCAAGGATGCATCCACATGTGCCTTAGTACCCTGAATGAGCTCTAGCACCGGGCTCGTTATTCAAACAAGGCAACAACGACCATACCGATCGACCTGCGTAGGAGTAGCATGCTACCAAATGCAATATGTCAATGTGATGCATGTCAATTTACTTTTTGCTTAGGTCAAAATATTTATACATTCTTTAGAATGACCAACCAATATCACATATAACATAATATAGGAACGGTGCAGTTATTCAATCAAATCATGGTTTCGATATGCTTTAGTATTCTTGGCAAACATTCATCACAGTCTCATCATATCCCATCCCCATTCATATCGATTTTTATCTTGTTCCTAATTCTAATGCGACTAACTACAAGCACAATCAAGGTAACAAAACAAGGAGAAAACTCACTCGGCCATTGGATCACCGGTCTTCTAGTAATAATAATCCGGTGGTAGGGAATGTGAACTCGAGATAACCTAAAAAGGAAGAAATACTCTAATAAGTATTTCAACTCAAACTAATCCAACGACTTCATACGAACTTATCAAATTCGTAATTCGCGTCCTAATCGGAAATTCCAACTTAAAACGGCCATAACTTGATCATTTTAACTCGGAATCTCGCAAATTTTATATCGATTTCTATCTACTTCGGAAGAGCTTTCTAAATATAAAGTTTAAATCAAGTTTTGAAAATATTTAAGCCTCGGAAATGAGGGATCAGATCTGTACAGCGGTAACATAGATTCCAAAAATGCGGTTTTCATGAATGCACTTGAGATTCCTTGAGTACAAAATGAAACTAAATGCAATGGTAATGATTTTCCCTATCATGAATGTCATGATATGAACTTTAATGAGCCTAGTTCTTGTAACTTTTTAGATTAAAGCATTTAAATAAACTTTTCTTAGAAACCATTTCATACCATTGTTTAACAAGTGAATTTACTACATTTGTCACACCTACATATTACAAGGATTTCCTTTTAGAAAACTCACTTTGTTTAAAGAAATTTTGACCCTTATATTAGTTATATCCTAAGGCCTTTATTTCTTAAATAAAATCTTCATTTATAAACTTTTAAGTGGGTCCTTTACTATGGGGTTTCCAAAAATCCGAATTTAGAAAATTCCATTTTCAAGTTGATTCCTTTAGGAAAAAAATGTATATTTTACACTCAAAACTTTAATTATTTATTATACTTATACCCTAAGTGTAAACCCCTGTTTTCTAAGCCCTAAACTTAAGCCGGAAAGTCTACCGGAGACCTTAGTCAACGGATCTTGAGTAAAACCCTACGTTTAGATCCGACAAACCCGAGTTCGTAAATCGAGGAGTCGAAAAATAATTAAAGTGTTTAGAATAGTCCGTAATAATATTTGATTATTAAAAATATCAGATTGGTTCATTTCGGCTTATTTCGAACCCGTTTGGATACTGCTTTGGAAAGCGTGTCCCGGGGCTCGGAAAATTAAAAATATATCTTTAATATTTTTAGACTCGTATTTTTATAAGGATTTCAAAAATATCAAGTTTAGAATTTTTCGGATTCTAAAAATATCAGTTATAGCTCATATAAGCTTATTTTACTCTTACCGGTAACTAAATTGTTAAATTTCTAAAAATAATTTAATTGATTATTTTATTTAAATCATAAAAATTCTGCACTTAATAAAAATATTTTTCTTAATTTATTTTATATATTTTCTTATTCAAAAAGCCACTTTATCACAAGTACACATACATTATCATTACTACACATTATTATGTCTTCTTTTGCTTTTTCTTACACTTCCATTTCCCAAAATTGCAGCTGCCCATTCCCCATAAAATTAGCCACTTTTCATTATTTTTAATTATTTATTTGATATTTTAAAGTCTATTTTAGTTAGAAATGGATGCAACTTGTTACACTTTCAAAAATACAATTAAAATCAAACTACACACACTCCCCCACCATCAATCACGCCAGCCCCCCTCCATGCAGCTGATGGTTTTTTTTTTTTTTAAAATTATTTAACACACTTATCTCTATTTAAACATCTTATTCTCTCCTCTTTCATCTTTACAAACCCTAATTTTTCCTCTCTCTTTTTCCCTCTCTTTTCTCTTCTTTTGCTTGTCTTCTTCAAACAAGCTGTCCCCATTTTTTTTCTTGCTTCCACATATTTCTTGCAATTATTTGAGGTAATCTTTCCTTTTGCTCTTATAAGATGTTCTAGGATGATACCATGGATGTTTCATGCATCAAAGGACATTCCACAAGCTTAAAAGGCTATGGATGATGATGCCAAGAAGTGAAACACTCCTCTAGATGATGATCTCTTTTGTTCTTAGTATTTTTGTTATATGGAAGGCTTGTTTATCTTCTTGTTTTTGTGATAGCTTGTAGATCTAGAGTTTTATCAAGCTTTAGTTATGTTTATGTGTAGATCTAGAAGTTAAGGCTACTACTAAGTTTTTCTTATGCTTTCATGGTTATATATTGAGTAGATCTTAGATTCAAGTTGGAATGAAAAAGAAAAATTCGTAACTTGTCAATGCCCTATTTTAAAAACCCTCTTTCAAGTCTTAAAATGGAAGCTTTTGTTAAGAAAATGAAGGTTTGATGGATGTATATCATCAAGGCTTCATCTTACAAGAATCAAAGTTGATTTTCAAAGTTTATTTTCAAAAACAAAAATTGTATTTTCGGATCAAGACAAAGATCCAAAATAAAAACATGTTTTTCAACTCACAAATGAGGATTTTATTCAAGAAATGAAGGGTTCTTAGGATATAATATGTAATGGGTTGTTTTTCATGAGTTTTGATGAATTTTCTCAAGAGATATGTCCAAAATAAATTTATGAAAATTCGGATCAAGACCAAGACCTATTTTTAAACCCATCAATCAACTTTAAAATGAAGATTTAGACAAAAATATAAGAGGCTCTTGATATAGATATCTTAAGGAATGGATTTTCATAAGTTTGAATGGGTTTTCCTAAGAAGTATTGCATAAATCAAGTGCTTTGTAGAAGACAATATTTAGGTCTTGTTTTCATTGTAAGTTTCAAAGTGGAAATTCGTAATTATGAGAAGACCAATTTTGAAAACCTTCTTTTTGATCTCAAAACAAGTATTTTACATTGAAAATGAAATGCTTTGATGATACATAATATAGGAAAAATTATTTTCATTGAACTAAGTGAGTTTTAGTAAAGGAATTACTCAAAACAAGACAATGAGTTTCAACTTGTGAATGTTGGTTTTATGAATATGGATTCTTAGAAGTTTCTTTTGAATTATGTTTGGATTAGATAAGTGTAATCTCTTAATTTTGTTTAGAGGATCTCCTTGCAAGTTTAGGACTAATATGAGTCCTAAGTAGTTAAATAGAGTAGATATGGCAATTTTTCACAAAGGCTCAAATCTGGAATTTTCGCAACCCTACTGTACAGTACGTTTCCGACCCTTAAATGACCTTAAATGTTTGAATTAACTTTAGAAATGGATAGCTCTTTCGAAGTAGGTATAAATCGGTATATTATAAGCTAAATTCCGAGTTAAAATGAGTTAGATATGACCTTTTTAAGTTAAGGATTCAACCTAGACGGAAATTGACGAACTTAGTAAATAAAATTGTTAAGTTTAATAGAACTTCATAAGAGATGCTCATTGAGGGTATTCTTTGTACCTAGGTGAATTGGAGGACGGGTTACCACTTCCCGAGGACTATTACGACTAGTGGATTTTCACTACATGGACAAGTGAGTTCATTTCTCAATTAATTATGCTCTTGGATGTGCTTGTAGTAGTAGTGGCATTAGACTTAGGAAAAGATAAAATTGTTTGAATGGTGATCTAAACTTGCATGAATGAACGATAAGTATATCGAGGCAAGCTTTGTTGTAATAATCTTGTATGAGCTAGTATAGATTTGGAATGTCTGAAATTGTATGGTCACTTTTAAATTATCTAATTAATATCATGATTATATGAATAAATTGTACATGCATATCACGTAGTGAGTCATATCATTGTCGAGTATGCTTTGGTGGGACAAAGGTGTATTGGGAGGCAGCGGGTCTTTAATGAAGGGGACTAGGGTTGCATGACTTATGGACCACCCCATTCGAATAATGAAACTATGGTTGCATGACTTATGGACCAACATTAAAAATTGTGGTTGCATGTCTTATGGACCACCCCACTTAAGATTGGGATTATGGTTGCATGTCTTATGGACCAACTTTGGAATTGTAGTTGCATGTCTTATGAACTACCCCAAACCCCGAATGGAGGGCGTAAATTCATTCACTTATGACTACCGGAAAGTCATATGCTGCTTGCTCATATGCTTGTGCATTCATATGGTTGCTTAATTATAACTTGCTTGTATAGATATTTTAGCTTGGTCGGGCATGTTACTTGAAGAAAATGAATCTCACTAAGCATTAGCTTATACCCCAACAGTTTTTGTTGCAGCGTTCCTATTTTTGGATGTTCCGAGAGGACATTTTGTGCAGGTTTATCACATGGAATTAAAGAGCTTTTGAGGAAGTCGGGACCTAGTGTAGGCGTGGACTTCTAGGAAAATCTCTTTAATGTAATTCAGATATTTGTAATTGGAGCTAAACGATGTAGACTCCTATTATTTTGGCGGGGGTATGCCCCCTTGGCTTTTGTAAAGTTAACTGTTTATTTGTTGTGATTTATATTCTTAATGCTATGTATGCTTTCTTAAGACTACTCGAATCAAAGTGTGATCCTAAAAGTTGTGTGAGTACACCTTACACACGATATGTAAACTCATGGGATGACTAAGGTTGTCATACTTGAGTTTAAATATCGGGTGCGGTGGACTGTCGCATTTAGGGTACCCTTTGGGGCGTGACACTAAGGACTTCATTTATTTAAGAAAATACTATTTTTGAAGTTGGAAGATAGTGTTTTCTAACCCTATATCCATTACTACGAATTTTGTCTACATGACCTTTAGCTCAAAACTTCTATTGGACTTCCTTTCTTGTTTCCAACATTTTCTTTAGTAAAATTTCATTTAGACTCATGAAATATATCACCAAACATTATCTATTACCTATAGGCTTCATTTTTCTTGAAAAAGATATGTTTAGAAGTTGATAAAAGTGTTTTTATCCTAGGTTTACAAAGTCATCCGAATTTACACAAGTTTATTTCTTGAAAAGTATTTTCCTTTTTGACTTTATTAACTTATCTAACCATAGATCTATATACTAAGAAGATTATTTACTAAATACAAAAGCATTAAAGACTATTAATGCACATAAACACAAAATAATAATGAAACCTTATATGCCTACATGGTTATGAGTAGCAAAATGATAGATCTATTATTTCATATGCTTAAATGAGTTTTGAAAACATAAAAACTATATTTTGTAAAAGATCTTTTGTTAAAAATACTTTTTGATGGATAAACATAAAGCTTTTAGTATGAAAGCTCCTTTAAAGATTAGATCTACTTCGTAATGGTTCGGTATTCTTGTTTTGACATTTCCTTGTCCCTAGCAAAAGCTCATAGGGTCCTTTAGTTGGAAATGTCCAAGAATCACTTAGCCATAACAAGATCTATGAGTAGAAAGAGTGGAAGCTTACTTACTTGAAGACAAATAGAAGATAAAAAGGAGAAAATGAAAGGTTGTGTGGGTGTGTGTGGGGCTTGGAACTTTCGGCTAAGAGAGGAAAATGAGAGGGTTTTTGAGAGCTTTTCACTTTGTAAAAGTTGAGAAATGAAAGAATGAAGAGAGAGAGAGAAAATATAGCTTATATATGAAGTGGATTTAGGTTAAAAGAAGTAAAAGAAAATTCAAATGGAGCATGAAAGAGGGGAGGGGGGGGGGGGGGGTGGGGGGGGCGCAATGGCGCCGGTTTTGGAAGCTTAAGGGGGAAGGAAAGATTTGATTTTTACTTTAGTTTGATTGATTTAACTTGATATTTGACTTGTCATAATTTGTATAAAAGTTAAGGGACAAAAAGTGTTGAGAAAAGAGGGTGATTTGAGTGATGGTAAGGGTTGAAATTGTAGAGTGTGCTAATAGGTAGTATAGGTAGTATAGGTGGTACTTTTTGAATAGTAGTGAATAGTTGACAAAACAATTTAATTTCTGGTAGTAATGAAATACGAATAATAAAGCTATAACTGTATTTTTTATAAACGAAAAATTATGAAATTTATATTTTTGAAATCCTTATTTTATTTCGATTCAAATGAGTACTCATAAATAAATTTTTGAAATTCTAGTTCCGGGGCACGCTTTTCTATAATGGGTCTCGGGATGACCCGGAATTGAAATTTTCCAAAAATCTGATATTTTCTTGGTTTGAAATATAATCAAGAACTATATCTAAAATTAATTTTGCTTATAAAAGTTTCTTATTTGGAAACCGTGGAAAAGCCGGAATTTGGGTTTCTAAGCCTTTCTCACAAAGCTTGAACTAAACCGGTTTAGGGTTTCATTTTCCGGTTTCCGAAGTTTACTTGATTACTAGGAAACCCGGGGTATAAAAAAAATAATAATAATAAAATTGTGTAATGAAATAAAATGAATAGTACGAAAGACTAATCAATTACTGATAGAAATGAAAATGCGATAAAAGGTTATAACTGTAACTTTTATAACCCGAAAAATTTTGTAATTGATATATTCCGAAATCTTATGAAATTACGAGTCTAACGGTACTATTGGTATATTTTGATATCTTGAGCCCGGGATACGCTTTTCGAAGTCCGTATCGAAAGGGTTCGAAATATGTCAAAAATTTACCAATCTGATAATTATAACGAACTTAGTTATTCTATATATTTAAACTACATCTCGGTCCCTAGGGTTAGGGGTACTAGATTGCCGGACTTACACTATTGTATTCCGGTTAGGGTTTCCGGATGACTTTCCGGTTTAGATATTGCCAAATTGGAAACTGTAATTTTCTGTTTATACAATGTATTTAGTTTGAGAAATTTATTTGAAGTTTTATTTTTATAAGTACTTAATATCTCTTACTGCTTTCAGAAATCTTGAATTGAATTACTATATCCGGAGTTATATCGGTAATGGTTACCGGATATGATTTTCTTGAGTCTGAGTCAAATATCGATTTTGGGAATGATTTTGGGGAAATCTTAATTCTTATAATTTGCTTTGAAAAAGGATCTTCATAGTGTTTTGTTTTCGAATTTATTTTTGCTTCGATTTAAGGTTTTATGAACAATTGGTTAACTTAAGGATTATCTAATTTGTTATTTTGTTTCTTGAATTCTTCTTTCTTAAGATTACGAGATTTCAATTTCTAACTCGTTTTATGATTCTTGGGAGTTTGATTTGATCGTTAGGGCTTTATTGTGATTTCCGTCTCTTAGGATTATTAGTCTGGTCATTTGGGGAAATTCCAAAGTCTATGTTTTATTATTGGCAGATAAAGTTTTCTTAATTGTGCCAAAGCCTAGTTATGAAATTGGCCTTTGGTGATTTCCTGATCCTTCAAATTGTCAGGTTACAGATTAACTTGCTTTTTAGTAAATTATCACTATGTTTTATTTTTATCCCGATTTTTATGAATTATAGATTAGGTAAGCGGTTTATCTTACGTAATGGTTTTTGGACTTAAGGACTTTTGTAGTCCTTATTTTATTTTTAGATTTTCTCAAGACTAATGAATTCTTACTTTCGTTTATATTTTAAGACTCGTTCGTAGTTCGGTTTTAATTTGGAGTGATTTTTAGAGTTTATTTTCATAGTTCATCTTGGATTTATTTACTGAAATTTTTCGGGGCTTACAAAGACACGATCGTATCTCATCTCGTGTCGCACTAACAATTGTTGAAATTCACATACATAATTCTACACTAGACAAGACACGACCGTGTCTCCTCTCATGTACTCATATAACACCTAGTGGGGATTCAAAATCTAAATGTCTTTGCAATTTAGATAATCTTTAGAAACCATTGACTTGTAATTTATAATTAGTAGCTTTTCAATATTTATCTTGATTTTTCGGGTTGAACAATGAGAGATTAGTGAGCAGTAGCACTCATTGATCCTTATGGGAATGATATTCGTACTTAATTCCTATACTATAGTATCAATAGGTCCCCTTACTTGAATATGATCATAGCTAGGATTAAGTTTGAGATTTTTCACTTGTTATAGATTTTAGATTGCTATCGATTGCATATCAATGCCCCATGGATGAGAGTTCCTATCTACAAATAATAAATATCCCAACTAAGGTAAGGGTTTTAAAGCCCAAAAACTATAGGGTTAATGTCAAAAAAGGTAGCTGAACTTTCACAAAAAATTCAATCAGGTACTTGAAGTTTGGTTTTAAATAATTTGGTACCTAAAGCTAGGGGTGTTCACGGTTTGGATAATAAGTCCATAACATTATTTTTTAAACAAAACCCTAATGATTGGTTTTCTAATATCTTAACCAATAATCAGTTTATTATTAATGGTTAATCATCTTAATGGTTGACCATTTTTCCTAGTTAGTTTTTTTGGTTTTTGGTTTTTAACCGGTGAACACAATTGTTAACCAAATTTTGTGGTTAACCATATTTTCATTTACAACCATAAAAAATTAGACCATTTCGTTTCATAATTACATTAAAAAATTGTAAATTAACAAGTCAAACAACAAACAACACAATTACATTCAAAATTTTCGAATCAACAAATCAAATAACTATAAAACCAACAAATCAAGAACATAAGTCTAATACTAGTTTGTAAAACTTAAAAATTCAATACCATACAATATATATATTTAAAACATCTAATCGATTAACTGAAATCATCAATTTCTTTTGATTATAAATTGAAACCTAAATCGAAAATTGAAAAAATTAAAGTGTCTAACCCTAAACTAAAATTGGTGGACCGGTTAACCTTTTTTTGCATATTGGTTTTATGGTTTTGGTTTTGGTTTTGGTTCGGTTTTTCGATTTCATCAGTATTTTTGCATATCCCTACCTGAAGTAAGTTTTTATGTACATTTTTTCTACTTGATTAAACATGCTTCATGTATGAAAAATATATGCAAAATCTTACATTCATGTACCAAATTGTTCAAAAGCAAACTTCAAGTAGAAAAAATATACACGAAACTTGCTTCAAGTATCAAATTTTTCAAAACTAGACTTTAGATATCTGATTGAACTTTTTGCAAAAGTTCATACTTAATTATTGACATTATCCCAAAACTGTAACTCAATCTAGTTTTGTCACTGTAGCTATTCAATCTACAAGTGAATTTGCTTGTCTAGAACTTAACGAAAAGAAACATGTAAAAGAATTTATAAGAGTCATAATACCATCAAACAATTCCTTGAATCTCCCAAGATTTTGACTTCCCTGAAATTTATTGCATCATAGACAACTTTTGAGTCCATCTTTATTATGACATGATCCATCTTCTCTGTTTTGTAGTTGTCAATCCTTTCCTAGCTGATAAAGCTTTTGCTTTCTTATTATTGATTCCAATAACATGACATGCAATCGCTTGAACTAGAAAACCACTTGAATAACCACAAACAAAACTATACCCACAATAAACCCTATTTAAATTAGCAGCTCCATCATAATTGATTTAAATGAACTTATCCCTCAGTCGTATCCAAACTTCCTCGTTGTTTTCTTATGATGCTTTAATCCTCAACTAGTTCCCTTTTAATCTTTTAATTTCACGTAGCTCTTTTAAACCTTAATTAACTGTTTTGCTTGGATTATGTTGAAGATTGTTAAAATTCAATCATTTCTATACTTTTGCTTACACATGCATAGGATTACTATATCCTTGCAAACATATTTACGCCTCTAAAGAACTCAAACCATGTAAGTTCATTAAGGATTCCAGACATAAATCTACTCTATTAGTTTATACCTCTTTAATTTTGATTTCAGCACACACAAACTAGACTTTCTTGACTTAGCAACAATTACCATTTCATCAAATTAGCAATAAAAACATGCTATAACATCTCTCAATGTCCTAAAATACAATTTTAGTCAAAGTCCAAAGAGTACATGAACAATCACCAAAGATGATCTTTTTATTTAGGTATGCAATTTAAACTCCAAATTAACTTCCTCATTTTTATTACTTAAAATGGAAGAAGATGATCCTCCTGATTTTAATGTTAGTTTTTAATTCAACAAGACATGATAATAGACTTTTTGAAAACCATTCCTTTCCAAAGGCCAAACTAGCCTATCATTCACTCGATAAATTGGTAAAGAAATGCTATGGATTGTAGTTTTTTCTTCCTTAGTTAGCATGTGTTATTCCAAACTATGAATCCCAAGATGATGCATGTTGGTTAATACCAGAATTCACCTTAATATTTCCAAGAGGTTTTCGACATGTCTTAGTTATAATCTATACTATGAACAAGAAGGAATCAAATTACTAGTTAAAAAAAAAAAAAAAAAAAAAAAAAAAACTACATCTTCTCCACCTACTTGTTAAAGATAATAATTAGCAATTGCATCTTTCCCTCTTGAATGGATTAACACTCTTAAGAAGCTCGCCCCCCTCTACTTCTCTATGATCTAAAAATTTATCATTTGACAAATAAATACTTTTCAAGAAACACACTCATAGAGAATCAAGATTTTTAATTATCTTCCATACTAGTTTCCTAAGAGGGCTTCACAAAATACCATAAGATCTCTAACTTCGAATCCTCTCACATGTTTATACTTTGTTAGGGCTCACCAATTTTTCTATTGAATCCTATTTCTGCTCCTAAATCAACCAAACTAAAGCTTAGATCCCACACTTGTGACCTCTTGATACAACATTTTTTGGAAAACTAAGAATACATATAAGATATTTAGGGAGATTACGTAAGCAATTGCCTTAATCGAAATATGTCTCTGACTTGCTTTTTACTTACACTTGAAAAACAACAATTGCACATTTTATAGACATTTATTTAGAGCGATTCACAACTAGTAAATGTATTGTGTTTTTCAAGTGGGTTAAGTTCGTATTTTACAGAGAGCTTATGCTAATTACCGGATTTCGAGTTTTTCCCTTAGGTAAGGTATTGAAATTGATTTAATTAAAATATTAAAATGATAAGCTAATTATACGCTACAATAAAATAACTTAGTGACACTATTGAGGGTACTAGGTTTAGGAGTGCTAACATTAGATTGGGAATTGCACTTATAATTTCATTGTAACTATGATTGTTCATTGAACCGAATTAAACCAAACTGCAAAATGTGGTTCTTTTATATTTCGGTTTGATCTATAGTTCATTTCATGAAGAGTTTAAATGGTTATGGTTCGATTCAAGGGGTTGAACTAAACCAAACCGTTTAAAACCAAACTAGACTACTTCACATTAAAAAGAAATAAAAAAAAAGAGCCATTTTATTTATTTATAACTCCTAAATATTAGATATTAGGATCACATGTGATATTTTACTCTAATGTCATGTATGTATATATAGATTTGAAATGGAATCACAATTCTAAATTCTTACAACATTCTTGTGTTTATATACATCTTTGAAGGGGAATTAATTTGTAGAGTTATAAGGAGAAATTGTGACTCCGTTCCAATTTATGAAATGTAAATTACATTTTCAACCATATTAATATTATTTATAAATATAAATCTCGTATATATATCTCGTATTATATATTTTACATAATAAACCATTAAATGTATTATATATCTAATAAAACAAGCAATCTTTTAATCATCTCAAAACTTTTCTTGTATGTTTTCCTATTTTATTAATTTTAAATTCTTCCTACAACTAGTAGACATTTATCAAATTAAAATAAAATGATATAATTGAGTTTAGAACATGCACAACAAAAAATTTAAATACGTTATCAGGGAAGAATATTATAAATAAACAAGAAATTAATGTAAAGAAAATGAATTTCTTTAATTAGTGTTATAGATTTATTATAAATATAGGTTACATTAAATTTTCATTGAAAAATATTTTTTAAGATGGGAAAATATGTATCTCTAAAATTATTAAACACAAGACCTAATATAATGATAAGTAACTTTAAGTCTTGCACAACATTCCTCAATCCAAACATCGTTTTTTTCTTAGGAACTCAAGTGATTAGTAATATTATTTATAAGAACCAAATGCTTTTAAAAGTAGCTCCAACCGAACCAAACTAAACCGCATTTAAAATGGTTCTGTTCAAAACCCAAAACTATTAAAAGTAGTTCGGTTCATCAAACTGTTTCAAATACGGTTTGGTTCAATTTGAACCTCGAACCAAACCAAACTGAACCGAACCATGAACACCTCTAATTGTAACTAAAATAATGCCTCGGATTGATATTGAAATTGATTAGTTGGGATTTAGCCAAATTCACTGAAACTCATCCATCTTCTAGAGTAACAAAATTCCAATTATAACATGGATCACCATGCCAAGGTGATTGATCTATAATTGTTATGTAAATAGTAATCTGCCTACACTAAAATTACTACTCTAGTGGAAATTATTAACCAAGCACCATCAAGCGACCCAAATTCATATTTACAGCTATATTAAGTGCATGAGTTCATGAGTTTTGTCGAAATCGATATATTCCTATTATATATTTCTTCAAAAAACTCAGGTCATATTCATTGAGTTGTCGAATGTTTCCCGGATATCTCTAATCCTAATATATCTAATCGATATGGGCCCAACACAAATTGGATAGACAATGAATATTAATGATTAAATATCCAAACAATCATAAATCAAAATCTAAAAATTTAATTCATTAAATCCATCAATGCGTCACCTGATATTTTAAAGCATAACATCTCATTAGAAATAAGAACAATCAACTTCAAATATTACAAGATCAGGGAGTAAAAAACACCTTAAATGAATTTCTACAATGGAATTTTCAATCCAAAACCCGATAAAATTGGCATTAGTTAATTGTCTTGAATCTAAGAAAACACCTCTCAAATGTTGCTCGATCATAAGGTTTTGTGCCCTTTAACTAGAAAATACATGATGAAAATTAAGAAGAAAATATTCTATGAAAATCCTAATATACTATTTTGTTCTTTGTCTATGTATGTTGCTTTACTCTTATTCTTTTGCCTGTTATATGATCTCAAACCTAAAGACTTTTTCTCATTGTAGGTTAGAAATTGACATGGGCTTTTCTTATTAGCAACCCTTTAACTCCCGTATAACTAATTATATGGTAGACCCTATAAACTATTTTCACCTCTCAAGAATAGTAAGTGGTGTGCACATGTGTCTTTCATTCCGTATATTCTCCTCGTTAAGCCTTTGGACTCCAAGGTATAATAATTAAGTATGCCTATTGGCTTGAATCATAATCTAAATTCGTAACCATTTTTTAAATAAAACACATAAAATACTTGAAGCATGCTATTAATTGTAACCTCAAGTCAATTATGTCAATGCTCGCAACTTTATTCTTGAAGTTCCTCGATTTGGACATGGGGTGCTCTTGTTGCTACTATGGTAGGTGCTCGAAATCGACTTGGTGGACACTCGAGGTACACTTTGTAGATGCTTTAATTATCAGCCATGAGTTGCTATCATCTGCTACTTTGGATGTTACGTTGGCACTTAAAGTAAAGATATAGGTGCTCCAAGTTAAGGTTATGGACGCTATATTGCTACTGCACTTTAGCCCTTCCTGTTGATGCAAGGAATGCTCCATTTTGAACCTTGTAGGCACTCCTTAGAGTCATGTTTGCTGTTGTCTTGCATTATGGGGTGCTCCATGAGCTAATGATGGCTGCTCCATGTACAACTATTACACACATGGTAGCCAAAATCACAATTTTACCCATATGATTTATGAGTTTACAATTTTTGAAAGCCCTTCCAAGTACACTCATGTGTAAAATCTTTCTTCTTCCTTTCTTTTTTTTTTTTTTTTTTTGCAAAATCTTATGATTTTAACTAATCTACATGTAAACTCAGTGTTAACCAAGTTTGCCAATTTTACTTATTTGAGTTAAATAGGCTGAAAAAAAATACAACTGTGACTTTAGAAGCTCATCAAAAATTTAAATGATGCATATTCCGTATCACATTTCAATTCAATTTTCACACATGCTCTCTATTCCTTTCCCACTCTTCCTTAAATCCCCTATTTTATTTATAGAATTCAAGTCAACTTATAATTTTAGAGTCTATAAGAAAACCTATTTATTTCATTTATAAAATTAAAAATTTAAGATAAGTTAAAAAGATCTATTCTACTTCAATTCATAATTTTTTTCAAACAAAATAATATTAAAAAAAATTAATTTTGATTTTAGTAGCTCTTTTTTATGTAAATTATATTATGGATTAAGAGTTATTATGAAAAAGAATAGTTGATTTCTTTATTTTTTTTTTCATTTATTATGCACGTCATTTTTTTACAACTTTTATAAATATATCTATAATTTTTCAAAGCTATTTTGCATAGGTTGTAGAAAATTACATTTTTATGTTCCGATTCTACGCTTTAATTATATAGACTCTCTATCCAGCAAGTTTGACAATCTTGATTGCACACTCATCATGATGTTTCATTAGTTGTTACAAGGCTTATTCGGTGCTATCATGTGCTCAACTATCTTTCGCTACTTTGTTCTTGTTCTATTGTGAGGAGCTGCAATTTATAGAGTTGTTGGAGTTGGTAGATGAATGGTATAACATTCCTTAGAATGATCTTAGGTGTTCCATTTTGCTACAAGAGGTTGCTCTAACTACTATAGATGGGCAATTGCTATAGGTCTGAAGGTACTCCATATTGACAATTAAGTCACTAAATTACATGGGAAATTTAATATATATATATATATATATATATATATATAATGCTCAAGCAGTGTCTTTCCATTTGGCCATTAGTTTGTGCTTTGCTAATCAACAGCAAATAATATTTTTTTTTTCAATTTTTAGTTTAATCAAATAGGTTAGCCATTTTGGTCCATTTAATTGGGTTCAAAACCAAATAAATAAAAAAATTTGTATTATTTTAAGCTTGAGTTGTGCAATTTTAGGCTCATCTTTCAACAAAAATATTTTTTAAATTCCTTAATTTTGATTTAAAAAAAAAACATTTTAGTATTATATCTATAAAATATATACAATATATATTTTTTAAACACCAATGGGTAAAAATGGGTTATTTATAAGTATGTAGTTTTTCTTTATTGCTCTTATACCGAACCCATAGGTCCTTCAATCTATGTGTAATCTTAGCTTACACATGTGGCAAATGTAAGTTAGATCATGCCAAGGGCAATTTCGATGCTCAAGTCAATAGAGGATTGTAAGAGGTAGGTAATATAGCATTAGCCATTTAAGACTAGGTAGAAGAGAATCAAATCGTCTCATCTCCAATACCTTAGACCAAGAGGGGTTAGTCAATAACTTATTGCATAAGGTGATGAGGTAGAGTATAGGACAAGTTCTTTCAAAGTTCTCATGAAAGTTGACACACAATATTTGGGATCGAGGTGTTTATAAGAGATGACTCACCGTTGAAGAGGGGCATGCGTTTGCTTATCTCTATGCAACGCTACTCGTTACTGCCATTTATTGATTGGGCCTAAAGACATATTTTGGTAGGAAACTTAAAATTAGAGTTCCCTCTAGAGGGAGACTTTTTTATTTTTTATTTTTGGCCATAAAAGGGGAATTAGGAGTTTAATGAGCCACACTTTGGTCTTAGAAGTTTAATTGAGAAATGATCATCAACACCTCATATTCAACTTTCCCTTTACAATTGATTGTATTATGCCTTTTGTAGGTGACACTTTTAAAGACTCATGATCTTTAATTGAAAACTATAGTGCTCATCTCCACTTATTAACATAATCACTTTTACCTATCCGATCCTAGTGCACTTGCATTCTTTGCTTGATTTCTTATACCTTATCTATTGTTTGTACGAAAATAGATTCCAAAAGCACCTTTTGACCAACTTCATTACACTTTTTTTAATTCAATGCTTAATTAATGCCATGCCTATAGAATTTTAATAGTTGTTATTGTAGACAAACTTTACAATTGGTAAGTAATTGCTCCATCATCCTCCAAAATAAAATCAATCTACCCTTATCCTAGACATTCATGCCACTTAGTTAATGCCATGCCTTAAAGGGTACTCTAAACGTAACAGTCCGCCATATACTAAAGGAGACTTAAGAATCACTACCATAGTCATTTAGAAGTCTTGTATTAGTATGCAAGGCGTTTTCTATGATAATAGAATACATAAATAATTGAGAATAGATAGTTCAATTTGATGGGATAAGCATAAAAACATAAATCACATATATCTCAGATTAGTTACAAAATATTAAAGGGCATTCCCCTGCTACGCAGGAATCTAGGTATTATCCTTTAGGTAAAGCCCGATCGTTTTAAGGTTCACCACTGAAGACTATACAAAACTAATCATAAACTTCTAAGGAGATAACTCCTAGTTTTGTATTACCTGATTTGGCCAGGTCCAGGGACGCGACCATATGTACGAAAACTGCATTAGAAAGAAACAGTGGGGGTATAAGCTACGCGAGCTTAGTGAGTTTCACTTCCCAAAATTAAATACTCAGCAAACAATATATATTAGGCAAGTTATATTAACAACCATATGAAATGCACAAGCACATAAGCAAGCAATATGTAAGACTTTCCGGAGTCTTATGTTGAATGGATTTACGACCTCCATTCGGTGGTTAGGTGTTTAGGCCCATACGACCATAATTTGATTTTTTCCCATTTATATAGTGGTTGATACAAGTACTCAGCCACACACAATTCGTAGTTAATACAAGTGCCTACACCACTACCATTTCAATTCCGACAATTACGCCAACATTCGAATTTACAGGCCCCTCGTTGCCCAGCCATTATGCCTTCTTCCTATAAAGATATAATAACCTATGTAATGTGACTCAACATATGGTATGCATGTCAATTTTATTATAAGATCATGGCATATTAATTTACTATTTATGGGCGATAACATATATTGTAGGCATTTTAAGTCTATACTAAATCATATAATATTTACAACAATTCCATTCCGATATTCTTATCATCGATTCAATCAAATTAAATTCACATGCACATTCTAATTGTATCTTGCCCTAAAGCTAATGCCACTATCATTACAAGCATATTTATAAGCATATAATTTAAAGATAGTGAACTCACTCGGCCATGGTCTCCGGTCTCTAATGGCAGAGATCCAGAAACGCGTATTTCCCCGATTCCAAAACCACATAAACGAAAGAAATACCCTTATGAGTATTTCATATCATAACTAATTCCAACTTTTCAAATAAAACTCTTTTAGTTCGTAAGCCATGATAATTGAAAATCCCAACTTAAACGGCCGTAACTCGATCATTTTAACTCATAATTTCACAAAATAAGATCGATTTCTATCTACTTCGAAAGATCTATCTATTTATGATGTTATTACTGAATTTTGAAATGTTTAGCTCTCGAATGTTCAGACCAATCTGATCAGTAACTAGAATTTGCATTTCCAAAATTGTTTTGTGAAATTTGCATTATTTCTATCAAGTAGATTATATGTACATAAAATATCTACAAGTTATATCATGAATGTCATGATATGAGCTATCTATATGTAAATCCTTAATGATTTTTTATTAAAAAGAATTTTGTGAAAACTTTCACCTTGCAATAATGTCATGAACACTTGTTTGAGAAAACTAGCTTTATTTCTTTGAAAATCATGCATATTTTTACTGAATAAGGCCTTGATGACCTATATACCTAATACCTTCATTATCTTAATAAATTTCTTCTTTAAAGGTTGGAAAATAGATGTTTTAAGGTGAGTTTTGCCTAGGGACGAATTTGCATAATTTTTGGAAAAGAAAATATTGTTTTATCTTAGTGGAAAACTTTTCCTTTGTTTTAAGTTTCTATTTTGATAAAACACATTTACTCTTATAAAAATCAAGTCTTTATTATATCTATTCCCTAAGACTTCTCTTTTTCCATTAAAATACTCATTTTGACATTTGGAATTAGGTGTTTAAATGGGGATCATTTTTAGATCCGAATTTTGGGAAATTGTTTTTGAGATTGTTTCTTGTGAAAAACTCATTTAATCTTTCTAAATTAAGTCATAATCAAACTATTCCCTAAGGCTTTCATTTTAATAAAACTCTTGTTGTAGGGTTGGAAAATAGTGTATTCTTGACATTTCACCCTAGTTACGAATTTCAACATTTTTGTTGGTGTTGTAACATAGATCTAATTTAACTTTTATAACCCTCTTCTTGTTTTTGAAAATTCCCTTAATAAAACTAAGCTTATCTTATAAAAAACACTCATTTATGATACCTATTACCTAAGCCCTTCATTTACATGTAAAACCTTCATTTTGAAGTTGAAAAATATGTTTCCTAAATGGTTCTTTCTCAAGATCCGAATTTTAAAAATCACTTTTTGATAGAAACAAAATGGATCTTAAGTTTTGATCAACACCTTCATTAAGACTTTCATGTAGCAAGACTTTCATGCATGTAAAACAAGTAGCTATGTTATTTTAACAACTTTAAACAAGTAGATCTACTATACTACTCATACTATGAATACAAATGCATCATGAACAATATGTAGGTGAGAATAATAATGAAAATATATGCACAAAATTTCTATAAGAACAATATGTAATAATAATATATCAAAATACTAATATATCAACTTTAATAACAATATCTGCGCATTGTGATGGCAAGGATATCATGTTTTGTGTTTCCACATCTCTAGCATAAAGCTCATGGGGATTTTTGGTGGAACCACACATGTATGACCTTGCCATTACATGTTTTTATAGTGGTAGGGTCAAGATCTATTACCTATTTAGTGTTTTGGTGAAGGAACTTTGGAAAAAACAAAAGTGTGTGTGTGTGTGTGCGCGCGCTTGTGGGAAGGGGTCACGGCAAAGGTAGTAGAGAGGGAAAGAAAAAGAGACTTCCAAAAGTTGTTTTGTGAGAACGAAGAAAAGTGAAAAAATAAAAGGTGGAAAAAGATATTACATAGGAGAAATAAATTAGGGTTTTGTATGAAGAATTTATTTTTAAAAAATTCAAACAAATTGGAGAGAGAGGGAGCAAGGGCGCCAGTTCTTGTATAGGAACGGAGAGAGAGTTTTGATTTTGTTTTGTGTAATAAAATTCAATTTTATTAAGTAAATTTAAGTACTAAAATATATTAGAAAGGTAAATTTATAAGAAAGTGATGTAAAATCATAAGAATAGGTTGTAAGGATGTAAAAATAGGGTATGGGTGGATGTACTTGATGAATAGTGTGAAAGAAAGTAAAAAGTTGATTAGACAATTAAATTACCGGTAGTAATGAAAATACGATAAAAGATTATAACTGTAACTTTTATAATCCGAAAATTATATAAGTGATATATTTGGAAATCTTATAAAATTATGAGTCTAACGGTACTAATATCATATTTTTAATATCTTGAGCCTCGGACATGCTTTTCAAAGTCTGTATCCGATTGGGTTCGAAATAGGTTAAAAATCTACTCATCTGATATTATTAAGCATCATGATATTAATCGAGCCAATCTACACTTCTCACTCATATTTTGACTTCTTGGTTTGAGAACACGGAATTGTCGAATCTAAACTGCTAGGATTTCCTAGGTTTTGTTGACTTAGGGTTTCCGGTTGACTTTCTGATTTAAGGTTTTACTTTGGAGTTAACTCGTTTCTACTCTTCTGAGGTTTCATTCTTGGCATTGCCGGACATAGGGTCTCCAGGTCCAATTCGTCCAGAGGTATTATTTTAGGGTTTCGATTTCCATTTTTTTTTTTTTTAAGTTTTCTAAAATCGAATTCAGGTTTGCTAAGAAAACAAGGGTTTACAACTTACCCCCTTTAAACAGAGTTTTGTCCACAAAACAGAACCTTACATATCCCCTTTTGATCAACTCGAAATACTTACTCCAAATTTCCTCTTTAGTCTCTCAAATTATCTCCTCAGATGCATGGTTCTTTTATAATACTTTCACTTATCGAGTCTCTTGGTTACGCAATTCTTGCATTCTTGCATCCGTGTATAGCACTAGATGTTCCTTGTGGGTAAGGTTTCTTTTGACTGAACAGGTTTCAACTCCATGATTATTTCCGGATCTGGTACATATTTCCTTAGTACCGAATCATAAGACACATGGCATGTTTCTTATGGAATTTGGGGTACAGGGCTAACCAATATGTTAGATCTCCAATTCTTCTTAACATCTCAAGGGTTCAATGTATCTCGGGCTCAACCTTTCTTGGGTACGTATCCTTCATACCTTCTTAATGGGATTCACCTTCAAGCTCATGTGATTACCCACTTGAATTTCAAGAACTCGTTCCTTTCAAATTTGCCTAACTTTTTCGCCTGTCTCGAGTTTCTTCCTTCTTTTACTATGTTGGTCCTGCTTTATTAATTGCCTTTATGTCTTAAGCTTGACTCATTGTTAAGCTTTTCCATGTCATCCTAAAACAAAGGTGTCTTATGACATCATCCTTTCAAGGTTTCATAGAGTGGCATCTAAACGGTCGGGTGATAGCTATCATCGCAAGTAAGTCTCAATTGGTGGTACGTGATTATTTCAGTTTCCCTTGAATTCCCAAAACACATGCTCTCAACATGCTTTCTAAGGTTTGAATTATCCACTCAGACTATCCATTGGTTTGAGGGTGATAAGCGATGTTAAGCTATATCTTGTATCTAAACTCTTTCATAACCTTATCCAGAACCTATAAACTTTGGGTCTCGATCTAGTATAACTCTCGCGAGTACATCCTGTAGTCGCACTATTCCTCGGATGTAAAACTTGGCTAGCTTGCTCTTAGGGTGTGTGATGTTGATTGGCAAGGAGAATGCTGACTTGATTAATCGATCCATGGTCACCCATACTGTATCTTAACCTTTTGAAGTCTTTGGGGTAACCTTTCTTGAAATCCATGGACGTTTGATCCCATTTCCATTTAGGGATAGGCCAAAGCCTTAGCATTCCACACGACCTTCGGTATTTTATTTTCGCCCATTTACATGTCGTACATTCCATGACACACTTCGCTATATTCCCCTTCGTGCTGCCCATCAGTAGTGACCTTACTCAAACCTTCCTTCTTTAACTCCTCAATCCTCCGTCACATACAGCCATCCTTTCCTTCCGACCACATCCTCCTTATCCATTACAGGGTCAGAGTATTTTAATTCTTGAAATTCTTTCTTAAACTTTTACATTACTCCGTCATTTTTTCGCTTCCTTGCTTTTCTTAACCAAGGTTAGTTCCAACATTAAATTTAGATATATCTCATTCCGTACTTTATGTAGTGAATTTAAATCCTCAATTTCTCTAATTCCCTTGTTAGCTCTTTTTAGATTATGATTTATACTGTCACTTCTCCCTAACTTTTACTGTACAATATTTAATTTCTAGGTCTTCATCTTCAATCAACTCCAACCATCCTCCTTGTTTCACATTTAACTCTTCCTGTGTAAACAGATGCCTAAATCTTTTATGATATGTACATATATCTCACATTTTGTCCATGCAGATACTACCTCTAAAGTTTCAAAACAAAGACAATTACGGCTAGCTCCTATTCATGTGCAGTGCAGTCGCGCTCATGGGGTCTCAATTATCAGAACTATAAGCAACGACTTTTTCTTCCTTCATCAATACATATTCAAGGCCATTCCCTAGAGTATCACTATGCATCGTATGAGATTTCTACGGGTCTGGCAAAATCAAGGTCGTGTTGATATCTGTATTTATTTTTAGTTCTTCGGAGCTTTACTCATGTTTCCTTCCATACTGTTTCTCATTCCTTCACGTTAACTGGAGATAGGGCCTAGCTATTGTTCCAAAAAGAAAAATTATTGTACCAACTTATATCTATTGTCAGCTTATTCCAAAAGATTCTTATTCGGGTCACCATCTAAGGTTATCTCCACTCCATAATGGCTACGATCTTCTCGAATCGTCCAAAGATCTTTTCCTGACACATCATGTCTTAGAAGGATATCTGATCTAACCAAAAGTCGTACTTAGACAGTTTGGCAAACGACTTATTTCCTCTTAGAGCTTGTATTGCCATCCTAAGATGATCCTAATGTTGTCCCTCACTTTTTGGGCAAATCATAAAGTCATCAACAGAGAATATTGTATACTCTAAGGGTGGTTTTTAAATTATATTCACAAGATCCATGAATGCAGTTGGTGTACTAATCAATCGTAAGATGTCATCAAAATTCACAATGCCCATATCTGATACATAAAGCTATCCTTAGCATGTTTCTTGGGTTTTATCCTCGATAGGTGATACTCGAGGCATAAATCAATGAGTGAAAACACGCATGCTCCTTGTAACCAATCAAATAGATCATCAATCCTAGGAAAAGAAAAGGTATCCATTTTTTACTGTAACTCATTGAGTTTACCAGAAATTTGATACATAGCCCCAAGGATGCATCTTTCATCTTCATAGGAAAAATAAGTGCGCTCCATGGCGACACACTAAACCCTATGAGCTCCAGATCTTACTGTTCGAGCTCCATATCTTACTGTTCTTGCTGCTGAACTTTCAACTCCTACGGGTTTGCCAGTGTCATCTAATATGGTGCTTTTGATATTGGTTATGTATGAGAGGTCCAACCAACTCTCGAAATCGATCTTTTCCTTATAGGTCAACCTAGGTAATATTCTGAGATTACGCTTGAGTACTTATCCATCACAGGTATATCTTCTATTTTTCCCATGATTCTTCCTTATCAAACGTATCCTCAATGGGCATTATGTCTTCATCCTTCATCCTTATCTCACAAGAATTTAATTTATTTTCTTGGGGTATCGTGGTTCCTCTTAACAACTTCACCTTTCTCCCATATTGTTCACAAAAGCTTACTATTTTCTCTCAACAATCTACAATAGCTTAAACAGTGGTTAACTAGCTTATACTAGTGATAATTTTGTACTTACTTATTTCTAACACTGTCAGCTCTCCTTTTTGAAGGGGTATTCTGGAATCTCTAATGAACAATCCTTCGACGTCTCCCGAGTTGACACAACGCTTCCTCTTTCTCAGAATCCATAGCAAGACTTACCTCTCTCATGTTTGAATTTTGCACATGAAACATTAAATGGACCTTCCATAACATCTCTCTTTCCCGTTATTTGAGATCTTTTTTCTGCAATCTTCGAATTTTCACTTTTATTCCAAGTTCTTCCATCTTAATTATCTTATCTCTATTTAGACCTCCAAGGAACTCTGAAATGTTCATATATATATAATTATATATATTGTAGAAGGTGTGTAAACTCATTTTCACGTTACTTATCCATTTTACCTCTTTACCTTATGAGAAGGAGATCTGCACTATGTTCCACCTTCCAGCTAAAGGGAAACGATCTTCCGGAACTTTTTAACAAAACTTCTCAAGTAATTAAAGGCATCAACTCCTTCTTCTTAATTTCCATTATATCTTAACATCGCATCTATGTATGTAAATGCCATAATCCATTGAAGATATGGTAGAAGTCCTTAAGCCACAAAAGATTTCCCAGTCTAAGCCAACCAATCGTCTTTATCGTTTTCACCAAAGGTTCTGTCAAAACACGGGTTACTCCTTTTAAAGTCTGGTATTGAGCTTTGTTGGGTTTTTGGTAAGATAGCGGTGGTGGTGATGTGGGGTCTCGTACACTTTGGATCTTCTTTTAGGTTTCGTTTTTGGTTTGGGTTTTGGATGAATGTTTGGAAGATTAGCTAGTTATCTGTTTATACTTATAAAGCCCACTTGTTGGTTCTAGGGTGTTATCCTTAGTCATGCTAGGATAACGCAGGTTGGTTATTTTACTTTACCGGGGAATTTCCTTGCTCAAAATTTTGATTCCTTCAGATTCACCTGATTGTACATTGCTACGTAAGCTTTAAGATTTCTTTTTAAGTTATCCTTCAAACACTTAATGGTAAATCGCGAAAATCGAGTAATCAATTGAAATTTTGATAAGTCATAATAGTTTCAAATCATGCAATTCAAGCCAAGAAATTTTGGTAATATTAAATTGTGGAATAAAAATCATAATTCAAATCATGAAATCAAGCAAAAGAACTCAAACATAATAATGCAATGGGTGCATTGACATGCGTGCATTCCGTTATCAATTATGGTTTCCTAAGAGCATATTGCGTAAAACGTTCCTTATTAGATGCATGCTTGATCACATTATTGGTTAAGAAAACGAAACTTTCTTCCATAAATAAGTACATGTTATATTTCATTAGATCATATCAAGGTCATACATTCGGCCAAGTCTTTTACATTATACCTACAAAACATGAAAACCATGTTACTCGACTAATTTAGACCTATCAGAATTACAATTTCTTGCTAAGCCAAGAAAGGAATAAGACAAGAAACTAAACACATAACACACTAAGATTTCTTAAAGACATCACTAAGGCAATTTCACATTCATCATTGCCTATTACAAAATTTTTGGTTGGACTGTTGTGGTTTATGTTTATCACCACTACATCTTTCACTCTTGGAAGTCTCATGGGGTAGGGCTCGAAGGTCGATCTCTAGTAGAAGAACTACCATCATCCCTCCTAACAAATAGACTCAAATATTCTCTCACTGTCACTCTCTTCTTCCTAGGTGGCCAAGTTCGCTCCTCTTGCTCGGGTTCCTCCTCTTCTTCCTCTTCTTCTTCTTCTTCTTCTTCTTCGATCCTATCCTGCATTTCTCTATCCTCCTCTCCAGATTCTTCTAAATTCCTCTCATCATTCTCCTAGACTTCCCTCATCATAACATCCTCCGAATGTTCATTCCCTATGGGATCAACAGGTGCCTCATTTGTCAATCTCGGGCCTTCTCCTAATACATATATGTCCCTCCACAGACTAAGATCATAGTCAGATTCTATCCTGTGGCTATCCAGGATTTCTAAATCTTGATCAAAATCTAGATTGGGCTAGTTTGGTTCATTACTTGGATTTTCCTCAATTCTAGCTGGTTGCGGCGTTCTATTTCCTTCTTCCTCTACCCAGTTTATGTCTTCCTTAGGGTCTTCTACCCCCTCACTTTCTACCTTATCCTGATTTTCTACTACCGGGACAACCCCAAATTGTATGCCTACTTCACTAGGGGGCGGTGAGTGGATTTCTGAGGGTGTCTAAAAAATGTCCAGATATATACCTCTCCAATAGAAATGGTTGTTTGCATTGGCTTCAAGCCATTCTTTATGAGTCATCAGGTCATCGTAGGCATATACATATAAGGGTCCGATGTTCCTCCACATTCGAAAGTCAGGGTAGGGTAGGTTGTCTCCCTTCTTTAAAATAAATGTGGCCTCCCTCAACATTGGCTCATTTTCATAATCAACCATGATCCTTTCCACAACATAAATTGTTTCTAGCATAGACCATCTCCTCCTCTTGATCGGATCATATCTAATCTGACCAACCACTCTTTCCTACCGAGTGTATCTAAGACTTCTTTTCTAGATCACATATACCTCCTTGAGAGTCCTCGGTCTCTCGGCTAAGCAAAATCCTCACAAAGAGTCCTCAACCTTAATCTGTAGTCAACAAATATTTCACCAGTCCCCTTTAGAAATGTTCTGGCCTTTTCTCGAGTTTCATCTAGGGATACCTATACCAAGAAGAGATTCCTGGTTAGATTCGACTTTAACTTCATTCTTATCTTAAGATTCATTTACTCTTACATTTTAGGTTGTTAAATTCTGTTGCCATGCTTTACATTTTTGCTGCTCTGATACCAACTTAAACTGTCATGCCCTAAAGGGTACCTTAAACCTAATAGTCCACCGCATACTAAACGAGACTTAAGAATCACTACCACAGTCATTGGGAAGTATTGTATTAGCATGCAAGGAGTTCCCTTACGACAATAGAATACATAAATAATTGGGAATAGAAAGTTCAATTTGATAGGATAAGCATAAAAACATAAACCACATATATCTCAGGATCAGTTACAAAGCATTAAAGGGTATTCCCCTGCTACGCAAGAATCTAGGTATTATCTTTTAGTAAAGCCCGATCGTTTTAAGGTTCACCACTAAAGACTATATAAAACTAATCATAAACTTCTAAGGAGATAACTCCTAGTTTCGTATTACCTGATTTGGCCAGGTCCAGGGACACAGCCATATGTACGGAAACTACATTAGAAAGAAACTGTGGGGGTATAAGCTACGCTAGCTTAGCGAGTTTCACTTCCCAAAATTAAATACTCAGCAAACAATATATATTAGGCAAGTTATATTAATAACCATATGAAATGCACAAGCACGTGAGCAAGCAATACGTAAGACTTTCCGAGAGTCTTATGTTGAATGGATTTACGCCATCCATTCGGGGTTAGGTGTTTCAGGTCCATACAACCATAGATTTTGATTTTTCTTATTTATATTGTGGTTGCTACAGGTGCCCAACCACACACAATTCGTAGTTCATACAAGTGCTTACACCACTACCATTTCAATTTCGGCAATTACGCTAACATTCAAGTTTACAGGCCCTTTGTTGCCCAGCTATTATGCCTTCTTCCCACAAATGTATAATAACCTATGTAATGTGATTCAACATATGGTATGCATGTCAATTTGATTATAAGATCATGGCATATTAATTTATGATTTACGGGCGATCACATATATTAGAGACATTTCAATTCTATACTAAATCATACAATATTTACAACAATTCCATTCCGATATTCTTATAATCGATTCAATCAAATTAAATTCACATGCACATTGTAATTTTATCTTGCCCTAAAGCTAATGCCACTATCATTACAAGCACATTTATAAGCATATAATTTAAAGATAGTGAACTCACTCGGCCATGGTCTCCGGTCTCTAATGGTAGAGATCCAGAAACGCGTATTTCCCCCGATTCCAAAATCACATAAACGAAGGAAATACCCCTATGAGTATTTCATACCATAACTAATTCCAACTTTTCAAATAAAACTCTTTCAGTTCGTAATTTTCGTGATAATTGGAAATTCCAACTTAAAACGGCCATAACTAGGTCATTTTAACTTAGAATTTCGCAAATAAGCTATCGATTTCTATCTACTTCGAAAGATCTATCTATTTATGATGTTATTACTGAATTTTGAAAATGTTTAGCTCTCGGAATGTTCCAACCAAATCTGATCAGTAACTGGAATTTGCATTTTCGAAATTGTTTTGTGAAATTTGCATTATTTCTATCAAGTAGATTATATGTACATACAATATCTACAAGTTATGATCATGAATGTCATGATATGAGCTATCTATATGTAAATCCTTAATGATTTTTTATTAAAAAGAATTTTGTGAAAACTTTCACCTTGCAATAATGTCATGAACACTTGTTTGAGAAAACTAGCTTTATTTCTTTGAAAATCATGCATATTTTTACTATGATAAGGCCTTGATGACCTATATACCTAATACCTTCATTATCTTAATAAATTTCTTCATTTAAAGGTTGGAAAATAGATGTTTTAAGGTGAGTTTTGCCTAGTGACGAATTTTGCATAATTTTTGGAAAAGAAAATATTGTTTTATCTTAGTTGGAAAACTTTTCCTTTGTTTTAAGTTTCTACTTTGATAAACACATTTACTCTTATAAAAATCAAGTCTTTATTATATCTATTCCCTAAGACTTCTCTTTTTCCATTAAAATACTCATTTTGACATTTAGAATTAGGTGTCTAAATAGGGATCATTTTTAGATCCGAATTTTGGGAAATTGTTTTTGAGATTGTTTCTTGTGAAAAATTCATTTAATCTTTCTAAATTAAGTCATAATCAAACATATTCCCTAAGGCTTTCATTTTAATAAAACTCTTGTTATAGGATTGGAAAATAGGTGTTTTCTTGGCATTTCACCCTAGTTACGAATTTCAACATTTTTGTTGGTGTTGTAACATAGATCTAACTTAACTTTTATAACCCTCTTCTTATTTTTGAAAATTCTCTTAATAAAACTAAGCTTATCTTATAAAAATCACTCATTTATGATACTCATCACCTAATCCTTTCATTTTACATGTAAAACCTTCATTTTAAAGTTGAAAAATATATTTCCTAAATGGTTCTTTCTCAAGATCCGAATTTTAAAAATCACTTTTTGATAAAAACAAAATGGATCTTAAGTTTTGATCAACACCTTCATTAAGACTTTCATGTAGCAAGACTTTCATGCAACAAGACTTTCATGCATGTAAAACAAGTAGCTATGCTATTTTAACAACTCTAAACAAGTAGATCTACTATACTACTCATGTTATGAATGTAAATGCATCATGAACAATATCTAGGTGAGAATAATAATGAAAATATATGCACAAAATTTCTATATGTTGGTCCCGAAAGGATAACGAAGAGGGGGGTGAATTGGTTATAAAAATTTACTTTTTAAAAATTTTAAATAAATTTCCCACCACTTGTTTATTCAATTAAAAGGGCTCTGAAACTTTCTTAAAACAACAAACTTAACAAATGAAAACTTTAAACAAATATTTGGATCAAAATGATTTGCTTAAGCTTACAAAAAATCAAACGTTATTTCAAAACTTTTTGCTTCTAGAAACCTTCTGACTAACTCTCTGATCAAGAAAATATAAATAAGTTACTCTCTGATCAATCTTCTGAGCATATATCATAAATATAAAAATAAATAAAATTGCACGAATTTAAAGAGAAATAAGGAAGTAGAGAGTGTAAAGTTGAATTATAGAGGTTCTGCCTTGAGCATCAATCTTCTCTTCCAGTTCCAAGCCATGGTCCCGGTATTCCATACCGGTTGTGTTCTACTACCCAATCAAATCCACAAAGTTACAAGAATTTCTTGCTAATTTTCTTTGGCTACAATTCACTCAACTTGATTCTCTTAAGCAATTGATCTACTAAGCCTACTTGTAACTCTCAAACTCACACTAATTGTGTAAAATCAAATCAGAGGAATAAAAAGTAAGTTTCCTCAAATATTCCGTACAAAAAGGAGCACTAGAAAAATATGACAGAATTTGCACAATAAGAATGCTTTGATTACTGTTTTTCTTCTTTTGTTTTTCTCGCAATTGTTATTATTTTCTATTTTTTTTCTCTTTTTAATCTTATTTACTCCAACGGCTAGAAGAGAAAATGGATAACTTCATTCCAAATCTTGCGTGTGGAATCTTGTGTTTATCCAAAATCTATTAAACATATCAGCTCATGTTTATCTTGTAATTCGTTCAATTTGAATTTTGATTTCTTGAAGTAATCTTGAAATTTTTGCTTCAAAGAATAATCCAAACTATCTGACAACTTGTATGTTTATCTTGATCTTGAATTTCGAATTTGAAAACATCTATTGTTGACCAAATCCTTCGTCTGATATTATTCATGCTACATTCGAATTCTTCATGATTTTCGAACTTCAAAATTCCTTGGACACACTCCTTAAAAATCTGAAACATGTTTTGTAATTACTTCATATTATGCACACTAACTTTCTTTTCAAATGTAATTCGTTGTAAATTAAATTTCCAAGTTTGAATCATCCTTCTTCAAAAATGCCATTTATGAGCTTCCAAAAATTTGATCATTAATTCAAAATTAAATCTCTATGAATATTGAACCAACTTTATGAAACACATTGAGTATATTACCCAAATTATACTCAACATTGGAGCTAGGCCTTCAAAAATTAAACCTGAGTTGAAATACACACGATGTTGTTCTTGTATACTAACGTTCTAACGTTTCTTCTAATTTGAAAAAAAAAAACTTGCATTCCATTGAAGAACCTTCTAATTAACCTTCTGATATGATATTCTTTCTAATATAATTCTTATACTGCACACTTAATCGAATATGTAAAAAATTATTTAATTCTTTTTTTTATCATCAAAATCATCATTTGAGAGAAACCAACACTATAAGAATAATATATAACAATAATATATCAAAATATTAGTATATCAACTTTAATAACAAGATCTACACATTGTGATGGTAAGGATATCATGTTTTTGTTTTCACATCCCTAGCATAAAACTCATGGGTATTTTTGGTGGAACCACACATGTATGACCTTGCCATTATATGTTTTTATAGTGGTAGGGTCAAGATCTATTACCTATTTAGTGTTTTGGTGAAGGAAATTTGAAGAAAACAAAAGTGTTTGTGTTGTGCTTATAGGAGGGGGTCATGGCAAAGGGGAGTAGAGAGGGAGAGAAAAAGAGACTTTCAAAAGTTGTTTTGTGAGAAATGAAGAAAAGTGAAAAAGATATTATATAGAAAAATAAATTAGGATTTTGTATGAATAATTTATTTTTAAAAAATCAAACGAATTGGAGAGAGAGGGAGCAAGGGGGCGTCGATTCTTGTATAGGAAGGGAGAGAGAGTTTTGATTTTGTTTTGTGTAATAAAATTCAATTTTATTAAGTAACTTTAAGTACTAAAATATATTGGAAAGGTAAATTTGTAAGAAAGTGATGTAAAATTATAAGAATAGGTTGAAGGATGTAAGAATAGAGTATGGGTGGTTGTACTTGATGAATAGTGTGAAAGAAAGTAAAAAGTTGATTAGATAATTTAATTACCGGTAGTAATGAAAATACGATAAAAAGGTTATAACTGTAATTTTTATAATCCGAAAAATTGTATAACTGATATATTTAGAAATCTTATGAAATTACGAGTCTAACGATACTAATATCATATTTTTAATATCTTGAGCCTAGGGACACGCTTTTCAAAGTTTGTATCTGATCGGGTTCGAAATAGGTTGAAAATCCACTCATCTGATATTGTTAAGCATCATAATATTAATACGAGCCAATCTACACTTCTCACTTATATTTCGACTTCTTGTTTGAGAACACGGAATTGTCTGATCTAAACTGCTAGGATTTCCTAAGGTTTTGTTGACTTATGGTTTCCGATTGACTTTTGATTTAGGATTTTACTTTGGAGTTAACCGTTTCTATTCTTCAGGGTTTCATTCTTGGCATTGTCGAACATTGGGTTTCTAAGTCCGATTCTTCCAGAGGTATTCTTTTAGGGTTTCGGTTTCTGGTTTTTTTTTTTTTAAGTTTTCTGAAATCGAGCTCAGGTTTGCTAAGAACATGAGGGTTTATAGTTAATGTTAAAACCATACGTGGCATTAACACGCATAATACTAATAGAGTAAATTACACCAGAATATCACAATGTTTGGGTTTAGAGCTGAGTTTGTTTAGGTCACAACGTTTCAAAAAGTTCAAAAAAGATCACAACGTTTGGAAAAGTGTCTTATGATATTTAATTAAGTATTTCTCCTATTGATACATATTAGTATGGCCTTAAAAGAAGGGTAAATATTTCTCTGTTGACACGTATTAATAGTGACATTAATTGACTCACTTCTCTAAATGTTGTGACCTAAAATGAACTTACCTCCAAACGTTGTGACCTAAAATGAACCTACCCACTAAATGTTGTGACTTCTTTTGAATTTTTTGAAACGCCATAACCTAAAATGAACTTATCCTCAAATGTTGTGACCTTCAGATATAATTTACACAATACTAATATCATGTACAACGGTAAGGATATCATTTAAAGTTCACATATGTCATGTTTCCTTTCTTAAGTCCTATCCTCATTAAGGACCTCTTCACTTTAAGTGAAAGTTCTTTATTTAGGAATCTTAAACACCATGTTAACTCGTTCTCTATTTTTTACTTTTATTAATATCTTTAATATTTTCTTTTTTCTATTTCTCCATTAGTGTATTTAAATATTTGTTATAAATTTTAAAAATGAAGCAACATTTTAATTTACTCATGAAAGACCCTAGGTTTTATAAGGACCAGTTATAAACCTATTTGGATTGTTATATTTTTTTATTATATTTGTTCTATGTATGATTTACATTTTTTACTTGTATCTTATTTATTTTTGTTTCATGATTATAATTGGGTTAGTGATTTGATTATGGGAATTGAAAAGTTTCAATTTACATACTTATAAGAGATGTGGTTTCAAAATTATCTTCTATCCGTTTAGTTGGTATTTTTTTAATAGCATATAAAAGTATAGAGTAAATAAGTATAATTCCATAAGCTTTTTTTCTTTTTGCAATTAGTTTTATGAAAGATATATATATCTGTACTTATATAATATTTTTCCATCTTATTTTAAAAAAAACACAATGTTTAAATAAATACCAAAACAATGCCAAATGAATCGAAAAAAGATTAAACAAAAAGTAGGTTTTTAATATAAAAATAGGGGTGCTAAATGCTTGCTCAAATTAAAACTTGTTTGTGCTCATGAACCTATTCACAAGGTTTATCTGACATAATATTTTATATATTATTATTTTAAAATTTATTTTAAGTTATCATTTTAAAATTATTTTTTAAATCTTAAATTTTATATGTTTGATTAATTTATAAATTTGTATAAGTAAAAAACAATTATTAGTTCACAAATTAAAAAGTAGAATATGCATTTTTTTTTTCAAATAAACAAGTGAAGACATCTATATATTTATAATGAAAAAGGGATGGATTGGTTTGTAATGTTTCTTATATGGGACATAAGACAACAAAACTCATGTGCTTATCTTCTTCTTATTTGTTATCCCACATGGATTGTTTGGCAAAGAAACTTGCCGTTAGTACTCTATAAAAGTTATACCACTCGATCATTTTACCACTTTAGCTTAGTGTCTAACACTTACCTTTGGACAATATTGTATAGCACCATGGTCAAACCACGAACTATATCTTTCATGGTCGAACCACAAAGTATACACTGCTCTTATGGATAAGAGATAACCTTCCACTACTAAAAGAAGTATTGGCCTTGTCATTAATATCTCTAAATATTAAATGACATGTGTAAATATTTGTAGCGCATTCGAAGTTTAAGTTTTTTTTAATTTATAAATTATTTGGTTTAGCTTGGCTTGATTAGAATTTTTAATAAGTCGAGCTTGAGTCTTTTAAATTTGGACTCTAACTTCAAATTTGGTACTATTTTATTTGCAACTCTATATTTATTTTAAGTATGACTATGCTAAAACTCATTAGAAGTCTCTAGATTAATGTCTTATTGGTGTTTAAAAAAAAAAAAACGAAAAAGGAGAAATCTTTTTCTTTTCTTTTTATCTTCATTTCACTTTATCTACGGTCTTATATAAAAGTTACTTAATAATAATAACAATATAAAAAATGATAATGATGGTAATAATAATAATAATAAGAATTCCTTATCTTTGTAGATGGTATTAAATAGCTCGACCGAACCCGTGGACTGGTCAGGCTCGTTCATTCGTTTGAGATCTGAAGGGCTCACTTCCCCACCAGTATGAAAAATGTACTTCACATATGGTAATCGTACCATCAATCAGCGGTCTCGCTTCACTTCATCAACACAGGAAACTTTTTCTTTTCTTTCGTTTTATTTTATTTTTCACGTTCACTTAATATTGTAATCCAGTTACAACTTGCACGAAAATAGCGCTTTGATTACTTTGTCTAACAATCAACTGTCCAGATTCTCCAAGGTTCTTGTCCATGTCCGTCTCTTCTTCTTCCAGGAAAAGTGAAGGTCCCGGATTCTCTCTCTCTCTCTCTCTCTCTCTCTCTTTTAATTTATCCATCTGTCTGTATGCGCTTATAAATTTGCGTCTGTGGTGGTCTTCTCTGTTTCATTGCCTCTTAAAGAAACCCATCAGACATATATGTTCTATAGGTGTAGATCTGCTTTGGAAAAGGCTATTTCCATGGAATATGATTTTTTTCAAAGGCTTAGTTTTGGTTACTTCTTCTTCTTCTTGTTATTATCATTTTTTATTTTGCTTTTGTTTATATTTATTTGAATGAGGCTGGTTTCATCACTTTCTTTTATCTGGTTTTTCTTTATTTCTTTCCTATTTTTCTTCTTCTTCTTCTTCCTCTTTCAGGGTTTCCCTTACACAAGACAAAGATTTTTCCTTTTCTTTTTTTTTTAATGCTCATTAGGGTTTTGCTTTTGTATATAAAAGATACCTTCCATATGTTGTATTAATTTGGTATCTTTTAAAAGTATTATTACAAGCCTAATTATTTGTAGTTTTTTAAAAGATGTTACGTTTGTTGTATGTATTTCTGGTCTCGTTTGTTTTGAGTATGTTCTAGTATGTCTTCAAAGATTATGCTGATGATAGAGATAACGGATCTTTAGCTCGTGTTTTGGGTTCAATTGCGAACTGGTAAATCATCTACACGAGTAATTTATCTTTAATTGAGATATTTTGGGATTTTATAACAAGCTTCTTCTTTTATTACATGCATTTCTTTAACTATGGCTTTAATTTCATCTTCCAATTTTTGTTAACTGAACTGACAATGTTAGATGTGGTTTTAAAAACTCTGATTATTCATCTTTAATAGAGGAGCCAACCTATTTTAATGGGTTATTGCATGCTTTAATAAATGATTCGGATGTTTACTGATGTCATCATAGCATGTTTAATTTCAGGATGCTATTATTGGACCGACCTATGTGCTGTGAATCTGGAATAAGCTTGCAGAATTGGATGGCTTCTTTGGGTGGTGCTGTTAATCACATGACTTTGGATGTCTTGTGATAATAATCTCCCCTTTGGTACCTTCACATGACAACGAGAGAGAGCACGCCGGTTAGCATCCATGTGTGGTACATGGCCGTGTACTAGCGTGCTCTCTCTCGGTGTCATGTGGTAGATCATCACCATCATGCTAGAGTTTCCTGTGTGCTGTGTAAAATAGCCAGCAGGTAAAATTTATCTGTCTATCTTAATTTGATTTGGAATAGCTTATTAAGCTACCCATCTGTTCTTTTATATGTTATGAGTGCTAATGTGTTGTGCCTTTGATTCTTGAAGCGGAATTTAGGGGAGAGAGGTACTGCTTTTTAGTTTCTGTCTATGAGCAATTAGACATCTCCATTGATCTTGTATAAACTAGTGAATCATAATGAAAAATAAGATTGAAGTAGAATTAACATAGGTAGATTTGGTTTGTGGTAATCCTTTTTTCATATTTGATACCATTGGAGTTTTGTAGTCATAAAATATTACCTTAGTAGCCTTAGTTACAAATACTAGTGTGCATAGTGGAATAATGAGGATTTTTTTTTTTTAAATAATTATCATCTCTCTCATTTTCCTTTCAGATTTTCAGTATATAGTTAACCACAACTGTGGTAATGACCTCTGCAAAGTTGATGAAAAATAAGTTTAATATGTTATGCTTGATTCATTATATAGAACTCTTTTTTTTTTTTTTTTTTCAATTTTGAATTTGTTTTACTTGTTATTTATTAAGAAAGTAATAATTTTCATTTCATAAAATATAATGACGAACTAGGAGTGGACAAAACACATGTATTATTATAATCTTTACTTGAATATTTTGATACAAGATTTATAGTCGCAGAAATTTAGCAAATGGATTATACTTGCAGACATGGATATCATTTAAAGAAAAATTATAGACAATGATTCCCTCACACAAACTCAACTTACTACTCAAACTAAACATTGCACTTTGAGTAAGTTGGGCAAAGAACAATTGAAAAACAATTTACTAATACCTTGCTCTCTTGTTCTTTGTTGCCTAAAGCGAAGTTATTCGCTCAACACAAAATAAGCTACTAAAAAGCTAAAACTAAGAAGGCTTTAGTTACCATAATAACATTACATATTGAATCGTCATTTTGGTGTCGTTTTAGCATTGTTTTTAAACCGAACAGATACTTAACCGATTTAGATATGATAATGATGAAAACCGACAATTTTACTCATAAACTAACCAAACCAAACCGATACCATACTGAATCGATATGGATTTAATATAGATAAAAATCCAACAATCCAAATAGGCCCTTATGTCCACAAATAAATAGTGAAATTTAAAAATATTAATGAAAAGTAGCCTCGTATTTCGTTTAACTTGTTATAGTTCCTTGTTCATTATTAAGTTTTTAATTCAATCTTGCTTTCCAACCCATTTAAAATATTCAAACACTAGCATACTAAAATAAAGAGGACAAGCCAACAATTTGATATATGTATATATATTAATACATCATACAAATACACAATGCATATAAAAGGTCATATAAAATCTAGGTGAAAATAATGAGGAAGTTGTTTGCTTCCATTTAATCCCTTGAACCAATCGAACTACGCATCAATTAGACCATATTTGAATCGAACTTAAAGCAAGCCAAAATATGACAGAGTGACATTTTTTGTTTGATTTAGTTTTGTTTGGTAACGCCTTTTACCAATCCCATCTTTTTTCCCATTTCTTTTTCCAATCCCATTCATTATGCCCCTTTCTTTCCATTTATAATAACATCTAGTTATAATCTCATTGTCATTATCATTGGGATTTGTTCTTTGTTGCAAAACACCAAATTCTTGAAATCTATATCAATATGGTACACATAAATTGGAAGGAAGGGATTTATCATGATAGGTGATGCCATATTGCACACATAGTTTGGAATGAAGGGGAAGGTAAAAGTGAAATAGAGGGGGTAAGGGCTCTTAGGGGGTATTATAATAAAACAAAAATCAACTATAAGCATTAGAATAGTGGTTGTTTCCTTTTCAGGTGACATTGAAAAATTGGTTAGAACTTTTAGACTATCAATCAATTACAAATTATGTGTATGAATATACTTGTAAACATAACTTTGTCTTGGTGTTTACATCACTTTATAGAAAAAGGATCATTGGTCCACCTATCTTAGATAGACCCTCCATTGAGGATCTGCAATGTAGAAAATGGTACCGCCATGGTCCCACATGTGGGCAGACCCTCAATGGATGGTCCATCTAAGATGGTCTACCCATCTTTTGCTCCACTTTATAACATGTTCAACAATACATATTACAATTTTTTTATACTAATAATGAACTTTAATAATCCATTACTCCTTATATAGTAAGGAATGATTCAAATGTTCTATGGGATAGCAGAAACATGTTCCTAGAATGTAAGTGCGTCATCAACACATAGAATCCATTTTCATATGTTATTTGATAAAAATTAGGTAAATAAGTCAAAACTAGATGAATGTTTTTTAGAAAATGATATACTCACAGTTGATCAATGTAATAAGCCTAGTTGAAAAATTTTTTAATCTTCTCTGATGTTTTATTAGGAACATTTGTGATTAATTTATTTTGTCATTTGAATTTATATCTTTTGAATTGTAAACAGAAAGTGAATATAGAGTAAAATGAGCAATTTTAAAGAAATAAAGATGCTATAATTGAGTTTTTTTAATCACAAGTATTGATAATGTGGATATGGAAATGTATATTTTGTTAGTCCATTCAGAATGTAATATTGAACTCTTAAGAGGTAATGTTATTTCGACTTTGTTTACTTCGATTTCCTTCGATTTCCTCTAGTGCAAATGTCAATTTTTCACTATGTTTTAAAATTTACCTTTGACAAATATGGAATGATGCTTTATTTTAGTGTATATATGTGAACCTAAGAAACTATTATTATTAATAAATTTAATTATACATCCTATTGAATTCAAGGAAACCCCTTTCTCATCATCCCTTGAGTTTGCAAAGAATGGAAACTTCAACTCAGGTTTTCACCTCATTGCTTTAAGGATAGCGGCCGGAGCGAATGCAAGTTAGCAAGAGACTTGATGGTGTGGTGATTGGAGGTCTTGTGTTGGAAAAAAATATCATAACCAGATACTTGAAAAGACTATGTATCACGGCTATTTTCATCCATCAAAGTTGATTGATCTTAATTTGTTTAATACTTATATTAGTTATTAGCATTGTTTAATATAAGTTTTTTCATTAATCCATTTGCCTTGCTCTTTAAGGTTTTCTAAGGATGCTTGTCTCAACAATTTTGGAGTTTCACATTCTCCCTCTTAAACTAGCTTTTGTCCTTAAAACTTTTATCTAAGTTTTGTCCTCAACTTATATCAAAGGGTTTCAAATTAAACTTTGAACCAGATTAAATTTAATGAAACTTTAAACTTAAACCAAAGGTATTTGCTTCTCATTTCTCCTGTTGAATGCGATTACTCAATAAACTTTCTCATAATGAACATCTTTATTTCTCAACTCCAATTCAAGAATATAAATTGGGATCTTTAGCATAAATATGAGCACCACACAAAGTTTCATTCCGAAAGAATTAAACTTAGTATATATTAATGCTAAAATAAATAACAGCTTTTTTGTTTGGATTGCTTGATCTGTGTCTATATTTTATTGTATCTGATCTGATCTAATTTGTATTTAGTTTGTTTGATGTGTTTATAAATAAAAATATTCATTTTTATCTATATCTATTTTTTGACAAATAGTTTATTTGAAAATGACAAAAATAAGATGTTAAAATGACTAGAGTAAGACAAATTAAACAAACCCAAATATTTCTATAATTTATTTCAATGAATTGTAAGAGCATGGAAGAAGATATATTTATTGTGATAAGATTATCAATAATTTTTTGGACTATTTAACATGAGTACATAACAATTAATGCCTTTACATGAGTTCTTTATCTTTCAAATACAATGACTTAATTTTAACATAGAACATCTACTACTCATGTGAAAAAGTCTGAAGGAAAAATCTACTAAGAATTTTCTACCATAATTGACCCTATGGTATGTGATGTGTTGTCTGCATTGCTCTATGGGCCTGAGGCACCATGTTAACTGGAGTTTCCTAGCCCCAGGACCTTCCTGGATTAAAGATCTCATGTTCAACTACATGGTATGATAATCGAATAAATCCTCTCTTATTGGAATGGATTGTTCCACTTTCATTTATTTAATAATTAAATTAGTGTAATGAGTTATGGTATTGAATATTAAGGAGTCAGTAGAAGTGATAGGAATTTCTTTTGCATATTTGAGTTTCTTTCATCATACCCATTCTGTGGAATCACTGTATATTCTCATTGATAATATGAAATCTAGTGAATAGAAAGAGTCCTTCAAACTCCATACTGCCATAAGCTAAGACCCTTCGCTGGGACTTGAGCCTCTCGCACTCTGATGATATTGTAGTCAAATGAAACCTCTGAGGAATTAGTGCTTTAAATGCAATTACTCTTATGAACTAAAGTACATGGCCAATTGGTCTTGATGTGATATTTGGCAAATTGATCGTTTGTGCTCTCTTGCTTAAATCACATGATTATCAGAGCACTGAATCTACATGGCTCGGGCTTGTGGTCCAGGTGTGTTAGTGCCAGGTTTGGTGGCAATTAGGCCCGGGATTTAGTAGACATTCGATTCTAGGGTTTCAAAATAGCAGAATATTCTTTGCAATTTTATAACTTGCAGCTTCCACTATCCAAAGATGCCACAAATTTCACTAGTGAAAACAGATGAATCGGAGGGCATTTGAGTCCAGATGGACTTCGTTAAGATGAATTAGAAGGCATTAGTGAGATGCAATTATCTAAGAAATCAAAGTGGAAAATAAGATTAATATTTTGGACATGCTTTGCAGCAATTTCCCTTCCATGTTTAGATTCTTTTATAATATCATCCTTTTGCCATGTTGGATTGCCCAATTTTTCATTTTCACTAAGATTCTCTTTCCTACCATACATTGACATTGTGTTCAATTCATGGAAAAGGGGACATCCATTCTCCTTTTATATGTGGTATAGCAGTTACTGCTTATATTGCAATATAAGTGCATGATAGCTCTTCCATAAAACGAAAGAAAGTCCTACCTGCCTAAGAGAGGTTTCCCTTACTTGGCTAAATAATACTGATTTCGTTGTATTTCCTTTATGAAGAAATAAATTCATATGCTGCTCCTCCTGCCTCTACCTGCACAACAACACATCAACACTGACATTCATCACCACTTTCTAGCACCAGCCAGTCGTATAACTTGCATCATATTGCACAGCCAGTTGGACCAGTCTGGGGTTGTGCCTACCTGGTCTGGGCGCTAGGCCTGGAGAATCCTTCAATGGCTGCAGTCCAAAATTTTATTGGAAGCTAGGGTTTGGAAGAGTGGAAAAGTGTTTGACTTTTAACTTCTATCAGTTATCTGCTTGTTTCTCTTTATTTCAAGCAAACATTGTAATAAAGCTGCTGAAAATATTTCGTGTGCCTTGTTTCTTCCTATTGAATAGTTGTGCAGATCTCCTTCTATTCTATCCTGGCAAGCTGTGCCTTGGGGTAATTTGTTAACTGGGATTTTGAGGGTGGTTTGTCTCTTGATATGCTAAATGAATGAAGCGTGCAGAGTGTTCAATGAAGTTGCCATAATTTATTAGTTGCTTTCGGATTAGAGTGAACAATAATGAATGACAACAGCTATGTCAGTTGTTTCATATGTTTTTGTAATGATAGTGAGGAATCACATCATTCATCTTTCTAAACATGGTTTGAAAAAAGTTTAATTAAAAAAAAAAAAATCTTGTTTGTTGTCCTCCATCCATTCTCTTCTATGTTGTCATTACAATCCTCTTCATTTATAATTGATAATGTTTGTACAGACATCTGAAAGCTTTATGATCAAGGTTTTTCCCATATAAAGCAAGGGGGTTCGAGGATGAAGATGGGATGAACATTGTTGGAGAGCCACCCCTTTTGTTGCTTAAGCCTGGTCAGTCAGTTTATTTGCTCTCTTGAATGTTCAAGCAATCAACTGCTTTATTTTAATACTGTGGCTTCCTCCATCATCCTAGGACAGGACAAGTTAAACACCATCTTAGCAATCCTCCTCTGCAGCTCCTAACGTGTCTTTTTAGGAAAAAGAAATGTTGACACTTTTGTTTGAATTTCTTTAAAAAAGAAAAAAGACTTCTGCTGGTTATGTGTACTAGATCTGTGTGCTATTTGTTTTTCCTTTTCGTTTGTTGTTTCATTTCTTGTACACTAATTAATTGGTTCGATCCTCTACATAATAATTCCCTCTTTTCATCGAAAGGATTCTGCATAAGAATCGATTACAGTCTATCCATCCCATCTTGCGTCTTTCAAAAATGTCTACATCAGACTTATGTTGAGTTGTAACATTTTTATAATCTTAATAACTGTATTATTTTCTAAACTTCTCTTATGATCTACCACTTCTACTATAAACAGTAATGTTAATAAGCCAAACAAATTGAATCCATAGTAGGTTTTGAGTGTTCAGATTGTATTAGTGTAGTTCGATTCAATTTTTAAGAAAGATTAATTGGTATATTGTGAGGGAATAAATTCATGTCTATAAGCAGTACTGCATACATTCATATTTAACCCCTAAGCAGTGGCCAAAAAAAGAAAACCTTAAGCATTCTATTTATCATGTTGAAGCTAGGATTTGTTTTTATAAATTTTCATCTAAGTTGTTCATAAATGTTTATAGCACTGGCTTTCTGATTGGTGTGGTTCCTGCTTCAACATATGCTCCTTGTCTTTGAAGAGTACTTCAGAATTGCCTTCTTATTAATCTATGAACTGCATCATATCTAGCATTACTAAGTTAAACACTTATTCTAACACTCTCTCTCTCTCTGTCTATATATATATATAAGACGGCACAGAACAAATAGTAGATGCGGTAACGGTTATAATGAGTTTGACCATGCGTATATTATCATTGTGAGCCCATGAATGTCTTGTGCTTTAAAATTTGCAAGACCTCGGATCTTGGTCCAAACAAATTAGAAATATCGAGTATGCCTTATCAGTACCTTAATCTACATGTAACACAATATTTCAAATATAAATATAAATATAAAACTACATGTTCTTTAAGAAATGTTGGCTAGCAACTAAAGAATTTGTTATTAATCTTATCATATAGGGATTTTTCATGTAACTGAGATTCTAGAATCTCTGAACAAAACACTCTCGGCCTTAATTTTTACAAGTCCAGGAGCGAACACTTTTTGCACAATTTCGTTCCATCAACCTGCGTAACATTGTCTATAAGATAGTCACCAAGATCTTAGTGCACTGATTAAGACCCAAGGTAAGTGATCTTATCTGCCCTTTTGAAACTATCTTTGTATCTATAAGGAAAGCACAAGACGACATATTTCTTGTGAGGAATCTTTCACAATTCAAGGAGGAGAAATGGGTGGATGATAATCAAACTAGATTTAGATAACGCATTTCATAGTTTAACTGAGATTTCATATACCAAGCCATTGATAGAAGCTAATCATGAATTGAATCTTAAACCTCAGTTTAAGTAGCTATGAATGGCATCCTGCTACCTCCTTCACAGCCATTAAGGGGGGAACCGTTTATCGTGGCAATAAAGCTCCTAAGTAGGCTTAGAAGCAAGTAGAACGTAAGGTTTCAAAATTCATGGAACTATATTTAAATTTTCACATTTTTTCGCATATGACTTAGTTTTATTTTGGTTTGAAGCCTTGCTTGATTCATCAATGAGTATCATGGACACACTGGATGTCTTTGCATCATGGTTAGGGCAAAAATTAAACGTGGATAAGTCTTCTTCTCTTTGAATGCGAGAGGTATGCAGAGATAGTATCTAAAACCTTCTAGAAATTAAAATAGCTGAAGGATTTGGAAAATACCTGGGTTTTGTTGTTTATGTGGACTTGAAACCCGAGGAGAAGTGATTTCGAGGAAGTTTTAGATTAGATGAATGGATTAAATAGATTGATACGTTGATTCCTGAGCATGGTGGGTAGACAAGTACCTATACAATTAGTACTTAACTTTAATTCTTCATATTATATGCAATTTTGCTCCTTGCCTTGTTCTTATCGACAAAGTGGAGCAAATCACTGCTCATTTTTTTCTGGTCTAGACATGGAAGTAGTGCTAAAATGCATTGATTGGAACGCAGTAAAATCTCTATACCTAAACAACTAGGATGCTTGGGCATTCAAAATCTTCAACTACAACTCAAACCTCAATGGGAAGCAAGCTATGCCAGGAAAACCATAAGAAAGATAGGGGTGGGCAAAAAAACCGACCAAACCAAACCAATCCGTAACCGAACCAATCTAAACCGAAAAGATGGTTTTTTTTCATGGTTTGGTTTGAAATTTTTCAAATCCGAACAAATCCGTAAATTTATGATTTGGTTTGGAAGGTAAATCGAACCAATCTGTAAAACCGAACCAAACCGTTTTAGAAAAATATAATAATATTTTACTATATATTTATATGATTTCATTTAATATTTATTATTTAATGAATATTAATTAAAATCAACTTGTTCTTTTTAAATTTTTTTTTAAGCTCATGATATGTAATTTTTTGTTGATGATGAACTATTGTTTTTTTTAATAGCTTTTAACTTTGTAAAGTATGAAATTTATTTATTTAGTTATAAACTTTCATTATGTATTAATTGTTTAATATATTTTGTCAACTGGTCATTTTATTCATTGATGAATTTTGTTGATAGATGATTTTTTATTTTAGCTAAATTATTGGTAAATAATTGACATGATGGTCATAAATTATAACTTACTATGTATTGGTTAGTGAATTGATTTTATTGGTGGATAATTGATTTTATAGAGAACTATAAATTAAAAGTATGATGAATTTATAAAGTATTTTATCGTGGTTTATAATATCAACTTTATAAAATGATATAAATATTTAAGAATCTACACAAATATAAAAAAACTAGCACAAGGAAGATTTTTAGTTAGAATTTTGATTTAAACCGTAATCCAAACCGAACCAAACCGTTACTTAATGGTTTGGTTTGGGATGGAAAAAAAACCAAACCAATCCGTGCCCACCTGTAAAAGAAAGATGCATTAAGAATGGATTTATAACATGGTCATTCAGTAGCTCCCTAATGTGGAAGAAATTGGCTCCTAAAATAACATTGCTTTAGAATCGAGGAGTGAAACTTGTACGAAATGGTTTAATACTTGGGCAAAGGCAGGTCCTATTTGTCAGCTTATTAAAGGCCTTTTGCGTCCAAATGTGGGCTTCCTTGATTATGGTGTGGATGACCCTTTTGAATAGTAGGTGCTTGGTTCACTATTTAATCAAATTGGAACGAAACAGCTGCATAGCAATTACTATAACTTTGTGGAAAAATCACAAATCGAACATGGCGAAGCATGCATTGATCGGCAATCTCCAAAGGTTACAAACTTAGTAAAGAACAGAGTTGGAGTATGAAAAAGAGAACAATGATTTTTCTTGTTATATCTAACCAACCTTCTGTTACAAGAGTATTTATATAGCAAAGAAACAAACAACTAAATTACAGCTTTACAAGTAAAGTGAAAAGAACTAAACATGCTAACTAATACTTGAAAGAATTGACACATCAGCTAAGACAACATAGCTTAACACCCCCAACAACACCATAAACCACCCAACCCCAAACCATCCCCCCCCCCCCCCCCCCCCCAACCCAACACACACACACCACACACATCTCAAGATAGAGTTGCTTGAAGACCCATCTTGCCACAAAAAAAAAAAAAAAAAAAAAAGGAAAGAAGGCGAGAGTAGAGATTTAGTAATTGGCTTTGTTAAGAGATCAACCAATTGATGATTAGAAGGAACATAAGCAATCTTTAATAAACCAAAGCCAACGTGGTCTCGCACGAAATGAACATTGACTTCTATATGTTTTTTGTGACTATGTAAGCAAGGATGATCAATAATCAATTGTGCTGACTTATTATCAATGTAAATTGTGATAGGCAAAAAAATATCAATATGTAAGTCCTTCAAGACATAAGAGATCCATAAAAGTTCCTTGGCAAGGGAGGCCATGCTCCTATATTATGTCTCGGCAAAAGAGGTAGCCATAGTACGCTGCTTTTTAGATTTCCAAGAAGTCAAAGCGAAGCCAAGAAACACACAAAAACCAGTAACTAATTGTCGATCAAGAAGGCAAGAGCCTCAATCAAAATCATAATAGCTAAACAAGGAAAAAGAGGATCAAATAAGATAAAATACACCTTTAGCAGTGCTCCCCTTGAGATACCTCAAAACATGAAATAAAGCTTGTAAGTATGTAATTTGAGGCTGAGCAAAAAATCGACTCAATTTATGAATTGCAAAGCAAATATCAACATGAGTCAAAGTAAGATATAGGAGGCATCCCACCAAGTGTTTATAGAAGTGGGGATTAGACCAGAGCTCCCTTAAAGTTTGATCAAGCTTTAGACCATATGGAAGATGAGTTTTACTAGGATGTGCACCAGACATGCCAACATCAAGCAAGATGTCAGTAATGAATTTGTGCTAACTTAAACGAATGCCTTCAGAAGTGTGGTTAATTTCAATGCCTAGATAAACCTTTATTGTATAAGTAGCATGTAAATCATCCTTTAACTGAGCAATTGTAGCAAAGTTTGTACCAATTAGAAGAATATCATCCACATACAATAATGCTACAAGAAAACCATTGGAATCTAATATGATAAAGAGAGAGTAATCACTGTGAGACTATTGAAACCCTTGTTCTAACAAGAACTTGGACATCTCAAATTTCCATTGTCTAGATTTTTGTTTTAAATGATACAAGGATTTCAATAAGCAGCAAACTTCACTAGGTTGTGCTTTAGCATATCCTTCAGGTAGTATCATATATATGTCTTCATCCAAAGAACCACTCAAGAAAGCATTATTGATATCTACTTGATGGAGAGGTCAGCCTTTAATAGCTACAATAGCAATCAAAATTCTCAAAGTACAAAGTTTAGCAACTGGTGAAAAAGTTTTATAATAATCTTCTCCTTCAATTTAAATGTAACCTTTAGCTACCAATCTAGCTTTATGGCATTCTATACTACCATCAGCTTTGCGTTTAATTTTGTAAACCCACTTTGAACCAATAGCTTTCTTTCCTTTGGGAAAATTAATTAGTTCCCAAGTATTATTTTTCTCTAATGCATCTATCTCATTATTCATAGCCTCTACCCATTCTTTGTCTTGAACAACTTGTGAATAACAATAAGGTTCCTTAGTTGTTAAAACTTGAGCTAAAGTAACCACATAATCTGTAGGGCATGAGGAAAAGGTATGTGAAATGAATGAAGGATAAAGATGAGGGAGAGAAAAAAGTGTACTATAGGAACCAAAAACTGATGTATCATTAGCTTATTGGACACAAAAAGCTTGGTTTACAGAGTGGATGTAATCATGGAGCCATTGTAGAGGTCAGGTAACACGTGACAAGCGCCTTAAGCAAACAGACTCCATAGAATCATGTTGTTATCTTTCTAAGGCAAAAGCAAAGGGGAATGCTTGAGATATGAACAATATTAGGGCTAGAAGGAAAAGAAGTATGGGAATTAATAATCGATGGTTCTTTAAAGGAAACCGAGGGTAAAGTGTTTGGTTGAGAAGTATAAGTGTTTGGCTGATAATTTGTGAGAATGTTATCATGTTACTTAAAGGGAAATTCTCTTTCAAAGAAAGTAACATCTCTATTGTGCAAAATTTTCTTTTCCTCCAAACCATACACCCAATATCCTTTTTTATTAGAAGAGTATCCCAAAAATATAAACTTAAATCTTCTAGCATCAAATTTATCTTTTAATTTGCTAATATAAGAATATAACAAAGACATCCCATAATTCGAAGGTGATCATAGGAAGGCTTTTTCTTATAGAGCTTTTCGTAAGGTGATTGCCAATTAAGTTTTGACATGGGCATTCAATTGATTAAATAAGTGGCTATCAAAACACACTCTCCTCAAAAAGATTTAGGCAAATTGGCATGTAATCTCAAGGTTCTAGAGGTATCAAGAAGATGTCTAAGCTTGCATTTAACTTTTCCATTTTGCTGTGGTTTGTATGGTTTAGTTCTCCAATGAACTATTCTAAGATTAAGGAAAAGAGATTGACATTAGGTTGATAGGAACTCAGTTCCATTGTTAGATCTGATGTATTTGAGAAGTGTTTGTAAATGGTTTTGTGTATATGCCAAAACATGACTCAAAATGTGTTCTTACCTAGTCCTTAGAATTCATCAAAATAGTCCTTGTACTACATGAATAATCATATACAATAGTAAAAAAAATATCTTACACTAGAAATAGAAGTTACATGATAAGGAACCCAAACTTTCACGTGTAGCAACTCAAAAGTAAAGGATGAAACATTCTCACTTAAAGGAAAAGGTAGACGATGTATTTTGGCCAACTGACAAGTATTGAAAATGTTTCATAGGTAAGTGTTTACAACATTCAATATGAGCTAGCTTAGAAATTGATGTATGTCCAAGTCTAGCATGAAACAAATCTAAATCATCAACTAACTTATCACAATCAGAAAGAAGGATAACTGAATGAGAAGTAACACTTGGAGAAGAATTATTAAGGACAACTAAACCAGATTCTTCCCTAACTTGCAAGATATATAATCCTCGTACTAAAGAAGCACTAGCTAAGATACAATCAAATTTCTGGTCCTGAAAGAAGCAAGTTTTATCACTGATATAGGCTGAAAATGAGAGATTCCTTAAGAGTTTACTGAATGAGAGCACATACATTATGATGAAAATCTAGGACAAACAAAACATGTTTTGCGGTGATATGTGAATTAACATGTACTATTCCTGCAAAATTAATTTGCTTAACCTGGCCATCTGGTAAGTATATGGTAATGGGAGTGTTTAATTGGTATTTATCATGTAAAATTGATTCAAAAGGAGTCATGTGGCCCATTGCTCCCATATCAACAATCCAAGTAAACTTATTATCATTTATAGCACTCAAACAAGTATGAGTTAGTGACTTACCTAAAAAATGGGATAGAGAAGTGAAATTCACAGCCCTTTTCGCCTTTTGTACACCAATTGATGCCTTCATCAATTTCATTACTTCATTACACATTGTCTGGAGCATATGAGGATCCATGTGTGAATGAGATAAAGAATTAAACTCATTTGCAACAGACTTTTCATTCCGATTCATACCAGAAGCATGAGTAATAAAAGTATCATCTGCATAATGTTCAAAATGCATAGAGTATCCTGCTACAAAATTTGAATGTACATGTGCCACAATTCTATTATTTCCTTTCTTATTTTGCTTTCCTTTGTACCACTCAAGATAATCTATAAGCTCAAAACATGTTTCTATAGTATGACCATCCGCATTACAATGCTTGCAATGTTGCTTAGCCTTTCAAAAATCTTTCTTAGTAAAAACACCTAGCTTAACAATAGCACGTGTAACATTAAAGGCTAGTTTTTTATCAGTATTAAAGGAAGTGTAATCTGGCGTTGTTTTTCAACTTGCATCACCATATAGAATGCTTCATTTACACTAGGCACTGGATCAATTGCCAAGATTTGATTTTGAGCAGTTTCATAAGTATCAATAAGTCCTAAAAGAAATTGCATAAGTCTACCTTGAGACTCAAAATCTTGCATGCGTTCCTTAGAGGAACATGTGCAGTATGTGAGTCTACCACAATCATGGATAGGATAGGGATTTAAAGCTTGTAGCTCATCCAAAAAAAATTTCAACCTATTGTAATATGCGGAAATATACATATTTCCTTGACATAGATTGGAAATCCCATGTTGTATTTGGAAAATCATAGGACCATTGGTCTAATTGCTCACAAATGTCCTTCCATAACTCATGAGCACACTTGGCATAAGAATGTTTGAGAAAAATCATTCTCCATAGATTTAAGAATCCATCAACGTACCAAAATCACAATTAGCCCATTTGATTAATTCCGTAGTTCCTTCTTTAGGTTTAGTTATTTTTCCATCAATGAATGTTTTAGCTCCTAATGCGATACAAATAGAACGACTCTAAGATAAGAAATTAGAACCATTAAATTTCAGATTTCCTAAAATCATTCCAAGTACATCCGATCTAGATAGATAAAGTGAATCTAAAATCCCTAATTGAGTATTTGAATCCTTAACTTGATTACTCAGTTCAAAAACACTACAAAACTTCAATCAAACTACTATGATAGAACATGTAGGAGTCATACCAGTCTTTTCTGCTTTGATACCATGTGGAAAAATCACAAATCAAACATGGAGAAGCATGCACTGATTGACAATCTCCAAAGGTTACAAACTCAGTAGAAAATAGAGTTGTAGTATGAAAGCGAGAAAAATGATTTTTCTTTTTATATCTAACTAACCTCCTGTTACAAGAGTATTTATATAGCTAAGAAACAAACAACTAAGTTATAGCTATACAAGTAAAGTGCAAAGTACTAAACACGTCAGCTAAGGCTACATAGCTAAACAAACTTCAATCAAAAGTGTCGATTTCTTTAAGATACTTTTATGAATACTCACAACAAAAGCAAGGGAACCGCATGGATATTCGTCAATAGTAGTTTGTCTACTGACATACATCACTTGTTAGTATTAAGATTATCATTTTATGTTACATCTGGCCAAAATAATAATAAATCAATGATAATCATAATCCCAAACATAGGTAATGCCAAACTTAAAAGAAAAATATTGCTATTAATAAAATGATGACAATGGTAGAAATGAAATTAGCACTACAAGTAAAGTGAGAAAAGAAAATAAATTAAGAAATATAAAAAATAAATAAAATATGATTGATCTTATTGACATATTAATACTAACATCAAAAGACTAAAATAAGAAGTGAAAAGTTAGAAACATTGTATTTTAAGACCTAAACTACAAACATGCTAAAATATAAATATTGATATCTTAATATATATATATATATGTATGTGTGTACATATATATAGAAATGATGAGAATATATATATATATATATTTAACATAAATACATGCACACATCTTATAGCACAATACGTACTCATTTATAAAAATTTATTGAAAATGCTACCAAAAATTAAAATGCTTTACAATAATAAGGCATAATAGTATGAGGACAAAACTTGCAAGAGTAGTGCACAATTAACAAGTTTCACTTCCCAAAGCATCTCATATTCAATCAAGGTCATCTTTTCATTTTTCTTCATAGAGTTCAACGGACTAGACTAATGATAGCAAAATATCCCATGATGTTACAACACTATACGACTCTTCTTTTCAACGGACTATAATATTCCTCCCATCTTTTCAATGAAAGTGGGAATCAAATTAGGGTCTGTTTAGATTGTTAAATTTTTATTTGTATCGTATCCGTTTGGTCAATACAAAAGTTTGTTTGGACAGTCTGTTTTTTATCGATCTCTATATCAGTATCTATATCATATCTGTTTCATATCATTATTTAGTTTGTTTGATCGGTTTATGAATAAAAATATTTATTTTTTATCTGTATTCATTTTCAACAAACAGACAATTTAAAAAAAAAATGAAGCTAAAACAATAAAAAGATGATGAAACAAATAGAGTAAATTGTCACTTTTTTATTGGTATCTACTTCTTAACAAATATTTATTTGAAAATGATAAACTATGATGATAAAATGATCAGAATACGATGAAACAAACAGACCATGATTTAAAAGGAAAAAGGATAGAAAGTGGGATTAGTTCATAACCATATAAAACACTAGTGACTACTCCTTACTCTGTATGTCTATAGGTTTCTCTAATGATCTTGAGCTACCACCAACTATTTTGATTAGCTATAATACAATGCAAGTAGACTTGCCCTTCGTTGTCGTTTATATGGTTGTCTAGCTTGCAACATTATCTCGTGTCACGTATTTTCTACTTATGAAAGTGTGCTAATAGTGTACTATTAGCAAGTTACATAAAAGCCACACAAGGGGAAAAAAATACAAAAGAAAAAAACAAAAATTCAAATCAAGTTGTTTCATACACTCATGATATTATAATATAGTATACTTTTATTGTTGAGAGAGAAAAGGATATTCTTGTACAAGTAACATAATATATTTATTTAATATGGATTATTAAGAAAATCCAATATTTAAAGAGAAGTTTAGTGGTGAAATGATATTTACCATCATATAAAAATTAAAAAGAAAAAACTAGTAATTCTCAATTGATTAATAGATGTAAGAGGTATGCAAGAAACTCTAATCTGGTTAGCTACCAAATCACATAAGCATTTGCGGGGTTAAAGTTTACATATTTGGCATCGACAACTATGAGTAATTGGCACAAACTGAGACAAACTACCTCTATCTAAAATTGCCGAAGAAAAGAAAAAAATAAATCAATAAGAGAAAATTCTTAAACAAGCAAGTGTAATGTTGCATTGCATATACTTGTTCATGCATAACATTTAATTGTTAGAAACTTGCTTGTGGCTCTCCATGTGCTTGTATATGTAGTTTTGAGAGTTTCTCTCACTAAGCTATAGTTTTTGCTTATATGCTAATGAACTTATTCATATTTCAAGTTTCTAGTATTACAACATTGCTAAGAGGGAACCCTCTATAAAGTTTCTGATTTTTGGCTTGGGTAGGATAGGAGAGTGGTGGATAAATTTTGTAGATTTCTAGCCATTTTCTCTTTGTTGAGTTTACAACAAATAAGCTATGGAGACTTTGCTTTGTACTAAGACTTCCATTTCAATTATGAAGTTTAGTTTTTATTTCAGGTGTTCCCTAAATGCTTAAATGTAGTAAATGCTTCATAAGTAGTAAACAAGAATGAGGAGGCTGAAGATAGAGTTTTCTCTCCTTAAGACTACTTATGGCAGATTGTTATGGGTAGAGTTCTCTTTAAGGCATGGAAACCTTTGTTTGATATCAAACTTGGAGGTTAGTTAAATCTCTAAGAAAAGGATTAATAATCTTAGGGAAAAAGAAAAACCAAAACAAAATTAAAATAACCAACTTAAGTGAGAGTGGGTAGACTTTGAGTAGCAATCCAACCTGCAGACTTATAAGTTTTGAAAAATTAGGAACTCTCTTTATTTTAAAAATTGCTATATAATCATAGACTGACAAAATTACAAAATAATTCTTTTGCAAAATTAAGTTGACACCATCCAAAAGGAGTGGTTAGCCTGCCAGGTAAAACAACCATGATCAGATGAGGTTGTAAAGGTTCGTTGAAATTTTGATTGGGCACATATATAAAAGGCAATCAATCAAATTATAAGGAGATGGTTAATCGGTTTAACTAGTGGATGCTTAGATGTACTAGACGAGATGATTAAAGGCTTAAGGAGAGATTATAGTGAGTGTTTATCTATCTAACTTCTTTAGGATTTTTACTAGATTCAGCATGAATTTATGTAAATAATGTAAATCATCTTTGTGGCTCAATTTAATAGGCATAAGGAAAACCTTCTAACAGCATGTCCATATGTAGTGGGAAGTTAGAGGACAAATAGATGGTATCCTAAAGGTGTTTGGGAATAAAGACTTAGATGAGGTTGTTCAACAAAAGCAGATACACATGACGAGAAAAAAATGCAAAGGGGATGAATCGAAACTTAGAGCTAGGTAATGATGATAGTGAATCTGAATCTAATTCTAATCCAGTCTTAAACTCTAGCTCTGACTCATATGAAGACCCAGAGATGGAAGAGGTTTATGAATATAGGGTCGAATCTAAGGAGGACAAAGCTATGGCAAACAAAGACCAATGCTTAGTGGCTAAGAGGATCCTGATGAAGATCTAGATGAAGACTAGGAAGAAGAGGACATGTAATTAGAAGCATATCAAAACAATATATATCTAAGGAGTTAATGAATATCCAACCTATTGAAGAGCCAAACTAAACCCAAGATAAAAGGCTTGACCTTGTAGAGATGGAAATTGTACCCAATGGTGATGAGATAAAAGCATAAGAAAACTTAACAATTGGAGTTTATGAAGATTTCTTCAATTGATTAAGAGGCCAAAATAGATTATCTAGAAATAATAGATATTTCGTTTGAAAGTGAAATTGAGGATTCAATTGAGGTTAATGAGTCGAGAGATGGTGAGGCTAACAATGGAAGTATCAATTATAGCTCAATTGATGATATTTTAGGAGTTAATTCTGATAATTAGGACTTCTGGGAGAATTTTAACAATAGTGTTGTGATACCCAGGAGCCCTAGGCTTGAAGCCTTAGTGGAAGATGAATGATTATGTACTCCAATGAACCAATAGTAGTCTTTAGATGTACCATTTAATCTAAAAATTCTTTAAGCAAAGTAATTTCTATAATAGTAGGAGCTTATGGGCTGAGCAAGCTTTAGGTAAAATGTTAATCGCATTATCCTTTTGTCAATTAACATAGAGGTACTTGGAAAATCTTGTGAACATTAAGAATGATGTAATGTTATGACTTGTAATGCAATGATCTAATGAAATAAATTATTATGCAATGGAGTATGTGCTTTTAATGAATTTGTGTTAGTTATTTGATTAATTACAAACAGTCCTTATGTGACAAGAAATTATATAACAATAATAATGAGGATTAAATCAACCTTCCTAACATAACTATTGGTACGAGCAATAGAAGGAGAGTTGTTCTTGCTTGATATCATGATGATGATTAGGCTTAGCATAACTAATAATGAATCAACTTAATAACAAACACCATAAGGAGTAGGTAGAGGTTAAGGATTGTATGATCAAAGATAACAAGTGTAAGAGATGTGACAAATGATGTGACTTATGATCCAACAAACCCCACTCTTTCAATGTTTAACTCCATGGGGTGTAACAAATGCCTGTGCAAGTCCCATAACCTTGACATCATCACACCTACCACCATTGATGGTAGTGGAAGGGGTTAATGCTGGATAAGGAGGCCAAAGCTAATGATGAATTATTTTTCCTAACTCTATTAAATCCAATAATTTCTTTGATGGAGATGCAAACAAACCTAAAGAAGCTTATGATTAGCTTGTTCTGATTGAGAGATCCTTTAGAGTTTATGAAGTCCCTAAACACCAATATGTAGCCTATGGGACTTACTTGCTCAAGTTAAGAGCATAAAATTGGTGGCATTTAAAGGAATGTAATTTACCATAGTCTAGTACATGAATGATTTTCAAGGAGTTTTTTTAGTACTATCCTAATAGTCTATGGGTGAAAATTAGCACGGAACTATTTAATATAATGTGAGGATGCAAAATAGTGGATCAATATGAAAATGAGTTCTTAACTTGTCTAGTTCACACTGGCTTCATATAGGGATAGCAATGATCTAAAGATACAAAGGTTCCCTAATGGTTTAGAAAATATATAAAGATGTCTCATGAAGTTTGAAATTAAGACTTTTTTAGCTTTAATAGATAATGTTAGAGTTTTGAAAAATTCTAGAAAGAGGCTATCTAGGCCAAACCTAAAGAAATGAACCATCTCCTTAACAGGAGGATCTGCTAAGGAACCATTTTCAAGATCTTGTCCAATCGATGGAGGAAAGACACCTATGTGTTCTTCAAAGACCAAAGTGAGCCATTAAAGCATTAAGCCATCTTAAACTTATCTACTAGTAGTGACATGTTGGAAATATAAAAAGGGGTACTACATAAGAGATTGCCCCATATTAAGGAATAATTATTACATTTGTTGTAGTGAAGATTGTAACTCATAAGGTGGACGTGATCTCAAGAAGAAAGTTGCAGTTGGCTTCACATGTGGACAAACTATCAATACTCCTTCACTTGCCTAGAGAAACAACAAAGCTAAAGACAATCTATAAGTTCAACCCGACCTATCAATCATAGCAAACTTTTTAGAGGAGAGAGTCATTGATCTAACAAACTAGTAGTTGTAAAAAAGGTTTACACCATCAAAGGAGAGTCATAAGGAGCAACTGAAGGTGACTACTCAAAAGGTCTACATGAAGCCTACCTTGCTACTTTAAATTAAGAATATGAGCAGGTATAATACCCTGCTAAACTAAAAAGCTTAAACATGTGAATTTGCATAAAAGTAAGTTAGCAAAGAAATATGGAAAGTACAAACAAAACATATACACATATCAATATAAATATATACGTATATATAAAAGAATTCTAATGAAACCTATAAACACTAATATCATGCTAAACCTTACTTGTCTATCATTTATGTAAAATACAGAAATAAAGATGAAAATATAATTAATTATGAATCATGAGATGATATAGGATGAGTTTAAGGTCAAAACAAGCAAATTGTAAAAGTTTAAGTTTGGTTGTAGAACAAATGTTGAAGTTCGGATTTCTGCAATTTTTGACAGATTATGTGCCGCCTCCTAGAGAATCTACACCGTCGGCGTAGAGACGGCGCAGGATGGGAACAGTAGCGTCTTTTTTAACACTGGGAGGAACGTCACCGATGTTCAATAGGATTTCTTTCAATACCGGCAGGGAACACCACAGGCGTAGGGCTTGGATTTACCGGCGTATGTAATAGAATCGAAATTCTGGGAATTCAAAGCCCAGATGAACGCTGCCAGCGCTCGTGTAAATTTTGCCAGCGTAGGGTGTATGCCGGCAAGATCTACACGTACGCTGCCGGCGTAAGGCCGGCGTATGACCAAAATTATATAAATACGAGACGTGAAAGACAATTTCGACAGATTTGTCTTTCATCATTTTCTCCTTCATATAAGAGAGTTTTTGAGTGTTCTTGGAGATCTAGAATTGGAAAATCATCCGGACTGTGTTTATGATTCAAAGTAAGTGATTTTAACATTTTCTCATGGATTAAATATGAATTTATATAAGTTTGCTTAGGGTTTTGCTGTGTTCTTGAAGGAAAAACGTGGGAAAGATTTAGATTTTGGATTTGATCTGCCTCGGTTGGATAAGAAGTGAGTGTTGTGATTAAAACAAGTAAGTATAATGTACTCATATCAGATTTATACGAATTTCATGTAAATTCTAAGGATTTTGTGATTTGTTTGCATAAAGGAAACCCTAGGTTTGGTTGGGATTCGAATTTGTGGATGTGAGTTGGAATTTGGTAATCTAAATCAGTAAGTTTCGTCCTTTCTTTGATGAAGTTGAATAATGTGTGATTAGATGATCATTATGTGTTCTTGTTGTCATATAATATTAGGGTTTTGAAGGATTATTTTTCTATAAATTGTTATGGAAGATTGATCGGGTTAAACAGTAAAACTGGGTGATTTTCTTTATCAGGTTGGGATTTCGGGAGTTATAGTACATTAGGAATTGTTTTTTTTTATTTGTTAAATATATAAATGTATGTTGTTGATAGGAATTTTTGGAGATTTGGGTTTGTTGTTGAATTATAATATCGATTGAAGTATTGTGGAGATTCGGGAGATTTGGTTGTGGTTGAGTGTTGTCGATAAAGGATTTTTAGGAGATACAGATTGAAATTTCCTGAAACTGAGAAAGGTACGACTAATCTTACTTGTTGTTTTTGTCTGTAAGCTTAGAATTGATTGAATGCTTGTAGGAACAAAATTTCTTAATAAACTTAATCTTTATTCGGTTTAATGATTGTATGTTTTGCTTGTGCTTGGCTTTGACCAGTAAAGACCTAGCAAACAGTGATACTGGCGAGGCACCCTGATGCTCTTGGTGTGAGGTTGTCCCTAGTGGACTCGTGCCTTGATATGATTCCGGTAGAATTAGGTGTTCTGGATTCGGGGTGTTTGGGGAGTACCCACTCATCCATATATGTATATGATTATTATTTTCAAAGAGTTGTATGATTTTCAATGGGGTCTGAGTTACTCCGAGTTCAGGATTAGAGTATACCTAATACTGGACTGTGTTGTTGTGTTGGCTTAAGAAAGATAATAATATGATTGTTTGCATTAGTTTAAGTTGCATGAATTGTATACCTTTTGTATGTGCATATGCATTTGTTTTTGGATTGGAGTTATCGTACTAGGCGTCACCACTCATTCTTTTAAATCTCAGGTACAGGTGAAGAAGATATAGTGTATGATCTATTCGGTTATGATTTATTCTTTGATAGCGGGGATGGCGATAGTGGACCTGACTACTCAGCCGAGAGTTTGGCTTCATATACTAAGTTTCTAAGAGAAGACATGTTTCGATCATTTGAGATTGTAGTTGGATTCATTATTGTTTTTAAAGGAAGAGATTTTAATGTAAACAGTTTTTAGTTTATGTTGAATTTGTTGACTATGATGTCAACTTGGATTTTATGTTTGAACCAGGAGTTTATGTTTTATGAAGTATGAGTTTTTAGCTTTAACAGGTTTGGTATCCTATGATTTACCCTATGAGTGTTTACAGGTGATGATTGTATTATTGTGGATAATAGAGCCTTTGCGTATCCTATATTAAGAGGGGATACGTGGCGGTTTGTAATGCCTTATTTTAGGGTGTTACAATCTATATTGTTGGTTAAGCTGCCTACTTACACACTTTTGATATCGGAGTAATTTACTCTTTTATAACTCTAAATTCAGCACAAAAGATGAGAAATTGTATAAGAGCATTAATGGTGCCTCTAAAGTGAGTACCCCAACTAGGAGCATGGCCTTTACTAATCGATTGATAATAGAATGACCAACAGAGGTTGCTGAAAAGGTCATGCCAACTAATATGATATTATAGAGATGAAGGGATACGACCTGATCTTATGAATTGATTGGTTAACAAAGTATAGTGCAAACATGGATCATAAGAGAGAGGAGGTTTAGCTTCAAAGATCTAGAGAAAGGAAGCTTATGTTAAAAGATGAAATAAGTAAGCACAATAAAAAAGGTTAAAAACAATGGTACCATACAAGCTTAAAGACCTCATTTGGAGCTACTGTTGGGTATATGTCGTGGACACCGAGAAAGAGCACTAAAAAATAATTGACTATGAGTCATGAAAGAGTTTGCGAAGGTCCTTCCAAAAGAGTTATCAAGATTACTCCCAACTAAGAAAGTAGAGTTTATTATAGTCTTGGTACTTGGAAAGGGTGACAAGGGAAAAATATTCAAAAGATCTACTTCACTTCTAAGTCTTTCTTGATGATTTTTGGTTCTACTAAATTCTAGTCTTTTGCTCTGTTTTTTCATTCTTGAAATAGAGCATTAACTTTATGAATGGAAATTTTTAGAGTAAAGGGTTGAAAGCACACTGACTTTATCAACTAATATATATTTTTTTACTTTATCTTAATTATTGGTTAATACCATAACATCTACACACAAGTTATCTGGCTCTTACATAAGACATTGGTTGCAAACAGTTAACAAAATTACATCATCAAAAATAGGTTTGATCTGCACAAAGAAGAGAAATCATCACTCATCATGGAGTAAAATGTGTTGTAGAACATGATTCGCCACACAATGGCTCCTCTTTGAACTTTAGGGCAGCACATTTATATCTACCTTTGCCTTTGGATTCATAAGACAATTTAATGGTAGCCCTTTCAACAAATGCCTCCATAGTCATGGAACCTTCATAGACAATGTTGGCATCTTGAGTGGCAAATGAAAGGGTGTATGTTTTGCCATGGATGATTATAACAACTTGGGCAATCACATCTTTTTTTTTTTTTTTTTTATGGCAAGTTTCACTACTCTTTTGCCTTGTGGTACTGAGAAATGGTTGGAATATTTGTACTTTACTATTTTTAGAGACTCAATCATCCATCTTAAAAGAAAGGGGTGACCATCTTCAATGTTTGGAGGGATCAAGATTCCCCAAGCGTTTTGACATTATAATTTGGCTATTTATTGTTCCACATTAGCAAAACTTTAACAATGAACCTTCTATATAATATCCAATTAAAGAAACCATGTTTGAATTAGTTAAAGTCTTAATGAAAAGTGTGGATCTAATGTTTGTGTATTAAGTGGAGTGGCGTTTTTTAAGCCCAACCGAACTTATCCATACACGTCGAGTTAACAAAGTATACACCAAAAGTTGAATTAGGTATCAAATTGACCAACTAAAATTTCATGTACTTAATTGCACATATGGACAAAGTTTAGATAGTGAATGCATCATTAATCCTATTTATAATTATATTTAATATTAATGAACATTAACAATAAAAATTTATATTTATCACCATTTATGTATCTATAAACAAATGAATAGAAATGTTGAAACATAGTGATATTAAGTAAAACCTTTAATCTATAGAGTGTATGTGCTTTTAACTTGTACATCACAACTTTATTATAGAAAGTGACATAATCATGAGAGCCACTTCTATGGATTTAGTGAGAACACACACACATGAATGTCATTATTTAGTGTAGATCCGGTTGGTTAATTGATTAATCATCCCCTAATCAAACTAAGTACATATTTGTCCATACATAAAATTTAACATGCATTGCATGAGTCCCCTTGCATTATTTATAAAGGCCACCACTTGACACAATAAGGCATATAGCACTCAGGAGGGTTTTCACAACATCACATGCAAACTAAATAACTAGGAGAGTGTCACATGTATCTTGGTACCAAAAGCTACTCTATCATTATGGGCCTTAGGTAAGTGACCACAAAAGGATATTGAAGTTAAGAATCTTCGATAATTGGCTACAATAGGAAACTCTTACCAGAGGTACTTGAGTTATTTTTAGATAACCTGAGAAATGGTTATAAGTGCCAACTCCTAACACAAGTCAAGGAGGGCTATGCTCTAAACTTCATGCTAGTTACCTTACATTGCGTATATTTATTCATGCATAACATATGATTGTTAAAAAGTTGCTTGTGACTGTGTGTGCTTGTATGTATATTTTAGTGTTTCCCCCATTGAGACATGGCTTTTTCTTACACCCCAATAGACTTATTTATATTTCAGGTTACTATTACTAGAGCACTTCTATGTTGCTACCCTTGGTAAGGTTTCTGATTTTTGGCTGGATGAGGTAGGATAACGATGGAAAGATTTAGCAAACAATATTTTCGTTGTTAAGTTTACCGTAATATTTAAATTAGCCATGGAGACTCTTTACTTTGTACCAAGAAATTTGTTACAATTATAAAGTTAGTTCTTGTTTTGTGTGCTTCCAAGATGCTTAAATGTGGTAGACACTTCATAAGTAGTCACTTTTCCAACCTTTTCATCTGAATCTCCATGGAAAATTATGCCTCCATAAGTGTTGATTCTAGTCATGGAAATAGTTATAGTTTACTAATATAAAGCTACTCTAGTAATGGGGTTGTAAATTTTACTTTTGGTGCTGACATCAATGCTACTTTCTAAGGGTGGGCACGGATCGGTTTGGTTTTTTTTACATCCTAAACCAAACCATTAAGTAGTGGTTTGATTCAAATTAGAAAATTTTTAAACCATTAAATAATGGTTTGGTTCGATTTGGATTACGAATTAAATCAAAATTCTAACTAAAAATTTTCTTTATTTTAGTTTTTTTACATTTGTGCAGATACTTAAACATTTATATCATTTTACAAAGTTTATATTATAAATCACAACAAAATACGTTATGAATTCATCATACTTTTAATCTATAATTTTCTATAAAATTGGTTATTCACCAATAAAATACATTCATCGACTAATACATAGTAAGTCATAATTTATAATTTTTAATAGAACTATTAAGTCAATTATCTACCAATAACTTTAGCTAAAATAAAAAAAGCATCTATCAACAAAATTCATCAACGAATAAAATGATTCACTAACAAAATATGTTAAACAATTAATACATAATAAGGGTTTATAACTGAATAAATAAATTTCATACTTTATCAAATTAAAAGCTATTAAAAAAATAATAGTTCATCATCAACAAAAAAATACATATTATGAGCCTAAAAAAATTTAAAAATGAACAAGTTGATTTTAATCAATATTTACCAAATAATAAGATATCAAATGCAATCATATGAACATATAGTAACATATTATTATATTTTTCTCAAACGGTTTGGTTCCGTTTTACGGATTGGTTTCGTTTATCTTCTAAACCAAACCATAAATTTACATATTGGTTCTGATTGGAAAATTTTTAAACCAAACCATTTAAAAAACCGTATTTTCTGTTTAAATTTGTTCGATTACGGATTGATTCGGTTCGATTGGTTTTTTTTGCCACCCCTACTATTCTCTATAGTTCAAGGTACGCATAGTTCAATTAACTAGTCTATCTTGGTCCATTATTAATGATTAATTATTAAGATAATTAATCATTTTTTTGTTTATTTTTTTGGTTTTAGGTTTTTAACTATTCAATATAATGATTCACTAAAATTTACGGTTAATCGTATTTGTAGTTATAACTATAGAAATTAGACTCTTTTGTTCCATAATTGCATTAAAAAATTGTAAATTATCAAGTTAAATAGCATAATTACATTAAAAAATGTAATACAAATCAAATGATAATAAAACCAGTAAATTAAGAATATAACACTAATACTATTCCTCAAGGCTTAAAATTCAATACCAACATTATACAAATTAAAACTTCATATCTTATTCAAATTCCAAATTACAACACAACAAAAAGTTGTTGAATACTTTCTTATACATAAATGTTCCAATTAAAACATGTCCCAATCATAATAATTCAATAATACAAAGTTGGACACTTTCTTGTGTTCTTCAAATGTTCTCTAAATTACAAAATGTTCTCAAGTATTAATTATATTTATATACTATAACTAAAATCGTAGGTTTTTATCGGTTATAAACCGAAAACTGAAATAATTTAAAACTCTTCTCTTAAACAAAAATCAATAAATCGGTTAACCATTTATTCGAATTGGTTTTTCGATTTCAGTTTGATTTTTTGGTTTTATTAATATTTTTCACACCCCTTCCTATAGTTACATTCAGGGCTTTTACCACGAGAATTGGTCAATAAGGAGGTCTAAAATTTGCTTTGGAGCTAACATCAATCCCATTTTCTAGGTTTATATGCATCAAACATAGTGAATGAGATACTAGTTTCTTATGTATCTAAATGAAGCATAAAGGTAAAAAAAAAAAGTATTACCGCGTTATGGTATGGTTAATATTAAAAAAAAAATTACCACTTTCTGCTGATGGAATGGTATCTTATTATCTACAATGGTCCGATTAGGACAAGACTAGCACAAAAATTATATGTCATCTTGTATCTTATCTAATGTCTACTAGGGGTGTGCATGATAGGGTTCGGTTTGATTTGCTTCTCGAACCAAACCACACCATATTTTACGGTTCGATTTTTTTTTTTCAATTCGAACCTAACCATATAGTTCGGTTTGTAATTTTTTTGAACTGAAAACCAACGGTTTAATACGGTTCTATTTGTGATTCGAACCGTTTTATTCATATGAAATAAAAAAAAATATTCTATCAAAAAACTTCAATTACATATTTCTTATCACTAATGTAAATATAAACAACATTATTTGAAATTAACCATTTACCAAATAAACATATAAAATGTATAGAAAGGAAAGAATTTCATCCATTATAAAATTATAATTATGACTAGTCTCATTTTTTTGGATTATCTTGAACTATAATAGTATACTAGACATTATCCCAATACAATACACAAAATTTAATTAGATGTATACTTCTAACTAACATATTATCGATTATATAAATCAATAAGTAACTAAATAATAGAAGTAGATTAACTAATAAGACTAAGGGAAAAAAATATTTAGGAGTTAGAATACTAAAGGTTAAAATCTATAATCTATCTTATTTATAGAGAACATAATAATTAAAACATAATATAACAAGTATATTTTTATTCTCATGAATAATACATATTTAAGTCACAAATTTTAAAAATAATTAATTTTTTTAATGAAACAATTAAGAGTAAAAATAATATATTTATTTTTTTTTAAATATATAAAACGGTTCAGTTTGGTTCGGTTCGGTTCATAGTCCTGAACCAAATTGTGAACCGTTTGCTATTCACCGAACTAAACAGCGAATCGAACCGTCTTAAAAAAAGAATCGAAATTTCGATTCGATTCGGTGTAATCCAATTTGGTTCACGATTTGATCGAATTTTTTTTTTTTTTTTTTGGTACAGTCCTATTGGCTACTGTGTCATTTATATCGGGACCATCAAATTTTGAATGACTCAATTTGCGTCATTTGACTTTAGGCTTATTTGCGGGGCCACCGATTTTGTTATTCCAAACCAGACAACACGGCCCATTTGAAATTTCTCATTTTCATTAATGGTCTCTTTTCAAATTTAGACTCATCTCGATGCTAGTGAAGCTAGATTCTGAAAATGGGGGAAAGGAGGAAGCTTTTTTTGGAGCATAATTGCTAAAGTTAAATAATTTCTTCTTCTTGTAGGGCCAACATTTGCTTCAATTTGTTCATAGTAATCTATCAAGGAGATTGTCGGATTGTAACAACCTAGGTTGACACTTGTTTCAATTATATTCATAATTCCTATTTCCATGATTCCTACTTCTCATCTAGTCTTCTATCACCATAGTTTAGTGTCATATAATATGATTTTTCTTTTTATATTGTTTAACCATTATATGCAATGTTTCACCATGCCATAAGTATTTGAAAAAGTATTTTCGTGCTTGCATTATATCAGTAATCACCGAAAGAAGGGAGGCTCTTGCTTAAGGGACGTTCTCACTTGCTAAGATCATAGGAGAGGAGCTAGCTATGGAGATCCTTTTCTTAACATTCACATGCTCTTTTTTTTTTTTTTTAATCTTTCTCGAGAAAAAACTAATAAGAAAAAAAGATTGATGATCCTTAGACCAGCTATCTTTAACAACACCCTTCATTAAAGATGTGTTATATAAATAAGTGAGACTAGATACGATACATATATAGTAATACATCTAATTTTATAATCTTATTTGATGCACCATTAATTAAGGGTGTTGAGTATTGTCAAAAGATAGGTGGTTCTTGGACCACCCATCCTTTTACCGATTAATTCTTGAGGAGCAATTGGGATCTACTGTTTCCAAAATATGTTGTAGCTATGAGAAAATGGGCCACTTAGTTTCTTTTCTCTAGATTTTCTGCCTTATCTAATGTTAATGTAATTAACCAATATGCATTCCTTTTCATTTCGTTCATGAATTTTATGTTATTTAAAAGGATGAAATGGAAACGTTCTATGATGTTGCATTTTCTAGGTTTTATCTTAGAGCTTGTATCGTGTCAACTTATAAGAGGTTGTGATGCATGGTGATTGAAGAAAAATACATGTATATATAATAAATATGTTATTTTTTTTTTAATGAAAAGAGAAGAAAAAATCTTGAAAGATATAATTAGTAGCCATCAGCACAAGTGAAGATTCACTGTCGTCGCACGAATTCGTTTTAAGTCTCGCACTACCAAGTTCATGATGAAATTATACTAGTAAGATTTCAAAGCAATCATACCATTAAAGGGCAAAAGGCACCGCACCAATTTTGATAAAAAAAAAAAAAAAAATTCTTATTCAATTAAATATGCAATTCATTAACCATCGATGTCTATTATAAGTTTCACTTATTTATGGGATAATATAAAACCTTAAAAGATTTAAAATCTAGAAGAAAATACCAATTTTATGAAAGTAATAAAATAATTGTAATAAAATAAAATAAAGACTAATTAATTCATATTTAGTTTAAATAAATAGAATTCAAAGTAAGAAAGTTATCCTTCCTTTTTTTTTTTTTCTTTATCATTTTATCTATTAAAAGGACTCGTCCATAAATCTTGAAAGAACTCCTCTGAATAAAAAGTTAATATACGAATAATAAATGTTTCCACTTGCCTTCAATTAAACTGATCATCAACTAATTCTAATCTTCATGGGACATTTCATATTGTAATAGAAGACCTGCACAGATGGCACATGTGATATTGGTATTTGTAATATTTGTAGAAAATACCATATTTGGGATTTCCTCAAAACACGGTATTTCAATATAACCCCTTAAATTATCTCCAATATTCACAATTTTCTTCATTTTTTTTCCCCCATTGAAGGTCGAGTATAGTAGTCTTTGGATGATGACGAGTGGCTAATATAATATATCCAATTTTTGAGACCCCTTCTGCACGGAGAGAGCCAGTATGATAAGCCCTATATTCTCAAAGTCATGCTTGGATTGAATGTTCAACGTCGTAACTACCCCACATGGACTAGAAAATTGACTTGCAATCTCATCTCACGTTGTTATCGATTGACGTCGTCTGGCTAATGTCCTTGAAACAGAACAAATTCAATAGGGATTAGATGAAGGTATCTTAGACATTTATAGAAATAAGATACGACAGGTCTGCTCAAAGAAAGACAAACATTGTTGATCCTTAACATCAATTTCATTTCCAGAGACTTTTCTAAAAAGCATATAGACTTTTCAAACTTGAAATATAATCTCTGACAAATTACGCTAAAAAATATCAACGTTTTAAGTAATTAAAAAAATAAATTTATAAATTGGCTAAAATATAAATATTATTTATTTATTTGAGTTTGACTCGTGAGCTAGGTGACAGGTCCTGATAAGTCCAATTCAATTATTGGGATGGCTTGGAGAGATTTGACTTGATGGACATGAAACAAGGATCATTGGTCATGCTCGCCGCATCCAACTTTTCTCAGGCAGACTCATGTACACAGGAGATGACTATTGGCCTTAGCTCATGAGGAACTCATTCAGGATAACCATGAATTGAGTCGTTCCATCTCATCTGTCAATTACTGAGGTGATCTAACGGTTATCATTCATGCCAAGCGCTTATAAATACTTTGTCACTCCTTCTTATTTCCAACTTTTGGAGAGAGAAGACAAATAGCATTCTACATAAGAGGTTTTGTTCAGGAAGATCAAACAAGGCAACTCAAGTGATTTCGACTCCAACTACTCAAGAACTATAAGGTTAACGCACAAGGTCTACTCAAGCTCCCTTACTTGTCACTTGTGCATTTCAGATACTGAGACTACCTATTTATCCTCCCTTGTCATTCTCTCTAAGCCATCCCATCAACCAAGTGTCATTACCTCAGCAACATTGCAAAGTCACGCGCCAGATAAGAGATCCACGTAATGCGTGCGTGACCATTATCAACAAAGACCACACATCTATATTTTAGCGACTCCACTAAAGTGCTGAGGATTTTTTTTTTTTTTACACCAGTCGTGATGGTACCTCCAAGAAGAAAACCAAGTAACATTGACGGCAACGTGAATCAAGACGTTGGCAAACCTAACCCCAACACGATTGATCCAGACATGCCAGCATTGGAAGATGTCAATGCTAGTCCTACCGCTAACATGCAAGGCATCATTGTTGACAATGCACAAGTAATACATGCTATACAAGAAAGCAACGTAAGACGATGTGAACTATATAAGAGAACACTCAGGCCCTGAACCAGTTCTTGGCTGCACTCAATCGTCTCATACCAGGCATAGCTGCTAATGCTAATGCACTCTAAGGTGTATCTTTTCCAGGCCCTACCCCAGTTGCGCAGCAAAGCGGCCCCTCTTTATCTCAGCCTGCCACTGCTCCTACCATTCAGGCAATATATGCCTCAAGGAATGAGTGTACATACCCCATCACCACAGCTTGCAATTGAACAGCAACTAGCATCTAAAGAGAAAATATTAGATCTCAGCTTGGTGGGTCATCATCCTCACGTGTACGCTACAGTACCAACCCAAGTGAGACTGCTCCCCCGCCCAATAGTGACCATGCAGTATTTTCTCCAGTTGCATCAACTCCACCTATTGCGCTAACTATTCTAGCTACACCAGCTGCTCCATTAGTGTCTGTACCGAAGGAATCCTTTATAACAAAGGAAGACTTGGTTGTTTATCTGAAGGAAATTCAAGCTAAGTCCTTTGCAGGAGTAATAGACTTAAAACTTCCATACCACCATTGGATTACCATGAAGCCCTATCCAAAGGACTATGTTAGTCCTAAATTCATGTTGTTCGATAGCAAGAAGGGTAGTGCCAAAGAACATTTGCTGAAATTCATTGAGACATTAGAAGTCTATGGGTTTGAGGACAATTTAAAGCTGAAAGAGTTTTCTAAGTCTCTAATCAAGAAGGCATACACCCGGTATGTCAATCTCCCCCTAGAGTCCATTGACTCATGGGGAACAATGTGTAAGTTGTTCTTAGAGAAGTTCTTCTCTACTTAAGAACGGATCACCATCACTGATAGGGGAAGAACAAGGCAAAAGCCGAAGGAGGACCTTATGGACTACATTGAGCGTTTCAAAGAATGCTATTTGGATATTTAAGACGCCTAAGATGAGAAAGAATTAGTGAAGATTTGCATCTAAACGATATTCACTGAATACGCCGTCCACCTCGAGAATCTCAATCTGTGTTCCTTTTAGCTCTCGTTGAGAATGTGCAAAGGACCAATAACTTTGTATCCAGACAATGTAGAGAAGGTAGAAGGTTAAGAAAGAGAGCTACAAATATTAGCTCAATCCAGGGAGAAGGTTCTAAGGATACCGAGAAGCTAAGAAACAATAAGTCAAGGAGTGCTCCACCAGCGCTTTCGTTCCCTTGTCCCATGGGAAAGGTTCATGTTGTACTTAACCAATGATTGAGAAATGGAAACATCAAGCTCCTAAGGTTTGAGCGCCTTCCTAATGCAACTAAAAAGAGTGATCTTAAGTTCTATAGATTTCACAGGACCATGTCATCTTACTAAGGAATGTTGGACAAAAGAAGATATTCAATGAGCCGGTCAACAATGGAGAACTCGTCATTGAAGGTAATGATGTACACAACAACCTGCTCCTTACACATAATGCTCAACGAGGTGTGGCAAGTATTGTTAACCATGATCTAAGGACTGAAGAGGGAGAAGTGCTATAGACTGAGGCACGAGAAGAAAAGGAAATGCCAGTAAATGATGATCAAGGCGTAGGTTCTATAGTGGCTGTTGCCTTAATGAAAATTGCTAACTTCAGGAAGTTCTTTGACTTGTTAGGATTTGATGAAGAGGCACGGCTAGCGGCAGCAACCGTACTCACTCAGATTTCTGAAAGACAATACGAGAAGTGTAGTGTAGCATAATGTAAGCCCTGGAAAATTTCAATAAATAGTTCTAAAGAGGAACTTTGAAAATAAAACCCTAAAAGTCACTCCGAATTTAAAACAGAACTTTAATAAGTCCCAAACTCCGAACGAATCCAGAAATTTCTGAATCGTGAGAAAAATAAGAAATCTCAGAAATAAAATAGCAACTCAAATATACTTCCATTTTGAAACCTTTATGTACGACAAATTTCCTATTTAACTCTAACTTATAAATGCGGGTGAAATAGAACCCTAAAGCAAATTGCTAAGAAGTAAATAGTGATTAACCTTCGAGAATAAAACTCAATCCAAAGAATTCCGAGGACGTTGAGAGATATTAAATACTTATTAAAATCGCCCTTAAAATAAATCTCACCAATCAGATAAGTCATATAAGTATAAAATATTAGTTTTTATTTTGGCAATGGGGTAACCCGGAAGGTCAACCAGGGAACCTGAGTCCCCAAAACTCCCAAGAAACTCCATACCTAGACCCGACAATCTTGTATTCCTAAACCCAGGAGTTGGAACAAGAGGAAAAAGTGTAACCGGGTCGTATTAGGTCTAGGATACTCTGGAAAGATGAGATCAATGAAATTCCGACCTATTCCAATCTGATCAGGTGCTAGTTTCGAAAAGCGCGCTCTGGGATTCGAAATGTTAAGAATATGATATTCATGCCGTTAGACTCATATTCCTAAAGGATCTCTAAGTCATTAGTTTTACAAATTTTCAAATAGCTAGAATTATCTGATTTTACAAATCTATTCGTATTTCGTTACTACCGGTAATTAGTGAGTCTTCCAGTACGATTTAATATTATTAGTTACCTAAATTATTATTATTATTATTATTATTATTATTATTATTCTTATAAGATATACCCTAGTTCTCCTAGTGGTCGGATAGTGATCGGGCGAACTTTGGAAACCGGAGAACGAAACCCTATATCGGTCCGATTCCAGCTTAGCGAGAGGAGTCTAGAAACCCTAGATCCGGCTTTCCCTCGATTTCATAAAAAGAAGTTTTATAAAGAAAATGAACATGAATTATTGTTCTAAGGCATATTTTAAACCTTTGAAAGTTCCAAATTCGGGAATATTTCAATTCCGAGCCTTCTCGAGCTCAACTGCGGAAAAGCGTACCCCGGACCACGGATTCAGAAAAATGTTCCGGAATATTCATTAGAACCGTAATTTTATAAGGATTCCAAAAATATCAACCTTATAATTTTCGAGCTATAAAAATTACAGTTATAGCTTTTCCCGTGTTTTCGTTACAACCAGTAAAAGTAGATGTCTTGTCTACTATTCACAAGTACAACCTACAATACACACTACCCATACCCTATTCTTACATCCTTACAACTACTCATTACAATTTTCTTTTCCAAGAAATTTTGTTTCCTAATTAATACAAATATTACATTTTATTACACAAATACAAATTTTCAAATTTCAACACACACACACAACCCCCTCCCCCCCCATATGGCCGGTGCCCCTCCCCATATTTCCCTCTCATTTGTTTTATTTTTGTTACTTTTATCAACCAAACCCTAATTCATTTCATATATAAACATATTTTTCCTCTCTCTCTTCATTTTTACTTGTTTCAATTTTTACAAAAGAGGAAAAACTCTCTCTTCTTCCCCTTGAAATGCCGTGAGCCTCCCCTCCTCCTTCCCTCACATTTTCAACTCAAGTCTCCTTCATTTCCTCCTTTAATCTCCATTGGTATGTTAGTTTAAGCTTAGATCCTTCCTAATCTTGTAATGGCAAAGCTATATCTTGTGTGTTTTCTCATTTAATCCCAATGAGCTCATGCTAGGGACATGAAAACACATGAACAAGAATATCAAGCCATCACAAGACATGGATCTAGTGTTTAGATGAGTTTATGTTAAGATATCTTCTAGTTCATGCATGTAAAGTAGAGATCTTGTATATATATTGTTGTTCATATCATGAGATCTATGATCCATGCATTATATTTAGTAGATCTAAAGTTTAGACATTCACATCTTCATGTACATGCATGATCATAGGTTTATTTTGATTTCCATGCATTGATGATCATAAAAATGTGGTCTTGTATATGTATAGGGATGTTAGATAGTAGATTTCATATATATAGGAAGCAAGAACATTGAAAAATAAAAGACTTTGTAAGAAATGGTTTGTTGGAAATTCGGATGGATTTGGAACCCTATTTTAAAACCCACCAAAATCATTTTTTTCCTCATGATTCACAAGAAAAATGAAGGGTATGTGTAATAGGTATATTGAAGGAATGATTTTCATAAGCTTAGATGAGTTTAGGCATGATAAAAATATAAAAACAAGGAGTAAAGTTAGAATGAAAAATATTGAATTATGGATGTGTAGTCAAATTCGTAATTTTGGGTGATGCCCATATAAACACTTAGTATCTAAGCTTAGATGGCATGTTTTATGATTTAAATGAAGTCTCTAGACAATAGATATAATGAAGCTTCAATTTTTGATGCATTAAACAAGTTTTCCCATAAAGGAAGTGCAAGGAAATGGAATTTACAAAATTCGGATTTCTACAAGTAGCTTGTTCAAAAACATATTTACTCAATGAAAAATGTGGATTTTTATGCATAAATGAAGGTCATGATTAATATGGATGTTGGGAACTCATCTTTATTTAGATAACACGTAAATTCTAAGGATAGAATCATAGAAACATTAGGAGATGTAAAATTGGGAAGAATAGCTTTTCATAGATGATTATCATAGAATTCTCACTAAATAGAAGTTCATAAGAGCTCATCATCAATGATCGTCAAAACCATGCATATATTGAGCTCATTTCATGATGTTCATATTAGGAATTCATTCATTTACCATCTATACATGAATTATCAACTAGGAACATTTTGTCAAATGCGAAACGATATTTCGGAATTGAAAAAGTGACAGAACAGAACTGATCCCACTGTTCCATGACTTTAATGTTTTCAAAACTTGAAAATAATATTAGAAATAGATAGATCTTTCGAAGTAGATAGAGATCGATATAAAATTTGCAAAATTCCGAGTTAAAATGACCAAGTTATGGCCGTTTTAAGTCGGGCCTTCCGCAAATAGCGAGAATTCCGAATTCATCTAATTTAGATACATAGTTTGAATTAGTTTAGCGACGAGATTCTTATTAGGCTATTCTTATCTGGTAGGTGATCCCGAGCATGACGATACCGTATCACCCGACCACCGTTATTAAGAGACTGGCGTACCATGGCTGAGTGAGTTCTTCTTCCGATTTCAATTATTGCTTGTGATTGTAACGATAGCCGCACTAGTTGCTAGGTAAAGATAAAAATGATGATTATATATGATGGGGTTGCATGGGAATTATGTATTTGTCTGTTGTTGATGTGTGAAATGAAACTTAAGAAATATCGAAACCGGGTGTTAAGCTATTGATTGATTAGCTAGTATTTTATATTGAATGTATGCGAATAATGGTTGGCCACCTAAAAGAATTGAATTAATGTATATTTGACTCAATTGTAATTGGATTCATTCATATCACGATGGGGATGGAGCATTAGCATTGGTTGGTTTTTCGTGATCCATAAAACGAATACTTGTTGGTTAATCGTGATCCATAAAACGAATACTTGTTGGTTAATCGTGATCCATAAAACGAATACTTGTTGGTTGATCGTGATCCATAAAACAAATTATTGTTCAGTTGACCGTGAGCTTAAACGGCATCGTACCGCAGGATTCGTTAATCTGCTAACCCGGGATGGAGGGCGCAAGTCCATCCACATATGATTTCCGGCTAGTCATATGTTTGCTGAACTCATTCGTTGTTGCATTCCACTTGGTTGATTAATTACTTGTTTGAATGTGTTGTATTAATTGTGATTCAGAAGTTTCACTCATTAAGCTAGTGTAGCTTATACCCCAATAGTTTCCTATTGCAGTATGAATACCTTTGGCTATCTCCGAGGACCCGTGGACACCAGGTACAGCTCTTAGATACTAAGGAGCTTTTGATGGGGCCGAGGGCCTAAAGATTAGTTTCAGATTCTAATCTTGTATTCTCGAACCGTCATTTAAAGGATAACACAAGGAAATTTGTGGGCTTGAGAATTTGTAGCTTTTGTTATCGGGGGTATGCCCCCTAGTTCATGTAATAGAATAATTCACTATAAGACGGTCATGATTTACGTTATTGCTGCTATGTATGTCTCCTTAAGCTACTACGAAGCAAAGTATGGTCTATAAATGTTGAGAGCGAGCCTTACACCCGATGTTCAAACTCATGGGAAGACTGAGGTTGTCTTACTTGAGTTTAAATGTTGAGTGTGGCGGACTGTCACGTGTAAGGCACACTTTGGGGCGTGACACATTACTTGTATGAAGAATGACACACACATATGAGAATTTAAGTCTATTTATAGAAGCAAACATGTGCATGAGGAATCCCAACCACAACCACCCATTATATGTTGAAAACACACTCAATGGTGCCTCTATTAACATCATGCCAATGTCTACATTCAAGGCTATGAATATAGATATGAGGCAGCTCATGAAGCAACCCATTGCTATTAATAGTTTCACTGACTTAACCACAAACATAATCGGATACGTCAATGTTGATTTCAAGGTTGGACCAATCCAAAGCTCAATGCGATTCCATGTGATTGATGCGCCCATATCCTACCACTTGCTTATTAGAAGGAAGTGGCTACATGATCATAACCTTATACCCTCGACATTGCATCGGTATATGAAGGGTCATTAGAAAGGGAAAGATGTATTCACTCCCACTGTAAAGAATCCTTTTGAGTACAACGAGTCATATCTCGTTGAAGCTAGCTTCTTCAATAAGTATGTTGAGGAAGGAGAGACGACTATTGTGAAATCTTCCGACATACCACTACATACCTGGGAGGAGACTAAGGAAAAACAAATCAAAAAGAGGAGGTGTGGCTCTCATGGAGGTAGAAAGAAGTAGAAACAAGTTACAGAGGTCAAAAGTTTTATTACGGGAAAAGGTTATGTTACTTATGATGGTCTATGGGATCTAAAGAGGCTTTCATGTCATCTTCAGATCCCATCACGATACAAGAAACCCAACCCACTACCCTCCCTTCCCCTCCCTATAAGATCAGATGAAACCTCAAGCAGATGAGGTCAAAGAGTTCAACCTAGTGGGATCGGGAGAAGCCCCGCAACTTATCTTCATTAGTAAGACCCTCTTGTTAGAGATAAAGGTCAATTTGGTAGAATTATTGAAGAATTATAGAGATGTATTCGCCTGGACATATGATAAAATGCCCGGACTAAACCCTACGCTAGTGTTGCACAAATTGAACATCGTACCGGGGGCTAAGCCTTTCAAGCAAACACAAAATATCTTTGGTCTAGAAGTTGAAACCCAAATAAAGGAAGAAATCGAAAAACTGCTTTGAGCGGGCTTCTTCAAGCCAATCGAGCACCTTACATGGCTGGCCAATATCGTGCTAGTAAAGAAGAAGAATGGAAAAATATGCGTTTGCGTCGACTTCCATGATCTCAACAAGGCATACCCAAAGGATGATTTCCCACTTCCCAATATAGATAAACTGATAGATGCCACAACTAGCCACAAGTTGTTTTCGTTCATGGATGATTTTAGTGTGTACAATCAAATCAAGATGGCTGTTGGAGACGCTGAACGCACTGCTTTTAGAACACCAGTAGGAAACTTTTATTACGTCATCATGCCTATGACATGATGCACAATTTCATGGAAGATTATGTTGATGACATAGTCATCAAGCCCAAGAAGGCACCTAATCATTTGATTCATCTCTAGAAGGTATTTGAAAGATGCAAACTGTATAAGCTACACATGAACCCACTAAAGTGCATGTTTGGAGTCTCATCCAGAAAATTCCTTGGGTTCATTGTTCATAGACAAGGATTGATGTTGATCCATCTAAGGTACAAGCCATACAGTTCATGCCTTTACCAACCAATCCAAAGGAATTGAAGAAATTCTTAGGGAAAGTTTCTTGTATCAAGCGATTCATACTTGTGCTGGCAGAAATTTCATGTCTCCTGCAACACCTCATGAAGAAGGAAACTTCATTTCAATGGGGGCAACCTCAGGAGGAGGCAATGCAAAAGATTAAGGGAATACTTAATTTCTTCCAGACAATAACCATGCTAGTAAAAGGCCTGCCAATGATCCTCTATCTAACATCCACAGATAGATCCATTGACATCTCACTGGCTCAAGAACTTGATGGTATCGAGCATCCAGTATACTACCTGATTCGTTCCCTTCAAGAAAGGGAGATCAATTACCTAACATGCGAGAAACACTGTTTCACGTTGGTATCACAACACAAAAGCTCTGCCACTACTTTTTGGCACACAAAGTTAACCTTATCACTAACTCCGATCCCATCAAATATTTGCTGTCGCGACTGGCCTTATCAGGAAGGATTGCTAAATGGCTGCTTTTTTTGCTAGAATTTAACATCATCATACCATCTAAGGCTATTAAGTTTTGAGCCTTAGTTGATCTTTTGGCACAATTTCCCACTATAGATGGAACTCATGCCATGAGTCAGATCCCGGCAGAATTTCATGAAGACTTGATGATGGTAGAACTGGATGGAGAATGGCAAGTACAATTTGATGGCTCCTCTAGCAGTACTAGATGAGGAGCTAGAGTAGTTTTAACATCTCCAATAGTCCAGGAGATACCTCTGGCATTCAAGTTAGATTTGCATTGCACCAACAACGAGACTAAGTATGAAGAGCTTCTCCTTGGACTCATTTTTGCTCAGGATGCCGGAGCATCACACCTATGCATCCGTAATGACTTAAATCTGATAATAAAGCAAACAAACGGCGAGTTTGCCCTCAAAGAGCTGACACTTGTGCCTTACAAGGCTATAGTGCACGCTCTCGTTGGGAAGCTCAATTTAGTAAGATATGAGCACACCAAGCAATCAAGTAATCGTTATGCAGATGCACTGGCAATACTGGCTTCTAAGGTTCCCATGCAGACTAAAGAAGACAGCTTGAATATACAGGTTATCAAGAAATATATCCCTTGTACAACTTTGCACTTAGTGGACGAAGAAGAGGAAGCACAAGACGATTGGCATATGCCCATTAAGACGTAGCTAGCGTAACGAATGCAGCTTTGTGTCAACGTCGAAGAATTTTACTTGCATCAATGATGTCCTCTACTTCAAAGGACCAGATGGCATCCCAGCTCAATTGATCTATGCAAAGCAAGCTCGTCTTAAGTCGGATAAATATTATAAATCCTGGTGTGGAGAGGAAGGACTACCCCTGTATTGCTACATTCAGCGTGTGGGGTATTATTGGTTAACCATGTCCAAAGATACTTCTCAACTGGAAATGAGCTGCCCAAAATGTTCTAAGCTACCGGATCAGGGTAAATGCAACTTTATGGCAAGTGCTTATGACTAGCAACGACCCTATATTGACTATATGAAGAATAACACCCTACCCACAAATAGCACGGACGCGTGGCTAGTCAAGCACAAGGCAATGAAATACATCATACATGAAGATGAGCTGTACATGGTATCATCCATGGGTAAACCTCTTAAGTGTACGCTCCTCTTAAAACAGACACTATACTAATTGAACCTCACTCTAGAGATGGTGGCGAGCATCAAGGAAGAAGGAAGTTATACTATCATTTGTTGGATCCAGGATATTATTGGCCTAACATGGAGACCGATGCCTTCAACTTTGCAAAAAAATGTGTTGCCTGTCAAAAACATGGTTATGCAATCCATGCTCCCGTTGTCGCATTTCACAACTTAACTACTCTATGGCCTTTCCACACTTGGGCATTTGAATTGGTTAGTCTGATCCATCCACTGTCAAAGGGGTATATCTAGATTTTAGCAGGTACATAATGTTTTACCAAATGGGTAAAGGCAATCCCATTGAAGAAAGCTACTGGACCAACGGTAGCAACTTTCATAAAAGAACATATCATCTATAGCTATAGAATCACAAAACGTGTTCTTTCGGATAATGGGACACATTTTGTCAACTCACATGTTCGACAACTATTGACCTCCTATAATATTGATCATGTGAAGTTCACACTCTACCATCTCAAGGGAAATCGACAGGCATATGCCACCGATAAGACGCTCTTGAAGGTACTCTGTCATATGGTGCATGACAATCATAAAGAATGGCATGGAAAGCTTCCCCTAGCATTATGGGCCTACAGGATATCCAAGCGCAGTCCTACACAAGCAACACCGTTCTCCCTTGTATATGGGTCAAAGCTAGTGATGCCCATAGAGATCTTGGTTCCCTCTACATGATTAAGTATTAATGCAAATCTTGAACTACATACTCTGTGCATGTTAGACTTAGAAGCATTAGAAGAAAGGTGAGACACTGCTAAGTGCAACCTCATTAATTATCAACAACGGTTCAGTACCACTTATGACCGCTTGACTAGGAAACAATCGTTCTAATGAGGCGACATTGTGCTTCGCACAGCAGAGCATGTGCAGCAAGGTATTCTGGCACCTAAGTTTACGCCAAAGTGGGAAGGCCCCTTTATCATTCATGAAGTTCATGACAACGGCTACTGCAAGCTTCTGAATCCAACTGATGACAAAATTACAAGACCCATTAACTTCCAGTATATTAAGAAGTTTCATATGTAAATGCAATATATGTACTTTCATTATTATTATTTGAATGAAAACATGGCTTGCATTATCAAAGCCTTTTCGATATAATTTTTTTTTTATCTTATTATGTTGAAGACTTCGTTTGTTGCTGCAAAGTTAGAGATCTATCTTCTTAGCACACCAAGATAGTTAACACATAAAGCATTAATTATATACGTTGCTGCTACTTAATAAGAGTATAGTCTCCTAAGTGCGCGATGACACAACTATGACATGATGACTAGTGGAAGCATTGTCTCCTAAGTGGATGATAAGACAAGGTCACATCTAACTTGGTAAAAATGAATGTTTTAAACACATGTGATTGATGGTTAAGTATTGGGAAATACCTTCTTGACCAGTTAAATTTCATTACTAAGGTAGCAAAGCCTATGAAGCATACGATACTATCGCTGCTTAAAACTCAATCGATTTACTATTCTAAACTATAATAATGTTGTTGCTTGCAAGCGAAAGTACTACTTCGATGCACGACATAAGAATCATATTAGCCTTTATTATGTTGCTGCTGCTAAGTGAAAGCAATGTTTCCTAAACATAAGCATACGCTACTAACGACTTAAGTCGAATTTTGACATTCACACACACAATATATTACATATGTAAGAAAAGAGCAATGACTGCAATAAATTAAAAATCCACGCATTAAATAAATAGGCTAGCTACATAATTGGTCAATAATGGAAATAAAGTAACAAGCAAATCTAAACTAAGGCTTGCAATCAAAGCCTATTACAGATTCTAAGTCTTCATCTCCTAAAGAAGTCTCCATTTTAGTCTTCGCTGTCACAATCTCTGTTTGGATCTCTCACAGCTTCATCATCAACTTGTCATAATCTCCCTTAGCATCCTTATAATTCATCAACCTCTTGGCCTTGTTAGTAACAAGCCATAAGCTATCAACGTTGAACTGCAACATACAAGCCCCCTCAACACATTTGACAAGTTGCTTCAACTCTGTCATTGATAAGGAGCTCCAACGTATGTCCATTAATAATATGGCTTCACATTGCAGTAGCTACCTCGGTTCCCAACATAAGAGAACTGGCCCAGAATTCCCTGTCCATGGCATTTAGACATTCCAAAGGTGCTATCAAATGAGATGGTATGATAAAGCTATGAAAGGAAGTCATCTCCTCTAATGCAACATAGTCCTCAGAAGTTGCCACCATGTGTTCACAAGACACGCCAACAACTTAGGGAGGAAGGATCTTAAGAGGTGCATTGACAATAGGTGCACTCATGATCCCATCATCAACAGTATGCTCATCATCTTCATAATTGAGCTCTTCAGTCTTATCGACATCACTTCCATTGTCATCACAGGGGTTTGGAGATGGTTCGTAATCAATTTTGTCTAGGCTATCATCCTCATCATCCAGTACCATCACTGGTGTAATAACACCACTAGAGCGATGCAAACTCAAAAAAGAGAAAACTCAGAAAAGAGCTTGTGTCAACCTGAAAAAGGCAAATAAAGAAAACATTAGACAATAAATCAAGAATAACAATAGTAGGTTATAAACAAGAAGACTTATTACCTCCTTGATGAGTGCACGCTTTGCTGCCCTAGAATCCACTAGCTGAGGTGGTGGATGGTTAACCTTCGGTTTTGAAAGATATGCATTGGCAAAAGGTTCTAATTTGTTCGACATAGACTCCTCAGCCTCTTGAATATTACCTGTTGGCTTATGATACCTATTCCTTAGTAGTATAAGATAGAGAACTCATAGCAATATATGAGTAGGGCTTGCAACGTATCATCTATAGATGCAAAGGCATAGTCACAAAAGATGGATATACAATTTGACCAATGTGTCAGGCAACTAGTAGAAGCAACTCTACGATGCTCCACAGAAGGAAAGAATAGCCGTCACATCGTAGGATGGATGCACTTGAAGTCACTTGGCAAGATTGACTGACAGCATGAATTGAAGCTTTGAGCAATGTTGAGAAGACGTGACACTCCTTGATCAAAGCTAAATTGATGCGCCACTCTGTGAGGAGAGTATGCCATCACCCTTTGCTCCAAGAGTTGCCCATTCAAATCTTCTTTGTCAAGTAATGATGGCAGCCCCCCTGGGATGCATAAAAGCATGAACCTAACTTGACTTCTATCTAGCTTATCATGGTTATCAACTAAGATAACCTCGCCTTCAGATCCTGGAGGATAAAGCTCGTTTCTATCTTGATAACCTTCAAGAGGCTCTACAAAAGGCTGAAATGTAAACTCCTTTTTGACATTGATGAGCTAAAGAAGTGGCCGATTGACCTCTACTCCAATCCATGCCCATGCCCAAGGAACAGCAAGATTCGAATTTTTGTTGATGGTCGGTTGTGCAAGGTGGTTTCAAAACTGCTCACAAAAGAATAGCTGCAAGAAAAGTAAGTCCATATGTGGCATGTTCACATATCTACCCTTAGAATGGATAGAAGCTTTGTGGTACAAGTCAAGACATCGATATAGGGCCCCTAGGTAGAAGGGAGCTAGTGCAAAGTATGGACCCTGTATGATGCGTATGGCTAAAGAAAAAGGCCAAGGACTTGCACCATCTTCTGGCCCACTAAGGAACATAAACAGTAACAACCAAAATGCAACAAGGGCTGTAAGTTCGTACTTGTACATCAGAGAACCAAAAGAGAAACGTGTTAGTTAGAGAGGTCAAGTACGATGCAATAATATGAACATACTTACTCTTTTCACAAGCTGGTCCCATTAATTGAGACAAGTTCTTCCTCCGCTCCTCAAACAAATGTGTCACCCAAGTAGACAAACACAGTTTTTTCTTATGATCACAAGTGAACTTTAAAGTCGCTAGTAAAGATGCTTCGAGGTGGCACTCTTCGCGTGAAGTCATAGCTGCAGCAACATTACTTAGCCTAGAACATTCCAGGTTCAGAAGCATGCCCACATCTTCAACAGTTAGTGGTATCTCCCTCCACGCGATGATATATGTATGAGTCTGGGTACTCCAGGAGAGATAATGGCATACTATACTTCCATTTTGTTTGTGTTGACGAGCCACAAGAGAACATAGGTGATGATGGCACCATAGACTTTGGCTTGTTTCAAAAGCTTCATATATTCTAGATAGTCAGTGATGTAGTCTACCCAATCACTCCAACCTGGTGGCGACTCTTTGAAAAATATGAAGTGTGTAATGGAAAGTGATAGCTCCTTTCACTCATTCCTAAAACGTAGCACTGAGTCTCCCCTAATGGTGCTCTTGGAAGAGACGCGCGACTCGGGCTTGATTAATTGGAAGTCATCATCAATAGGGGGAGTTGCACATAACTTGAGGTCAAAAGATTTGTCCCAGAATGTATTCTTAGAAATAGTATCGTCCACCCATTAGTGTCGCGGAGGTTGGATTTGTGGCGGGTTGCCATCTTGACGCACTAGCAAATCCCTTTGCTTGATGACTTTGACATGCTTGCCTTTGATCTCCTTTTAACTGAAAGCTTTGGCCTTTTGAGCTTAAGCTTGCTTCATGGCTTCTGTATATAGGGTTTAGCTATGATGTGTGTCCTTCTGCCTAGCAACTTGGACTCCAATAGCTTGAATGCTTCTCGTGTCGTTTGGTTTGACAATTGCAATATGTTGAGCTTGACTATCCTTCACTTCTTTCACCATTATTATCTATTGGGCCTTTGATTCTTTAATGAATGGCTAGAGTTGCTCAACACTAAATATGAGGTAACATCTGCAAAGCAAAGAGAATGGAATTAGTAAGACAAATACGAAGACTCATAGGAATTAGTCAACTTAAAAAAAATTCATATTTAGAGTCAAAGGAAGAATAATCTACGTATCAAATTAGTAAAGAACACATATGTGTGATCACAGGCATGTCTAAGCAAGGAATCGCTTCAATATTACTACATATAAGACAAGAAAAAGGATATAAGCACAAGTACGATGATGGAAGCGTGATAAAGATTTCTAATACCACATGAGAACCTAAACATGCAAACTGTGAACGCTAGTGACCCAGCTTAATTTCCTGAAAGATATTATCCTCGCCACACAGGTTATTGATGCACTATGCAGCCTTTCAAGTTTCAATAGCTAAATACCTCATTACTTCATGTACTGTGGAATATAACCGAGCTTGGGATGTGTAACAGTTGATACTTGTATGTGCATACGTATGTATATAGATGGATATGTGAATGAAAGAGGAAAATATGAGTATTGAAAGAAATAGGAAGATAAACGATCATATTGGTGTCATTGGAATATTATATCAAGAATTGAAGCCAAGGAATGAATAAATAACTAAAAGAAGAGCGAATGTTATATGTTGTTACCTATCATGTCAAAAAATGGAATCTTTAAATCACCATTATTATGCGAGGAATACTGTGAAGGAGAAAGCCAATGTTAACATGTGTTTCTTGTTTTCGCAAGCTACTGTTGATCTATTTTGTTGCCTAAAAAAAAGTTATGATCAAGATAACCAGCATACGAAGATGAATGTGGTATGCTAATGTATATATATTGTCACACCCCAAAGGGTACCCTAAACGTAACAGTCCGCCGCATACCATACGAGACTTGGGAATCACTACCACCATTATTCAGAAGTCTAGTATTCGATGCAAAGCATTCCCTTATGACAATAGAATACTTGAGAAATTAGAGATAGATAATTTAATTTGATAGAAAATGCATCAAAAATACAAACCCCAAATAATCAGGATCATTTACAAAAACTAAGGGGCATTCCTCCACAAAAGAATAATAAGTCCAAGTAATAGTTTTTGACATCAATTCAAGTATTTAAGGTTTCCTATGGAAGTCTATAAAAAAGCTGAACATAACTTCGAAGGGAAACTCCTATTCTTGCTTTACCTGAGTTGGCCAATTCTATGATCGCAACCACAGATAAGGGAACTACAACAAAAAGAAGCTATGGGGGTATAAGCTACACTAGCATAGTGAGTAAATACTTCCAAAATGTACGTATCCTACAATTTCATACAATCAAGTTGTTTTAATCATCCATATGAAATGCAACAACAACATGGGCATACAAGACATATGATCAACTCGAAATCATATGTTGAATGAACTTGCGCCCTCCATTCAGGGTTAACAGATTAACGAATCCTGTAGTACTAACTTTGAATTTACTGTTCCGTTTTATGATTCACAGGTAACCAATTTCATTCATACCGTTTATGAATCACAGGTAACCAACATGATTAAATGCACCATTCCTAACTTGAAGTGATTATGTCCATATTGCTTGTTAACCCGAGTAATCATTAATACAATTTCATAGGTGACCAAGCAATTCGCAAACAATCATAATCATGGTATATGGACATTCATCAATTAATCATCCGGTTTCGATACACTTAACACGTTTTTCTCAATACATCAAGAAAGCATACATAATCTCGTAATCGCCCATCATGCATTTCTATTTTTATCTTTGCCTATCACTCTAATGCAACTACGAATTACAAGCACAATAAGGAATCGTAAATAGAAAGTATAACTCACTCAGCCATAGTCTCTAGTCTTTACTCGTAATAGTCTGAGGGTAAAGAATTTTCTGATTCGAAATCACCTAAACGAAAGAAATACCTAAATGAGTATTTTAAACCATAACTAATTCTAACTTATCAAACAAAAACTTTCAGGTTCGTAATTTTCATGGTTAGTGGAAATTCCAACTTAAAACGGCCATAACTTGGTCATTTTAACTCGTAATTTCGCAAATAAGTAGTCGATTTCTATCTACATCAAAAGATCTACCTAATTCTAATATTATTCCTAATTTTTGAAAACTTTTAGGTCTCAAAAAGTTTGGATTAGATCTGGTCGGTAGGTAAAAATCATGTTTCCGAAATTGTTTTGTGAAAACTTACATTGTTTCTACCATGTATATTAAATGTACATGCAATATCAACAAGTTACTATCATCAATGACATGTTATGAGCTATCTATATGTATATTCTTGATGATATTTAGTTAAAAAGAACCTTTTAAATAAATTTCACTTTGCGAAAACTTTAAGAATGCTTGATTTAGAAAACTAGTTTTGTTTCTTGAAAAATCACCTTTATTTTTACTAAAATAAAGCCTTGATGACCTATATGCCTAATACTCTCATTATTTTAAAAATTTCTTCATTTAAGAGTTGGAAAATAGATGTTTAAGTGGGGGTCTTGCCTAGTTACGAATTTTGCAAGAATTGTTGGAGATGAAAATAGAGTTCGATTTATGTGTTGAAACTTTTCCTTTATTCTAGAAAATATTCTTTGATAAAATCCATTCATTCTTGTCACAATTACATTCTTACTATACCTATTCCCAAAGATTTCCTTTTCTCAATTAAAATCCTCATTTTGGAATTTGAAAATAGGTGTTTAAATATGGCTCTTTTCCAAATCCGAATTTTGTAAATTTGTTTTGAGATTATTTCTTGGGTGAAACCCATTTGATCGTTCTAAAATTGAGTCCTAATCAAACCTATTTCCTAAGGCTTCCATTTTTTTTTTTAATAAAACTCTTATTTTTGGGGTTGGAAAATAAGTGTTTACACATTAACTCCTCCTAGTTACGGATTTTATATTCTGGTTGGAATTGAGACAAAGTTCTAATTTAACTCTTACAAATCTTTCATATTTTGAAAATATCTCTTAGTAAAACTAGATTTAACTCACCAAAATCATTTCTTTATGATACCTATTCTATAAGCATTTCATATTTTAATAAATTCATTTTGAAGTTGGAAAATAGGTTTTCATAATAGGTCTCTTTTTAGACCGAATTTCAAAAAATTATTTTTGCTGGAAACAAAAAATAGATTTAAGCTTTTGGCAACATCCTCTTTACCACCATCATATTACAAGCCTTTATTCACATAAAACAAATTTTTATGATATTTATATACTCAAAACAAAATAAAAATATGATAACACTTATGTTATGGATGCAAATGCAAGCTTGGAAGCCTTAGATCATATTAAAGACTTCCCAAGACTAGAAAGACTAATCTCAAGAGTTAGATTAGCATGTTGATAATGTTAGATGCATGAAATGCAAGTTAAATCATTATGATGATGAGGTTAGTAGTAAGATATATACACAAAAATATCAAAAAGAAGGTATATAGCAAGATATAGGAAAAATAACTTAAATAAAGAGATCCATAACATTGTGATGGCATGAAAATCATGTATAAGTGTTTCCACATCCCTTACCTAAAGCTCATAGGGATTTTTGGTGGAATCACACATGTATGATCTTGCCATACATGTTCTATAGTTGTAGGGTTTAGATCTATTACCTATTGAGTGTTTGGATCAAGAAAACTTGAAATATTATTGTATGAGTGAAGATAGAGAGAGAGGGGGGGGGGGGGGGGGGGGGGTGGCGCGCGCGGGGTTTGGGGGGTTTGTTGTTGTGGGGGTTTCATGACACAAAGATAGGGAGAGATGAGAGAAAAAAACTTTCAAATGTTTTATTAAGTGAAAAGGAAAGATAGTGAAATGATAAAGGCATAAAGGGGTATATAGAGGATGTGATTAGGGTTTGTGTTAAATAAATTAAACAAATAGAGAGAGTGTGTTTGGGGCGGGTGCGTGCCAATTTGTATAGATGGGGGGAGAGAGAGAGATGTGTGTGTTGTGTTGTGTAATATTCAAATTTAATTAAGTATTTTTAGTAAAAAACATTGTATTGGAAAAGTAATTATAAGAATAGGATGTAAAGATGTAAGAAATAAGTATGGTTGATTGTACTTGGTGAATAGTAATGATTGGAAATAAAAAGTAGATTCAACAATTGAATTTACCGGTAGTAGTAATGAAAATACGATAAAAGGACTGTAACTGTAATTTTTATAAACAGAAAAATTCTTATAATTATATTTTTGAATTTCTTATTAATTTCGGTTCTAAAGAGTCCTTCGGAATATTTTTCTATTTTTGAGCTCTAAGGATCGTTTTTGAAACAGATCCCGATCGGGTTTGAACAGATGAATTCCTTCGAAAACTGATCTTTTGATATTTCGATATATTATTTAGGACTATATTAAAGCATAACTCATTTTTATTGTTCCAGGATTTTGTTCTCAGTATTGCCAGACTTAGGGTTCTTAAGCTCCACAATTCCAAAGAAGAATTCATGTAAAGGAAATTTTGAGTTAAATCTGGATTCATGGAGTTTAATATCCAATGCCTTACCATGAAATTGTTGGAATGACTATATGCTTTTCAAGCATTGTCCCACATTGCTTAGAAAACTAAGTTTTATCATGTTTATAATAAACTTTCCTTCTATGTGGTTTCAAAAAGTGCATGAGTGGGTTTTGAAAAAATGACCACACCGCGCGCCGCCGCCGGCCGGCCCGCTGGTCTGGGCTGGGCTATTTCTTTGAATTTGATTTTTAACAAAATCATGTTTGAATTCGTCAGAAAAATAAAACGTGTTTTGAATCATTCAAACGAGCGGTTATTTTTCCAATTTGAAAGGCACGATCTCCACGTTGTGCCCGGATTTTTCTCAACGGATAATTTTTGTAACGTTTCAAAACGGTTTTATATATACAGAAGGATGAGTCGTTCGAATGTTCGTTTTTGTTTTCTTCTTCTTCTCGTTTTATTTTTCTTTCGATTCTGGGCATTTGTAGTTGTTGTTCCAACTCCATCTCGCGAGTGCACGTGTGACTGGAGTGGCTGTGTTAACCTTGGGGAAGCGAACGGCGTTGTCGATTGCACCACGGTCGTGCCGGAATTTCGCTTTCAGGGCAGTGGTTTCCACGACACAGCTTTTCAATACTATTATTTTCTAACAATCTGAAAGCGAAATGTCAACGATGGCTGTTTCTACTCCTAAATCACTCCCTGATCTCTCCAAACTTGAACCACTGGATGGGAACAATACAAGCGTTGGTCCCAGAAGCTTCTGATCTTCTTCGAACAACTTGAGGTTGATTACATTCTCTTCGCTGCCATTCCTGATGATCAACCCGAATCTACTTTCCTGCTTCTCCTCTCGTCACGCCTCCTACAGACAAGACGAAGAAGGCTGCTGATGATGCTAAGGCGAAATTCGACAAGGACAACAAAACTGTCCGAGGTCACCTTCTCAATCACATGACGAATGCTCTTTTCGACATCTTCGTCAAACAAAAATATGCGAAGACAATCTGGGATACCTTAGAAACAAGGTATGGTGCTGATGATGCTGGGAGAAAGAAATACGTGGTCGGCAAATGGATGCAGTTCCAGATGATTGATGAAAAGCCCATCATGGACCAGATTCATGAATATGAAAACCTGGTTGCAGATGTGTTGAACGAAGGTATGAAAATGTGTGTCTTGCAGGCCAATGTTCTACTCGAAAAATTTCCACCATCTTGGAGCGATTACAGGAACCATCTCAAACACAAGAAAAAGGACCTGCCACTCCAGGAGCTAATCAGTCACATGAAAACTGAGGAGGCTAATCGTTTGAAAGATAAGCAAAATTCTGTTTCTTCAATTTCTGTTAAGGCTAATTTAGTTGAATCTTCTGCTGCTCCTAAAGACAGGTTCAAAAACAAAGGAAAGAAATTCCAGAAAGGCGGATACCAGAAAAAGTTCAAAAGCAATAATGGAAAAATCCAAAAGGATAAACTACACTGTTACTGCTGTGGAAAACCAGGCCACAAGGCGTACCAGTGCTTCCAGAGGAAGGATCAGAAACCAGACAGTAAGCCTGATAACAAATCTATTCCCAGGTCAATGTTGCTGAAACCGATGAAATCATTGCTGCTGTCGTGGTGGAGGCAAACCTGCTGGAAAACCGAGTTGACTGGCTACTTGATACTGGCGCCACTAGGCATTTCTGCTCCAACAAGGACCTGTTCCAGGAACTCCATGGACAGCGGATGGTGAATGTGTTTACATGGGCAATTCAGCCACTGCTGGAGTTCTCGGTAAAGGAAAAATTCTTTTGAAACTTACCTCTGGAAAAACTTTAGCTTTGAATGATGTGCTGTATGTCCTTCCCTTCGTAGGAACTTAGTTTCTGGTAGCTTACTTAATAAGGCTGGACTGAAACTTGTATTTGAAGGTGATAGGGTCATTTTAGCCAAGAATGGGGATTTTGTAGGCAAGGGATATTTGTCAGATGGACTGTTTGTCTTGAACACTGTTTCTGTTATTGCTAATGGAAGTAACTCTGGTTCTGCTTATATTGTTGAGTCTGTTAATTTGTGGCATCGTAGGTTAGGACATGTGAATTTTGGTTCAATCAAAAGACTAAAAAATGCATCTTATAAATGCGTCTGATGAGAATGAATGCTCCAAATGTACTGTTTGTGTTGAAGCAAAATTTACAAAGAAACCTTTTAAACATGTCACATCAAGAAGCACTGAATTACTTGAATTGATTCATTCTGACTTGGCTGTTTTTAAAAACACAATGACTAAAGGTGGCAAAAAATATTATATCTCTTTTGTAGATGACTTTTCCAGATATACAAAAGTTTATTTGTTAAAGTCAAAAGATGAGGCTGCTCAAATGTTTTTAAAATATAAAGCTGAAGTAGAAAATCAACTAGACAAAAGGATTAAAAGGCTTAGGTCTGATAGAGGTGGTGAATATAGTACGAATTTCCTTGAACAATTTTGTGATGAAAATGGTATTATACATAAAACCAGTGCTCCTTATACACCTCAACAGAATGGCATAGCTGAACGGAAAAATAGAACACTAAAGAAATGATGAATGCTATGTTATTAAGTTCTGGTATGCCTGACAACATGTGGGGGGAAGCTGTTTTGTCTGCATGTTATATTTTGAACAGGGTTCCTCACAAGAAATTGGATAAAACTCCTTATGAATTATGGAAAGGCTTTGCACCTAACTTGAACTATTTAAAAGTTTGGGGTTGTTTAGCCAAAGTTGCATATCCAGATTTTAAGAAACCTAATATTGGGTCTAAGACCTTTGACTGTGTATTTATTGGCTATGCTCAAAACAGTGCTGCATACAGATTTATGTGTTTGAATGATAATTCGATTTGTGAATCTAGAGATGTTGAATTCTTTGAACTTGTATTTCCTCTTAATAAAACTATTTTGATCATGCTGCTCCTTCAAGGAATGATTTGATAAATGAATCTGCTTCAAATGAACATATGATTGAACCTAGAAGGAGTAAGAGGAAGAGAACTGAGAATAGTTTCGGGCCTGATTTTTTAACTGCCTTTTTAGCTGAAAATTCTGATAAAATCAATGAACAATTTGTTTCTGTGTTCTTAATTGATGATCCTAAATCCTATAAAGAGGCATTAACCTCTAGAGACTCTAGTTTTTGGAAAGAAGCTATTAAAAGTGAACTAGACTCTATCATGATGAATCATACTTGGGATTTGGTTGATTTACCTGTGGGCAGCAAACCTATTAGATGCAAATGGATCTTTAAAAGGAAAATTAGACCAGATGGGTCAATAGAAAAATTCAAGGCTAGACTAGTAGTGGTGGGATACACTCAAAAGAAAGGTATTGATTATTTTGATACCTATTCTCCTGTGACTAAAATAGCTACCATTAGATCTTTGATTGCTCTTTCAGCTATTCGAGGCTTGATAATTCATCAGATGGATGTAAAGACGGCCTTTCTCAATGGAGACCTGGAGGAAGAAATTTACATGGAACAACCAGAAGGGTTAGTAGTTACTGGGCAAGAGAACAAGGTATGCAAGCTCAGAAAATCTCTCTATGGTCTTAAACAGGCACCCAAACAATGGTATGAGAAATTTGATCGTACTTTAGTAAACAATGGATATGTTGTGAATGCATCTGATTCTTGTGTTTACTCAAAATTGTTTGGTTCTGATTGTGTGATTATATGTTTATATGTTGATGACATGCTCATTTTTGGTTCAAACTTGGAAGTGATTAACGATACCAAGATGTTTTTGTCTTCTCATTTTGACATGAAAGATTTAGGGGAGGCTGATGTTATTCTTGGTGTTAAAATAAGGAAAACTGAAAATGGCTTTTCATTGTGTCAATCACACTATATTGAAAGGATACTTAAGAAATTTGAATGTTTTGATGAAATGCCTGTGAGAACTCCTTATGATCCTAGCATAAGTCTTAAAAAGAATAACGGTGATAGTGTTTCACAAGCTGAATATGCTAAGATTATAGGAAGTGTTATGTATCTCATGAATTACACAAGGCCTGATATTGCTTATGCTGTAAGTAGACTCAGTAGATACACCCATAATCCTAACAATGAACACTGGAATGCACTTCGTCGATTACTGAAATATCTTAAAGGAACCATGAATTTGTGTTTGCATTTTAACAAGTTTCCTGCTGTTTTAGAAGGTTATTGTGATGCAAACTGGGTGACAGATAATGATGAAGTGAGTTCTACTAGTGGATATGTGTTCACTTTAGGTGGAGGAGCTATTTCATGGAAATCATCCAAACAGACTTGTATCGCTCGCTCTACTATGGAATCTGAGTTCATTGCTCTTGAACTGGCTGGTCAAGAAGCCGAGTGGTTGAAAAACTTACTGGGTGACATTCCACTGTGGGGGTCTTCTGTTCCAATATCATTGCACTGTGATTCACAAGCAGCTATTGGAGTTGCAAAAAATTATGTGTATAATGGCAAAAGAAGACATATTCGCATTAGGCATGGTGCGGTTAAACAGCTCTTGAGGAATGGAGTAATTTCCTTAGAATTTGTGAGATCCAAAAGAAACCTAGCAGATCCTTTAACGAAAGGATTAACTAGGAGAGTTATTCAAGAATCTTCCAAGGGAATGGGACTTAAACCTTTGATTTGAATATTGTGTGATGCACTACAGTCCATCCCTGTATTTATGGTAGTGCTTAAATCCATGGCCCAGTGTTTGGGTGGTTCTGGAAAGGACTTAATGGATGATTCTGATGAAAAAACGAGTCCAATGGACTCAGTGACTTCATAGCTCTGTTTATTGAGTGGTCTAAATGTGATAGACTTGATGAAGTTACCATTTAAATGAGTGTGAAGGTGGGCCGCCTTCTATGAAGGAATATAGGATTTTCTTTCTAGAGCGCTCATAAAATCCAAGGTGTATGCACAGGGCCTTTAATAGTGCTTTTGTATTGTCGCGGAATAGCAACATTAAGGAGTTGATACGTGTTGTGGGGGTCTCAACTTGAGCTTTTGAAAGTTCAAGATTTATTTCACTTTCATTAGTAAAGTTGTTGCCTCATTTCACTACGCATTAATTCAATCGGAAGATATTAATGCTTAAGTAAATAAAATTCCTTCCTTTGCCCAGAATATGTGTATAGTCATTCGTGGGGGATTGTTGGGAATGACTATATGCTTTTCAAGCATTGTCCCACATTGCTTAGAAAACTAAGTTTTATCATGTTTATAATAAACTTTCCTTCTATGTGGTTTCAAAAAGTGCATGAGTGGGTTTTTAAAAAATGAACACACGCGCGCGCCGCCGGCCCGACCCGGTCTGGTCTGGGCTGGGCTATTTCTTGAATTTGATTTTTAACAAAATCATGTTTGAATTCGTCAGAAAAGATAAAACGTGTTTTGAATCATTCAAACGAGCGGTTATTTTTCCAATTTGAAAGGCACGATCTCCACGTTGTGCCCGGATTTTTCTCAACGGATAATTTTTGTTCGTAACGTTTCAAAACGGTTTTATATATACATAATGATGAGTCGTTCCGAATGATTATCAGTTTTTGTTTTCTTCTTCTTCTTCTTGTTTTTTTTTTCCTTTCGATTCTGGGCATTTGTAGTTGTTGTTCCAACTCCATCTCGCGAGTGCACGTGAGACTGGAGTGGCTGTGTAAACCTTGGGGAAGCGAACGACTTTGTCGATTGCACCACGGTCGTGCCGGAATTTCGCTTTCAGGGCAGTGGTTTCCACGACACAGCTTTTCATTACTATTATTTTCCCTAACAGAAATCACATCCAATCCACTTTGCAAAATCAATTGAATTTTCTTCAGGTTTTTAAATCGATCCATTGATAAAACGTAGCTTAAATTTCGCTCCTAAGGCCATTTTAATCAATCGATTCTACGAAAAAATGTTTGAATCATTAAATAGAATATTTCTTCGACACACACTAGGACTATCTGATCTAGATATAAAGAGAGGATCACTAGTGTTCAAATTAGATCGAGGCATATCTCCAAAATTTGCCATTGAAAATAAAAAAACTTATAGTACAAGTGAAACGAAGAAAGAATTGAACGAACTAACAATGAACGGGCAGGATCACTGCTCTGATACTATGAAGAGTCAACAAATATGAAATCTGACAAGTAGAAAGCATAGCAGAGAAGCTTGAACTAAAAGAGAAAGGAAGTGAATTAGTTTCAGTGGTGCTAATTCACATAAGTTTGTTACAAGAGACCGAAGAAGCTATTTATAACTAAAATGGAAAAGTAACTAACTATTTAACAGAGGTTAACTATAACAGAAACTTTAACAGAGAATACAAACACAAAATAAATTAATTAACTCTATAATATATCTGACAGTTATTTATATTGTTGCTCTTCCTGATCGATGCAATGTCTTAAGGATCAGCAAACAAACTGTACTTCTGGACATTGTTGGTGATCAACCTGACCGCAGCAACGGTGGAGACCAAAGTGATTATAGAGAAGAGAACAACGTTGAACCAGTGCCACACCACCTTTTGCAACCTGGCATTCGTGCCCTTCAACCACACCCAACAAAAGAGCAAATACAAAATACGAACATAAATCGTATGCTTATGTTTTGTTTAAATTTTTTATTTTGTATGTTTAATGAAAAATTTTTATATCTCAATTGGTGTTTGTTTGTTGTATACGGATAAGGGAGACGGTTTGCTATTTATTGACAGGGTATGTCATATTACCAAAACAAAGAAAAGGAGTTTTAAATGTTTGTATCACCCTTGCAGATAAAGTCAAATTGAAATCACATAGTATTAAAATCAAGTTCAAACTTGATTTAAAATTTTAGAGTACAAGCTTGTTTAAATTCGATTTTTTTTTTTTTTCCAATTAGATTGAGTCCAATCCGAAATGATACTTAAAATTTAGAATTTGACCAAATTAAACTTGTTTAAATTCGATTTTTTTTCCCAATTAAATCAGTAGCAATAACTTGTAAAATAGCTCTTTAATTTTTTTTAATTTCGGTTATGTTTATTTATTAGTTTTATCTTGGTTAGCATCAATTTTTAAGCCGATTTGAAACAATAAGTTTAGGAAAAAGGAAGGGGAAAAAAAAATAACTAACCATGTGAAGATAAATCTGAATATGATTGAAGGTAAATATAAGAAAAAAATATTAAAACAGATGGAATGAGATGATTTTTGGGAAAAAAAAAAAAAAAAAAAAATTATTATATACCTTGAGATACATCATGCTTGGGAAGACGAATGTGAGGGGAACAAGAGTGAAGGAACCGAGCAAGTTGGCAAAGTCTCCGATGAATGGGAAGGCGGCCATCACCAATGTATTAAACGAGAAAAAAACTGCTCGTAGAAGAAACCTTCTTTTTATATTTACGGTTGATCTCAAGCCTTGGTCCATTTTCAGGAATTTGGTGTCAATTGTCTCGTGAATTGGAGACAAAAACATCTGCACCATTTTATTATATTCATGATTCCATGTTGTACGTGGATAGAATTAAAATTAAATTGAGAGAATGAGGCTTGCTTGCTTTTACATTTACTTGCATGTTGAGAGAAGAGATGACTGATTGAAGAAAGTTAGCAGCGTTGACGAAGATCTTGACCCATTTATATCTGCAGGAAGGTAGTCAGTAGTCAGAAACCATGGAGCCGTAGGCCCAGTAGCCCACTATGCTTATACCATAATAAAATGCTGTGAGACTAAGGCCTTTCTCATGTTCAATACTGCTGGCGTCCAGATTGTGGACTGCACGATAATATTAATTCAATAGCATTACCATAGTTTTACCATACTAATAACCAAATTGGCGGAAAATTCTATATGGGATATTTATAAAAATAAATAAATCATATAATCCATCAAGCTAATATAATAAATTTAATTATGTGCGACATGATTTTAAATTATTCTATGTCACAAAAAAAAAAAAAAAATCTTATATACCACTTTTGATGTAAAAGAGTGCATAAATTACTACGAGGAAGCTACTCATTTATTTATATATATATATATATATAAATAGTTTTTTTTCTCAATTCTCTAGGTCTATTAATAATCCTTATAAGTGTAAGAATACTATTAATGACCATTAGAAAGCGGGGTAGGTAGGTAGCAAATTGTAAATACTAAAAAACGAAAAAGAGCTACTTTTTTTTTTATAGGATATATGGCCATGGTAGTTAAAATTTGATTGAAAATTCACCAATAATCATCATGTAGCCTAATGTTATCTCTTCTTGGTCGTTTAAGTAAGATGTACTAAATTTAAAGTCCCTTCCTTATTGTAATGGATTAATTTTTTTTTTTTTAAATTTCAATTTAGAACCTTAGCTTTGAAATGATAAACTTGCTATATAATTAACTTTTTGTGTTTATTTATATTACCTCCTTAATAATGTTTGTTTTGTTCAAAAATGTAAAAGAGGCAATATATAATTGAATTTTTACTATTGACCCTAACATCATCTAGTATTAATAAGTTTTTTGTTTTTTTTTTTTTTTAATGAGGAAATAAAACAAACAAAATTAATAAAGTAGTGAAAATAGCCATGTAAACTTTATTTTGACATTAAATTGACCATTTTAAAGTTAAAGTATAAAATTGAACTAATTTTGTGCAAATTTTAGCCACCAAATTTAATATTTTTCCTTTTTGATTTTACGTATGATAACTATTTAAAAGGATGACATATTCTTTATTACTATTAGATAAAACTTAAGCAAAATGAAAAAGAGATTCAAGTATCAATTCTATGATTAAACAAATACCATCGACCATAAGAAAATTGAGTAACAAGAATATGGATTGATGGTGGTTCATAAGTAATTATTATAGTTATCAATTTATAGTGCTAATTTCCTTTTTTACAAGTATTTATTGCAACATCTTATCTTTATTATATTTATCACTTATGTAATGAGGACTTTTCAGTACTCAAAAAATGTAATATATAAAACTGTCACCAAATGTACTCTGCTAACATCTTATGTCCAGCTCTTTTACATTGCCACTATTTACAAGGCATAAACACAATGAAAATCAAATTTTTGTATTAGATAAGTACTAATTATAAAATCAGACTACAACTCGACAGCTATAATTTACCATTTTTTCTTTTTTTTGCCTCCATTCCAACCGAACCAAATGATTTAGATTATAAAAGTTTCAAACCATATTTTGTAATAGTTTAGTTTAGATTACGGTAGAACCATATTTTGTATTTTAAGAATAATTTATTTGTATAACATGTAATCTCATACAAAAAATACTTAATCCGTGTAATAATAATAAATATTATATCATATGAAAAGTAATGTAATGAACAATAATGCAATTAAACCATTTCAAATGCTTTTTTGTGAAAAAAAATATTAATAATATTTTGAAATGTTCATTAAAGTCACTTTTATTCATAAAGTTATCTTCTCAAATATACTTAGAGTAAATCTCTTTATATAACTTATAATCATGGGAAAAAAAAGTTGAATAGCCATACATTTTACTAAATGTTAGTTAAAAATCTTTTTAATATTATGTTATAACATAAGAAAATTTTTAATTGTAAGTAAAATATTACCACATATATATCTATATATATATACGTATTTTAAAAAGTTTTGATTCGGTTGTATAGAATGATTTGATTTACCCATCTAAACTATCCAAAAATTTATGAATTGGTTCAAACTGAAAACTTTCTAAACCAAATTTGCCAAAAGAACAATGTTTTTTTTTTTATTTAATTTAGTTTGGTTTATGAATTGGTTCAATTTGGCCTTTTAATTTTTTTTTTCTTTCACCCCTAATTGCAATATGCATGGCTTATCACATCTACTAAAAACTTTGTCTTTTTAAAAAAAAAATTAAATGAAAAAAAAACACTCACTTTCTTGGTATTTATAATATTTTTTTCTATGTCTAGCATAACCTAAAGTAAAAGATTATGTAATTGTAAATCACAAGTTTCAACCTAAAAAGTACATATGCAATCTTCTTCTTAAAAGCATTTCACAATATTGATGCAATTTATTGCCTAAAGCATGAGTCAAGCATAAGCCAAACTACTCATAAGTTATTGTGACATAGCACACAGCTCCCTTTCAACTCATTTTTGTAAATGAGTAAAGTTGAATCTTAACATAACACTTTTGATCTAAACATAAAGACTTTAAACTTTTGTTTAAGATCACAAGCAACTTGTTAACGAGCTTGTGAGTAGGCTCATTAATTATGACGAAACTCTTTATATGTTTTATTTATTAAATATATAATATATATATTACTAGGGTTAATATGCTCTAGAAATGATTCGTAGAGTAGTAGGCCTTGAAACTTGATTTGCAATGGAACTAGGGATATGAATGGCATTATTAATGGATGTTACACCAAAAATAACCCAAGATACATTCTCTTACACTTGATATGACACGCAAGAAAGATCGAGCAGTTGTTTGCCATAATTACAAAGGATTGATAAGAACTTAATGTCTTTGCTCTCGAATAGAAAGGCAAATACAAAGGAAATTTAATAATAATATATAACATAAGAGTAGGTATTTATATAAACCCTCATTAATGAAAAATGGTAAATAATACAAATTCATAAAGATAATTCATGTAAAACAGGGCAAAGATGAATTATGGGCGTGATTGTTGGTTGATCATGAGAATCATGCTCGTGACTCTCCCTTAATAGTCTCAAGCCTCTTTCTTTCTTTTTTTTTTTTTAGCAAAGTCACGGCCGTGACTCTCCCCTTCGTGTTCTTGGATCTTCCTTCTTTCATAGGCCATGGGCATGACCATCCCCTTAATGGCCTCTGGTCTCTTTCTCTCCAAAGATCACGGGTGTGAATGTCCTATCACCTTCACTTCATTCATTTTCTTCATGCCTTTCATCCAATTCCCTGCTAATTAACTCATGACCATTTGTATGATTCATTCCAAAGTCACATACGAAATTATCTTCATCTGCATAAGTTCAAATCCTCATCTTAATTAAATTTTTGGTGTAATATAGATAATCAACCAAGTAATTTTCTTCTCATTAGTATATTTGGCAAGGGTTCCTCAAATTAGTCCTTGACTTCCTTTTATGCGAGCTTTGGCAATAGATGTCAGGAATCGATTCCCATTAGGGGTCGCTGTTGAATTTGAGAGTTCAATGTGAATTTTGATGAGAAAATTTAATGCACAATCAACTATTTATTAGTTATAAACTACACTTAATTAGTTAAATATATATATATATATATGCGTGCTTTGTGTGTAGTTGTGCACGCTTTCTATAGGTTTTAGCATAAAGCAAGAACTATCGAAAGCAAAGTTTGGGTGCGACGGATATTTAAGGCATGACAGCTTAAAGTTTGAAGCTGATGTGGCAAAAAAAGAGCCACTGAAGAGCATTTAATGTTTGGTAGATTATAGATGTTGTGTCTAATGGATTTTTAAATTTCAAAGGGTATTTAAATGCAAAGTCCAGAAGACCAATGTGTGAATAACTAAGTGCCAAAATCATTTACAAGCTCTTTATCGCAATCAAACAAATCTTTATTTTCTTGTTCTCTTGAACATTAAAATTTTCAAATATTTTTATACAAAGAGAAAAACACTTTAGAGCTCTGTTCTTATTTTTGCTATATATCTGAGAGTATTCTAGAGAGAGAAAGGAAATAGTTTATTTTCTTTATGCTATAAACTATTGTATTTCTCAACTTGAGCATCAATTTGAGATAAATAAAAGTGGTGGTGAAGAATTTGATTCGAGGCATTGGTGGACCGTAGAAAGTAGGAAGAGGTTCGAACTCCACATTAAAATATTGACTTGATTTTCTCTATCCCTAGTATATTTTCAATTGGTATCAGAGTCTATCTCTATTATTTTAGCGTATATCCACCTTTGTTCTGAACTGGTTGAGCCTTAAACTTTTGGTACGTCGAGCCCTAAGTATATGCACAATTAACAGTATGCATGAAGTATGTTTTGATAAGAGGAGAAAATGACATATTAAGTGTAGTTTGTATTTTCCCAAAATTAGGCATCAGAAATCTGTTTTGAAACCTGGAAAACTGAAAATACTCTTAGAACCTAAATGCTTAATTAAGAGGGAGTATGTTATAGTGAATGTGAGTTAATTGTGCATAAATTGTTCTCATAAAAAAAGGGGAGCTCATTAAACTTGAGAGTTCAATGTGCATTTTGACAAGATAAGTGAATGCACAATCAACTATTTATTTGTTGCAAACTATATTTAACTAGTCATATAATATATATATATATATATATATATATAAGCATGCTTTGTGTATGTTTGTGTGTGCTTTCTGCAGGTTTTAGCAGAAGCAAGAGCTGTTGAGGGTAAAGTTTGGGTGCAACGAAGTAAAGCGCAATAGATATTTGAGATGCAACATTTAAAGTCTAAAGCGGATGTGGCAAAAAAAGAGCCATTGAAGCGCATTTAATGTTTGGAAAATTATATACGTTGTGTCTAACGGACTTTGAATTTCAAAGGCTATGTATATATAAAGTCCAGAAGACCAATGTATAAGGAACCAAGTGTCAAAATTATTTACGAGCTCCTTATTGTAGTTGCAAATGAATCAAGCTACTCACGAGCTACTTGAAATTGGCTCAAAAACAAGCCAGGATCGAGTTCAAACTTGGGCTTGTTTAATTAAACGAGCCAGGCCTGAGCTTGTCTTTAGGCTCGCAACCCTGCTCGCGAATAGGCTTCTTAAAGGCTCATGAGATAGGCTTGTAATTAGACCTATTAAAAGTTCGTTTAACAAATATATAATATTATATATAATTATTTATATTAATTTAATATTATAAAATATAATTATATACACTAAATAAGCTGAGCTTAAGCTCGTTTAACTAAACGACCCGAGCCTAAGCTCGAGCTAAAAAATCCTTAACGAACCCGAGCCCAAGCCTCACATTCTAGACTCATTAAGAGCCTAACTCGGCTCGAGCATGTTGAGGATATAAATGAGCCGAGCCCAACCCAGCAAAAGCCCAGCTCATTTGCACCCCTATATATTACATATTTTTATTTATATATATCTTATAGGAATTATATGTTATTTGAATTTATAACTTGTCATTACTCGATATACTAAAAAAATAACAAAGAAAGAATCAATAAAGAAAATAAATTTAATAGATCTATATAGCTAAACGAGTTATGATTTGAGCTCAAACTTGAAAATTGTTTACGAGTTCAAACTTCAACCTTACTTTTCAGGTTCCATAGAAACTTGATCTGGGTTAAGGTCGATAATATCTTAAAGGGTCAAGATTAAGTTTCACAAGTTCAACTCGTTCAGTCTGTACTTTTACCATGATAGAATGTAGCTTGATATATGTCCTGGCATTTGAACATAAGCGAAAATATAGAGGGTATACAAATGCCATATGATATTCGAACTAGATATAAAATCCAATTCAAGAGTACATTTTGATCAAATTTTTGTGATGTCATAAAATTTGTTCTCAATTTAGATCACAAAAATAAAAAGTTGATGACATATGCAAAACTGATCATGTTCAATAAAATTGGGGTGGGAGGGAGTATGTGTCAATCTTCACAGATGAATAGAAAAATAAATTGTCATGAATCATCAATGAAAGAACCCATAACAGAAAAGAAAGGAAAAATATCGTGTATTCTAAAGGAAGTGAAGTTCTGCAATTGTCTCACCCTTAAAAAAACTTTTGTTTCCAAAATGAGAAAAGATATAAAAACAATAAAAGCATAAAAAAAATAAAAGACACGTCAGCACCTAAACATATAACTTAACAGCCCCTCCTCAAATTGGAGCTAATCGAAGACCCATCTGGCAACAAAAGACCAAGAGCTGGGATTTAAAAATAGGAAAAATAGCTGGTATCAGAGTCCGAACCTGGTACGTTTTTTCTTCTCTTGATTTTCTTGTTTTATTGTTGTTTTGTTGAGTTTTCCTTTTTGGCAACATGAATAATCAAAGTAGGGATTTGGCTTCAATTAGGAGTTCTTGATCCTCTTTTTATGTGGGGACCAGATATGCTAGAATGATTGTAGGTAATATCACATTTAATGGATTTAATTTTATCTTAGAGTCACTTGGTTAGATGGTCTTAGGAGCAAACATGAAATTAGGGTTCATTGATAGAAATGTGCCAAAAGCTGATGAAGGACTAATGAATTAGTTCGATGGACTAATTGTGATTTCATGATGAGATGTTAGATTCTTAACTCCATGGAAAATGAATTCTCTAAAACTTTCTTGTATGTTGAATCTGCTCATCAATTGTGGAAAGATGTATGTGAACAATTGGTCAAAGTAATGGACCGATGATTTTCCAAATTAAGTATGAGATACGACAAAGAAATATGTATGTTTTTGCATACTATATAAATTGAAGGCTCTGTGGGATGAACTACAATCTTTAAATCCACATCTAATATGTGATTGTGGAAGGCTCAACTTATTGTACTTGTGCTTTTAAGGACGATTACAAGATTATGAAAGTAAGATAAGTTAATACAATTCCTAATGGGGCTTTCAGAAGCTTTTGAAATAGTTTGGAATCAGATTTAGTCTTCCGATCCCATGCCTACTATGAATGGCTCGTTTTATTTAGTAATGCAGGTGGAGAAATCGAGGTAGATAACCTTTGCACTTGCATCAGACTTTGATTTAGTAGCTTGTAATGTTATTCATTCTAGTAGAATAGCAAGTACTATTGCCAAAGAATCTAGAAAGGCCAAGTTACATTGTAGACATTGTAATAATGATGGATATGCCATGGAGTCTATTTTGAGCTTATGGGTTATCTTAAGTGGTACAAAGGAAAGCGAAATAAGAAAGGGAGCAATAAGTATACAACTTATTCTACTATCTACAATGTGATGGCTATTCAACACCTTTTGATCATGGTGAATGTAATCTGGGTGCTGATAATTCTTCGGGCATAACTACAATCAATAAACATAGTAGGCAACAGTTAGTCCACAAGCATATCTGAATATGGATCCTTGTATGTTGCAAGCATTTTGTAATAAAGTATACAAGATGATGAAAGTTCAACTGCTATAGAGCATGCAAGAGGTACGGGTGCTATGAATTTGTTTCCTCATCTCATTTTTTAGGTAAAACTTCAGCTCATTCTAGTTTGAGTATTGTTAATGATTTTAAAACTACTTGGATTGTTGATATAGAAGCTATGGACCACATGACTCCTTTTGACCCATTTTACAAAACAAATACCAATTAAACACACCTATCATCATACACTTACCTGATGGTCAAAAGTACATTCTTTATGCTGGAAATGTTCTTATCAGCCATATCCTCTATAGAGATTATGGGTTCTCCCCAGCTACTCTTCGAGACACTCTTCTTATTCTCTATGGCTCTAAATTAAATGGAAACAGTGCGTGAGAGTGACTCCTAGTTATAATCCTACATTTATTTCTACTTAAAAAGAATCAAGCAAAGAAAATCAATAAAACATATAAATAGAAAGAAAGAATGAATTATAAAACAAATAAAAAAGAATAACAAATTAATGAATAAAGAATTAAAGAATAAAACAGATTAAAGAACAAGAACAAACAAAACTGTGCAAAAAGATAAAGACATATTTACAAAGGATATTTACAAACATAAAGAATGCTATAAAAATAAAATAGAGCAAGGCAAAAATATGCATTATATACATGATATACAAAAGAAAAGAGGAAGAGGTTAGCTTACATATACAAGATAAAAATATATTTACAAAAAGAATTATAAACAAACATGTATATATAGAAAACAAAAACAACTATTTACACTATTACATGTTAACGGCTAGAATAATAGGTGAAATGCTTTCTAATATTGCCTTGTTAGGCTTCAAACAATTGAATCCAACACCATTTCCCAGCAACGGTGCCATAAAACTTGCTTGTGACAATTTTTATGTGTTGGAGTTGTATAAAATATAACTTTTAAAAACACACTCAAAGTGAAAGCTTTCAAAATTTATAAAACTAATTGATCCTGGCCAATCAGTTAGCAACTACCAATAGTAATGGCAAGCGTACCTGCCGAAGTAGTATAGAAAGAATTAGGTCGGATCCCAAGGAATGGTGACATCTATCATACTCACATTTCCTTATTATCTTAGCCAGGAAAAATTTAGCTAAACTTAAGGGAAATAGAAGTTATGCTAATGTTACTAATATTCACAATTGTTTTCTGAGCAAAATTAAGGAATCAATTCGCAATTGTGCAAGACAACAGCCTACGATTTGCTTCACCAATTCTTATCATGTGATTTCTTAAACCAAACATAGAGAGATAGTTGTTTGCTAGGGTATTTGCACCGCTGGATTTACTGAGTTAAATTTAAGCCTCTCCCAAGGTCATAACTCTAGACCAAAACCAAATTGTTGGAATCCATTCACAAGCTATCATTGGCTTAGGTCCACTGAAAGAAAAGAATCATTTGTTTTTAAAACTAGCTCAATGAATTTCAAAACAATGGCAAAAAGTCTTCGATGGCCCTCTCTCAAAATATTTAGAATTGGCTCTATTAGTAGCCATAAAGCTATTCAAAAGAATGACCTCCTAACATATTCAGTTGAAATCAAATATTACTCTAATTCATGCACATGCAATTAGACTCACGAAAATAAAATGAAGATACTAATTACAAACACCCAGTCAATATTGAATATTAAATTGAAAGAGCATTTGAAATCACATGAATCAGGATTTAGGTTCACAAACCTTAAGCTGTAGGAGATTAGTTCTCCATGGATTTAAGGCATTACGAACATTATATGAAGAAATAATATGAAATTAGTTGAAAGATATTAAAATTCCACATAGAGTCTTGTAGAAATTACAAACAATTGGTTAAAATGGTTTTTACCTAGAAAACTTTGAAACTCTCTAAAGCAGGAAGAAATAAGATTCTTTTACTCTAGAAATTCTCTCACTAGGCTACGTTAATTCTGTACAATGTACAAAATCTCTATAGGTACGACACAAACTTATCACAACTTATGCATGCTTATTTATAGGATAAGGCCACAGAAAGAGATCATGATTTATTGCAGATGTGGTAAATTTCATATAACGAAATGCAGATTCTTCATCCACGTGTGCATCTGGATCAAGCGCTAAAACCATTGCTTCATCGAGGGAAAAGTCGAGGGCTTGAGTGCTGCATTAAGGATAAGGCTCGACTTGAGTTAATGAAATGCTATTGTTCCTGTCTATTCTTCAATTGAGGCTAACTTAAATGCTATCGAGGCTCAATTGCTCTAACAATTTAAGGCGTGATGCAAGTACGACAAAGGTCTGTACATCACTTTAGTAACTGTCGTGGGTCAGATTAGGGCGCAATGGAAGTTTCTTCAAGTTTGGGCTAGATCTCTTCAGAACAATTGTCGAGGGTCACATAGGGGCTAAATTTGAGGCGACAGACAATTTATGCTTCTTTTGCCTTATATTTTGGCCTCGATCAGTATTTATTCATGACGACAGATCTGGTCTCTACTTTTGTTGTTATTTTGCTCCAAATCTGATGACAAACACTTTAATTCTTTTTCTTTTGATTCAAGGAGTTGAAAAACAACAATTTTCATTAAAAACACCAAATTCATAAGAATTTAATCAAAAACTCATCAAAATAAGCTCGAATTCCTATGAAAATAAATTAACTTATCATTCTCCATATTTATTCTTTTTGTGTTGAAATCAAAACGTAATTTGGTATGTTGTTCGAATTTTGAGAGTGACATGCTAAGAATATCTTTTTGAAGCATTTAAGACTTTTATGACCTCTCATGGTATGCTCCATCAAACTTCTTATCCATATACACCTCAACAAAATAGTGTTGTTGATCGAAAGAATAGATATTTAGTTGAAACAAACACCCTATGTTAATTCACATGAACATCCCTCTACAATTTTAGGATGATGCGGTTCTTACATCTTGTTATCTCATCAACCACATGCCATCTTCAGTACTTCATGACTAGATCCCATTTTTAATTCTTTTTCCTCATGATACTTTGTATAGCATTCCTCCACATATATTTGATTGTTCTTGCTTTGTTCATGTTCCATCACATGGTGAAAATAAATTATCGTCTTGGTCTATCAAATGTGTGTTTTTAGGGCACTCGTGTCTTCAAAAGGAGATATCGTTGTTACTCTCTAGAGTTGTAACGTGCTTTTGTTTCACAAAATGTAATATTTTTTGAGTCTACTCATTTCTCCACTAGTCCATCCATAACTTCTGAGTCTATTACAGAGGTTCTTTCCTTTCTTGTACCTCTTTCCTTATCTTCACCATCTTCGGAAACACCACATCCATAACTGTCATTTATAGAATCGGGAAAGCCTACGACTATGCCATTACAGGTTTAAAGCGTCGACCTCGTCCAAATTCTATTACAGCTACTATCATGATAATGCCTTGCCAAACCAACCCAATCTCCAATTCACCTTTAGATCTAGATCTCCCTATTGCCTTGCAAGTACCAAAATGAACTACATCCTATCTTACTTGATTATATTCATATGCCTCTTTATCTCTTGATTATTTTTCTTTTGTGTCCTTTATATCTCAATTTTATACCTCAAAATCTTTCAGGGGAATATCTAATCTAGGGTAGATGCAAGCTATGAAAGAGGAGATGTCTGCCTTATATTATAATGAAACATGGGATTTAGTTCTTTTACCTCCAGGAAAGTCTATAGTTGGTTGTAAATGGATTTATGCTATGAAACTTTGCCAGATGGTTCAGTTGATTGTCTTAAGGCATAATTAATAGCTAAAGGCTATACACTAGTATATGGTGTTGACTATAAGACACTTTCTTTCTGGTAGCCAAGATGGTTTCAGTTCGATTATTCCTTTCTCTAGTAGCGGTTTTTAATTCACATCTACATCAGCTAGATATTAAGAATGCATTCCTTCATGGAGATTTAAATGAAGAGGTATATATGGAGCAACCCTTAGGGTTTGTTGCTTAAGGGAAGTCACATCTGGTTTATAGATTGAAGAAATCATTGTATGGGCTAAAATAATCTCCTCAAGCTTGGTTTGGCAAATTTAGTTTAGCTATTCTTCAATTTGGCATGGTTAGGAGCATGTCTAATCATTCAATGTTCCATATGTTGTCAGATCCAAGGAAACGAATTTTCTTGATTGTGTATGTTGATGACATTATCATTACAGGAGATGAAACAATGGGATTTCTAGATTGAAGGCATTCTTGCAACAACAATTTCAAACTAACATCTTGAAGAGTTAAAGTATCTTTTAGATGTTGAGATGCTCGCTCAAGAGGAGAGATATATTTCCCAAAGGAAACATGTAATAGACTTGCTTGAAGAAATTAGGATGTTGGGCGTTAAGCCATTGGATGCTCCTATGGATTGTAACATGAAGTTAGTGCGAGGAATGGGAAAGCCATTATCAGATTTGGGAAGCACTGCAGACTTTGGTAACTAAATTATCTTACAGTAACTAGACTTGATTTTTCTTGTTGTAAGTTCGTTTGTCAGTTTCTTAATTCTCCATTTGAAGGTCACTAGAAGCCATCAAAATAACTGTTTATCTTAAGGCTACTCCAGGTAAAGGACTTATGTACCTAATCAAGGACATCTCCAACTGATAGGATATACAAATGTTGATTGACTAGATCTCCTATAGATGGAAATCTACATCAGAATTTGTGTTTTATTTAATAGGAACCTGATTTCTGAAAGCGAAAAATAAAGTGTTTCTTGATCTAAGTGCAAAATAGAATAGAGAGCTATGACACTTACAACTTGTGCTTTTTAGCTTAAGCAACTAAGGTTAGTTAGTTTCATCAAAATAAGCTTAAATGATAGTGATTATCAACTGCAATGCATATTACCTCTAATCAGTGTTTCATAGAATTAAGCACATAGAGATTGACTATCATTTCATAAAATAAATGCAATCCAAGAATATCATGATATCTTTTGTCAACTCAAATGATCAATTAGCTTATTTATTTACCAGTCTTTAAGAGGATATTTTATATAAGAAATTTCTTTCACAATAATAAAAGATTACTTGAACTTCATAAATTTACGCAGCATCATCATCATCTGACCTGGTTATGTCACGAATGATGGAAATTATAACATAAAATCAATGCCTTAATGATTTCATAATCGATTTGTCCATTTCGACATTGACATATTTTAACACAAGATAACATATCTAGGTTTATGTTTACAGCATAAACCCCAGAAACATTTTGATGGTTTCGTCTCACATATAGCTTTTGGACCCCAGAAACTGCACAGAGATTAGACACAATTTTGCTGATATATATTTGTCATCATACACAGAATTGATCTTCTTTATATAGTTATGAACACACAGATGCTATAGTTACAAAAACCCTCAGGCAGTTAATTGGAAGATGTTGCTAGTCTTTGGACTATTCACCATCCCACATGAACACGAAAAGGGAGTCTAACAGCTACTTATTGTATTATCTAAACATGAAGCATTACAAGGCATGAAAGAAACAACTAACACTTTCTTTACAAGCTACCTGCTTATAGTCCCATCAAAATGTAAACCTCTCTAAGTTCAATTTGATTCCTTACGGAACAGCAAGCTACCAGGAGTCTCGTAGCTGTGCTTCTCGACTTGTTAAAGGAACATAACGAACGGACGTCTCGTCCCGGACACTGATGGATCCATCAGTATCTTTCTCCACCACTTTCAAATCCTGAAATATGTTTCCAACTGGGATCACCATTCTTCCCCCAGGCTTCAGTTGGTCAATTAATGGCTTTGGTATTTCAGGTGCTGCAGCTCCAACATGGATAGCATCATATGGTGCATGCTCTGGCCATCCCAATCTCCCATCTACACATGTACAAACAAACACGCACACGCACACAAAAACAAGTAAATGAAAATGGTTTTCCATATTCGAGATATGAACATGGACCATAACATAAATATCCTATCTCCTGTGTTTCTGAACGAATAAAAGGAAGAACCCAGCCCCACAAAAAAAAAAAAAAAAAAAAAGTGGTTGTTGCTTGAAAACAAATATAGCATCTCTTATTAATTTCCACCAAATGCATCGAGATGACAGTGGATAGTGGATATATATTGACAAATTTGACTAGAAAAACCATACCACCAACATGCATAGATAGGGATCCTTCCTTCAACAATGGTGCTGCTGCACTTTTCTTAATATTCTCGATTGAGTCAGCAACTAGTTCAGGAATATGTTCGACACCAACAGCACGACCCTGTGGACCAACCATCATAGCAAAGCATGCTGTTAGATACCCTGACCCTGATTACAAGCGAGACGAGTTAGATTCTAAAACTCATTCCGGTAGAATTACTGCAACATAATAGTTATGACAAAAAAAAAATATGTTGTAGCAGCAAAACCTGAACCAATATCTAATGCATGCATGCCGGGTTGCAAATTCTTTTCTAGTAACTGGAGGCAAGTTGCATGCATATGTGGGGCAGATATGGTTGCATTATAACCAATCGGCATGGGGCTGTCCATGTAAGCTGGAGTTCCTTCAGGGACAAATAAACCCCGATCAATTTCCTCCATGACTTCAGCCACTCTCTTGGAACCTATAACGCCATATTTCTGCAACTGCTCCACCATTCCTTTGTTCTTGCTGATGCCACTTCCACTCCAAAACCGCTGTCAGAACCAATTGATTGTTCCAGTCAAAAATTGATCAGCAGTAACTTTCTTAAAAAATAATAGGCAACGATAATCAAATTCAGGAAGGAATGCTTCGTCAGAAGACTACAAGCTCTATAAAACCAGTTCAAAAATCTGATTATTGACAAGAAAGTTGCCAACAATATATAAAGCGTCCTTGGAATGGCTTAAAAGGAAGAATAAGAAAAGTGAAAGGGACTTTTTTCCTAAACCCTCCCCTCAATTAAACTGTTGGATTTAACCTTTTAAGAAAATTTTTTTATGTTTACTTGGTAGGAACTTCCTTTCACCGCAGTCCAGCCCTCATTAGTGTAAGAAAGAAAAATCAAAGCTAAAGCAAAATACCTTGTCAGGCTCTGCTATGGCTTTGGGTTGTGTTTCTGATAACCAAGGTATAGGGAACTTACAGACAGAGTTGGATGTGATGTGATCATTAGACAAGGCGCAACAAGCCCCAGAAAGAATAATCAAGATAGAATAGCAAGCCCAGGAAACATGGTGATGGTGCGGTAGTATTCCCTGACAAAATCCACATATGAAACTAAAAAACATACATCTACTAATTTAAAAGTGACAATATGCATGCGGCATAGAACCTGAAGCTGTGATAATAGCATACAGCATGAAATTTATTCCTTTCGTGAGCTTAATCTAAAAGGTTATTTTGGTATATAGGTTCTCTAGCCATTCATTCTTTTTCCTACTTCATAACAATATACATGCGGGAGAGGTTTGTTTCTTCAAAGGATTGGGTTATGGGAATCCAGGTCCTTGAAGCTCGAATTCAGTACTGTATCAAACATTCGTTTTAAGCCTCTAGCGAAAACAGAGCTCTAATTCCCTGTTAAACCAGAAACCATGAACATTGCTTTACATCAACGAATATGGAACAAACCGGATTATTCAAAAAAAAAAAAAGGAATCTACCTCATCTGAGAATGATCTTATAAACAATTAAAACATACACAAGTGAAAGGAAAACAAGAGAAAGAAATTAACATACCTCCATGGGGGAAAACCAAGAACTTCCAGGGAAGACCTTAGAATTAGATGATGAAAAAGGACGGCAGAAAAGAGAAACTGGGGTATGTGTACGTGTACGTGAAGAGAGGGTTAAAAGAAGAAATGGGGTGTGACGAAAAGTGATGACACTTGTTGTTATAAAACGAAGCCGTTTCAAGTAAGGCCTTAAGGATGATATTACAGGACTAGTAGCTGATGAAGAAGAAGAAGAAGAAGAAGATAAGGATAGCACATGAAGCATATTCGTGTCTTTATTTTTGTTACTTTTTCTTTTTTTCTTTATATAATATGTTAATGCTCATGCTAATATTGTCACTTGTCTAATATCTAGAGTATGTCTAGCTTATTCTACTTTACAGCGCATCAACAACAATACTACCTTCTTTTATTTTTTTATCCTTTTCTTTATTCTCTTCTATAGTCTTCTCAGTTTCTCTCTTGCTTTCTCATCATCCCTCTCCCTCTCAGAACCACGCGTGTCGCCCTGCTTTCTGAACTGGCCACGACCAAAATGGCCGGCCCGGCTGATGTTCACTTGAACCGGGATTATGGCGGTTCTTGTCAAATGATTTGTATAGACATATCTTTAAAGCGGATTGGTCTAATTCATGACCCGACCCATTGGGTTTAAGTGAAAAAACAAAGGAATTGGAACCATCTCAAGGATGAGGACAAGACAGGTCGAGGACATGGTTCGACCCATCCCATTTACATTAACTTTTTGATTTTTTTTTTTCATGAGCGAACCCGTACGAACCCGTCGGGTCAACCAAGTGGACCCATGGACGGGTCCTTTCACTGGTAAGACCCACCCCATCGATTCAGGTCCAAGCTGGTCAAATCCATGGACGGTCTGGGTCTCAGTTCAAACCCAACCCAAAGACTTGTCTAGATTTGTATGTGTTCACTGGTTGTTTTAAAATAAAGGTTAAAAAAAAAAAAACAACTTTTCTTCTATACAATAAAGTGTAAATGATTTCAAAATTTTTTTCCCCTTTTGTTTCCAAATCTCAAGGATAATTGCAACCATAATTTGGTTGTTTGGGCTAGATGGGTTTGCACATCTCACATCTAGTTCCTATCCCATCTATGATCTGCTTTGAGCCAAATTAGCGAGTCCAGTATTTAGACCCGATTTTTGCTGGTGTCGAATGGATCCATGGGAATGTCTAATCTAGATGGATTGGGTTTGTGTCTAACGATGTCTATTCCAATTTAAACAAGATGAAGCATTAATCACAAATAACAAATTCATCTTGTACATATGCTTAATCGTGTTGAAATAGTGCTTTTTTATGTGAAATATTATATTAATTTCATGTTACTCTATAACTGCATGGCTAATTATATTTGCGTTCAATTATATTTGTTGTAACTCAAAACTATCAGGTAAATGAAAAAAATCTTTGTATAGAGGTTAATATTACAACCATGATATTACAAAATATAAATTTATGGATAAAATGACTGTTCAAGGATATGAACCATGACTTTTTACTTTGACATCATATTATATCTAAAATGATTAGTTTTACTAAATCTCTGCACAATATATTATTTTATATTATAACTATTAAGTTTCTAGTTTTGGTGTCAATTCCTTGATGACACACAAACATCCCATGACAAAAATAATTATATACTTCTTCAACCATAAATATATTGCATATGAATTTTACGATAGAGTAAAAACAAAAATATACATAATCATAATTTATTATGTGTGTGTATGTATATTTCAATAACACTCGTACCTCTACGGTAGTTGAAAAAGTTCTTTTTTTTTTTTTTTTAATTAAGGGTAGTCATTTTCTTTTTAGCAACATATATAATATTTTGTAAAGGACATAAGCAAATTTAGTCTTCATTCTCTATTTCTTATGCTCAATTTGCCATAGCATCTACTAATGAATTGAGTTGTTCTTTATTACAATAGAAATGATTTTAAGCTCTTTCATGATCAAATCCTTCCTTTTTTCTTTCCCCCTTTTCCCAACAATCAAAACACAACAACAAGAAGATGCTTAAATTTCCAACAATTTTCCCCTTGGCCACGTTGTTTATGTCAATAAGATTCTCAATGTTAGGGAGGGTAGTGTTCGTACATTACTCCTAGCATTTATGGTGTCCTCAGAGTGCTTTCATTTTTTTTTATGCAAAATTTCAAGTCTTTTGACTTATTTAAATGTGTAGGTCACTGATGGGAAGTTTAGAGTTTAGACACGTTGCATTGCATGTAATTAATGAGTGCTATAATGAAGGGTAAGCCTAAACGAAAGGTAAAAAGTAAAATTGTGTAGTTAGTTAAACTACTTGTAGAGAAAATTTCGGATTGCTAACGGAAAAGTTGTCAATATTATAATGCGTTGACAATTGGATCGATCGACCAAATATGTTGAGATGTTAATGAGTTTTTAAAATATTGCGTTGAGATAATTAATATACAAAAAGAAAAGAGCATTTCAAAAGGGTGAGCTCTTGATTAAACATGAAAGGGCCCGAGAAGAAGAGCTAGGCTTCAATTTTATATTTGACATAAAATTGGCCATTGTTTGGAACCTTCCATATCATAATTATATGGCAAAAAATGCACCTATGATGTGCATACCTAAAAAGTAACAAATAAGAGTGCAAGCAATCACTATATGTATTAATGCTTTCTTTCCTATCTTGATGTGCTCCAACAAAGCTGATTTAATATGTTGGATTATGACTTCAATTGTATATCAATAACATAATCATCTTTAAGAGACAGATGAGTTAGAGGGAAATTTTGGAATATATACATATAATATATATGTGTACCAAAATTAAAATTTGTAGAATTAAGGAAAACGTGAAGATCTTGCTGTCAGTCATGCCTACGAAGTGGAATGTGATGCTGCAATAATGGCCATGATCAATACTGAAGTAACAAACAATGGTGACCATGCTCTTGAAGACGCCCATGACAACATTAGTGATGATGCATCATGCCCTAGATCACGCTTGTGATCAACTTGAAGATTGATATGCAATGGAGATAACAGTCTGCATCCTGATCGTGATAAGGAACGTTATGATGTTGAAGATTTGATTTATTTTATATCTTTTTTTTTTTTAGATATCTTTCTTAGATTTTTATCACAGTTAATTACTATTTTTCCCTTATTTAGATCACTAGTATATAAATGGGTCTTTATTTGTGTAAACATTGAATTTTTTCTATTATTAGTTAATGGAAATTTATTCTTTCATAAGAGCATTCTCTTGAATCCTCTTATCAATCTTTATTGATTGTGGTGAGATCATCTTATTCTTATCAATTGATTATCAATTGTGGCAAATAAACTACTTTGGTTAATTTGTGAGTCATATCAAATTAGCGAGAATATAATTCAGGTTATTCTTAGTTAATATTTATATTTATGTCTTAGGATTTCTTTAGGAATTAAGTATTATATTATTGATACAGGGTTTATTAATAGAATACCTAGTAATTGTCTTCCTAGGTTTATTATTTTATTGGTATTAGAGCATGTTTTAGTCGCATCATAATATTAACCCATAGATACACTAGTGATTAAATTTCTAAGAGCATCACTTTTTATTTAGGCCCAAATATAAGAAGTTCAATATAATAAAATAAAAAACCTAGGAATTATAGTAGTTGGGTTAAAGGTAAAGCAATGGAGCCATAAATCCAGTGAGACACATATAAAATTTAAGAAGGCATGCAAATTAAATAAAGATGTAAGCCTGCTTCTAAGAATACTTCTAACTCTAATAAACAACTAGTTCATTAGGCTAATGCTTGTAGATATAATGATTTTATCGGTTGTGTTTGTAGATATAATGATGATTGACCATAAGCTCAAATGGTAGGATCTTAATGTTTGTAAATACAACCTACTTTTGACTATTGTTAGACAGAGCATGTATATATTAATATATAAAAATAAGGTAGTTGATGCATAAATACAAATGAATGGATGTAATTGGCGATATCATATAAAAAAGTAATTATGTAAATAAAAATATGATGAAATATATATGTTCTTTTATATCGTCATACACTTATCATGTTTTCTCTCATAACATTAGATGTATTAACCTAATAATCACAACAAACAAAGGGGTAGGCCTAGAAAAACAAACCCTCATGTTGTAATAGCATAAGTAGAATGAGCAAATGGGAATAACATGCCACCACCACAACCATTAGAAGATAGACTTAAACAAATCTTAATAGCCATACAGCAAAAAGAACCAAGATAGTCCAGTTGGTACATGGGCTATAACCCTAATTAGCACAACAACATGCACAGCCTACACTAATACAAGCTCCACTTTCGGTAGCTATAAGGAATAATGCATCAATCGCAACTTCTACACCTAAAATTCCTATACCTCAACTTGCAGTACAGGATGATGTACCTTTATCTTCACAACCTATATCAAGAACAAACCATGTTGCCCAAATTTATTAAATGTAATCACTTCTTTGAAGGACATTTTAGGAAACGTGATGAAGGTGAAGATTAGCTAGCATAAGTAGAAAGATCTTTTAAAGTATTCTAGGTTCACCAATACTACAAGTGGCATATGACTCCTATTTATTGAGGCTATAAGCTTGTACATGGTGGGAATCAAGAAAGAGAACTATGCTACAACCAATCACATGAGAAAAATTTAAGTAGGAATTTTGAGAACAAAATTTTCAAGCAGTTTAAGAGTGATATATAGTGTAGATCTAATGAATATTACAGAAGGAAGCAAGAGCATAAACTAATATGAAAGTAATTTCAATCTTTTGCTCTAGTAAGTTCTTGTTTCATACCAAGGTAGTGATGAGTTAAAGATGCAAGTATTAATGGAAGACTATAACCTGAATTTCAACAAAGATTAGCTTAATTTGAAATCACAACTTTTGTTACCATGGTAGAAAGAGTTAGAGTGATTGAAGAGGCTAGAAAAAGAAAAATAGGCCAACTAAGAAAGCATAATATATTTGTCTAAGAAGTGCAATTTTGAAGGTCCAAGAGTGAATTACAATATTAAGAAACCAATGTTTGAAAGCTACTATTGTTTCTAAAGGCAAATCTACAAACTAAATTGGGTCAATATGCTATAAATGTCAAGTAAAACATGACCCCCGAGAGTGTCCCCAACTACAAAATATGTGTTATTATTGAAGTTCATCTGGACACAAATTTATGGAATGCCCTAAAAAGAGCTCAACTACCTGCTTTATTTGTTAAGATAAAAGAGGGCATTTGGCAACCAGTTGCCCTCAAAGGAATAAATCGATTGGAACATCTAATTCTCAAAACCAAATTGCATGTGGAAATCACAACAACAAAGTGGTAATAATAAGAATAGTAATGGAAACAAAGCTGCTATGTTAGGCCGAATGTTTGCACTTGAAGGGAATGAGGAGGTTGATGAGGACACTGAGGATTAGATGATTAGTATTTGGAATTCAAATGAATGTGTTGATCTTAGATTAGATGCAATTAAATAGCTCATAATTCTATATATGCATATATTTTTGACACCTAGTGACATTGAATTTACACAAGCAAGAAGTCTTTATTGAAAATAAAAGCATAATATTTTTTTTTATTAAAAAAAAATTAAAGTATCTTTAAGTCCAACTTTCACCTTTTTCAATATTAAAGCAACTCACTTCTTTATCACATCGATGATAGCATAAAAAGTGGATGTTCCAATAGAGACCATGGCAACTAGTTTTGGAATTAAAATGTCTACTCTAGCATAGTCGTTACTAATGAAATTTTGAGGAAATGCCCTATCGATATCAATAACAATAAGACTAAAGCAGACTTCATAATAATGGAAACGAAGAAATACGATGTTATCTTGGGAATGACATGGATTTTCTACAGTACATGCTTAAGTAAAAGGAAGTGACTTTTACAAAATTGAAAGAATCACAATAGTATCCACAAAAGAAACCATCGACGACAAAAATGTTGAAATGAGAGCTAGTGAAGCTCTAACAAGTAGTCACGATGTAGCATGGAAGTTCTATTTGGTATGTGCAAGAGAAGTAGTTATGGAAACACTGGACATTACAAAAATTTGAATAATCTATGATTTTATAGATGTATTTGCATGTTATGATTACTACAATTGGTCAATCATGTGTAATAAGTGTAGCGCTCAACCTAAGAGAAGCCTTGAACCAATGACATGTGTAGGATGTCGTAGAGAGAGGCGTAGGAGGAGGAACAAGCAAACCCAATTTCTCAAGTGCATAAATGTGACAAAAGATCAAATCAAGTAGACTCGATAATTCTTGACTTGTTCTTTATGGAATAAGTGCTTCAATCTTTCTTGGAGATGTTTCAGCAGAGTATTTGCATTGCTCTCAATCTTAGTAATCTGCAGAATCCCCTTAAATGAGAGGTGAAGTATCTTATTTATAGATGTTGGAGACTAGTAGGAGCCATTGGATACCTTCCAGATGGATGGTCGAGATAAAGCATTACTTGCAACCATTGGATCTCTTCCATGAATCTGACAGCCAGAATCCATTCCTTCTTTTATGTATGTGGGCATAGGCTTTAGATATGGGTCTGAAATAGAATGAGAGCTTTTATAATAAAAAGTATAGTCCATTTTCTTATTAAAATAGCCCATTTTAATATAAAATAGAAATAGGCTCATTTTATTCCAAATAAATCTTATTTTAGCTAAATAAAGCCTAAATTAACCTAATAAGATATTTTTGGAGTCTATTTTTCGGGCACAAGAAATCCGAATAAGGCCGAGAGCAGAATAAACCAGTCTGACAATCTCTCTTCCAAGCCTACTAAGCCAAATCTTCCTACGACATCTCATATTAGACTCAGTTTTCCAAGCCTTGTCACTAGCTCAGAAGACTAGTTTACAGCATTAAATTGGGTCAAAAGTCAAATTACCAAAAAAACCCTCTACATTTTTCCCCCTAGCTAAAAGCTTCTTTAGCAAAGTCATAAAGGGGGTTTTAGGCATTTCATCAAGTAGATGTTCTCTTCAAAGTTGCTGTTAAACATCTAACAAAGCAATTTTGTTGTCGCATAAACACTTAGGTTACTGAGTAGACAATATATCCTAGGCTTTCCTTTTATGGATTGAAGTAACATGAAATAAACTTCTTTTTTCAAACCGCTGTTGAGAGATTCATTTCCTTGCATTTATTTCATATTGATATTTATGATGATCATCTTGTCGTCTTCTTCTTCTTCTTTTTGTTTTAATAATGCTTAATAATTGAATGAAGGCATTAAAACAAGCTCCAAAGCGTAATGGTAAATGGGGCAGATGCTGTCACGGACCAAGGGTAATCTTGTAAATATTCATCACTTCATATATATATATATATATATTGGAAATTCAACCCTGCGGTCTTTAAAAGAAAACTTTAGTACTAGACTGTTATTCATTATTATCATTTAATAATATCTTTTTTTCCATTCATTATTACCATTTAAGATGACATTCAATATAAGTTTCCATTTAAGATGACATTCAATATAAGTTTCCATTCTTATCTTCCATGCCCTTTCCTTTTCTTCTTATTGATCATTTCCCAATCTGGCATTCTTTTTTTTTTTTTTGTTAAAACCATTAGCATCTCCTTCTGCTTCAAGATAGTTATTCTTTCTTTCCTTTTTTTTTTCAATTTCCTTTATTATATCGATTTCTTTTTTTAATCTATAACTGATGCATGTCTATTTGGAAACTCAAACAGCCTTCTCTACAAATCTTCACTATCAGTGTTTTTTTCTTCTCTAAATTCATTTACTTGACAGCATTCAACAATGTTGAATTCACATCGGTATGTCTCAACCACTATGACGATCGATAGCGAATGAGAGAGAAATCGATAGTAATGACAACAAATTATCATTGGTAGGACCAGCAGATATCAGTATCAATTGTCTCTTTAATTCGGAGGGGTAGCTTCACTGGCAGATCATGGGTCTTGTAACATGCAATTGATGTGAACAATTGTTGTACATGCGATTTCCAATAGATTGGGTATTGTTCGATGATTTAGACACATTGATCACAACTAATCAGAAAGCCTATAATATAGTTTCTAGTTCCCTATTGTCATGGTGATTCTAGACGATATGTTGCAGAAAATTTTCAACTATAGCCTTCAAATCATCGGGTAAATCAACGTTTCATATAATCCTCATATTTTTTGCTTACGTTCTCCTCGTTGATTGTGTAAGATTAATGTTGTTTTCCAGCGCTTAAACTTACACTGCCTACATACCTACTGTCAACTAATCTGACATGTTCTAGGCAATTGTTGGGTCTACATATCTTGAGGAGGTCTGATAATGTTAGCTGAAGCCAATTACAGCAGCAAAAGATGTTTTAGGCATGGTTCTTGTTACACAGTATTTTCATACAATGAAGAAATTTGGTACTGTTTTGAAATCATCTATTGTGTTCCTCCCTCATCAACCTGGTGTTGTTTGTGATGTTGCCACTAAGATCCATGATGGGTTTCTTCAAATCGATTCTCTGGCTCATTAATCGAATCAGTATAATGATATAAACTAATAATGATGATAATAATAATAATAAATTAGCAGGCTGGCACATTGATAATGATTTTTTGTTTTTTTATTTCGATTTTCTTTTTTTTTTTTTTTTTGCTAGTGTGTTTTGATCTTTTTGTAAGCTAGTGAAATCACATTTTGTTGTTTGTGGGCTTAAGTGTTGCCTTAACTCTATCCCATTCTCTACTAGACTTTGCACACGCCCGTGAGTAGACTTGTGTCGCTCTAGCACTGACCTTTTGGCACGACCCATGAGTGAACTTGTGTTATTTTAGCACATTGGCCTCTTCTAGCTTTGATATGGGCCCATGAGCACTCCCGTGTCTCTTTAGCACCAACCTTTTGGCATGGCCCACGAGTGATCTTGTATTGCTCTGGTGCCCAGTCTCTTCTAGATTTGTTATAGACCTTGCAAATGTAAACTGTCACCTCCTTGCAATAGTTACACCAACAACGAAATTAGCAAAACTCTTATGGATGGAAATGAGGATTGATGGACCACATACGTCTACATCGCTACTCTGTACTCAATTATACTTCAATAAGGATTAAGGGATCATATGTGCCTATATCTTTGCTCTGTACTAAATTTTGCTTCCTAAAGTCAGTCATTAGAGACTAGTCTTCATGGGCATTGTACATAGTTGGAAATCTTAACATAGCTAGAAGCATTGTAATTCTATTATTGAAATGTAGCTCTACCAATGGCATACATCAATTCATCAATAAAAATTTATTCTATCATCCTAGTAGTAACACTCCATCAACAAAGTATCACTACTTAGGTAGTGAGTGTTTACTCCACCAATAGGTGTTCGTTTTACATTAACAATCCATCATCATAGTGGGTGCTTACTCCATCAATTAGTTGTTTGCTTTACGTTTTCATTCAACACTCTGTCAGGACATATTCATTTTAGCAGTAAGGCATCATCGCTCTATTATCAAGGATCGACTCTACTTGTAAGCATATCACCATGTCTGCAAGGGTTCACTCTGCCATCATTGTAGTGCCACTCTACAAAAAACATGCTTCGCTCGATCATCATGCATACTTTAAGTGTTCTCAACGATACTGGGTGACGCAGTACCTTTCAAGGTATGTAAAACTCATGTTTTTCATCATCAACTGAACATCATATCGCGTTGGAGATAAATTGCCTATGAGTACCAAGATAGCTACACAATCTATGAACATCAACATAGGTACATCGCTTGAGCATACTTCACACTCAAGTGCCTATATCAAATGATTGTTCTCAAATATAGGTATATGCTTCTTGTAGTAGTCAGATTCAAGAAAACCTCATAAAGCTCATGTATTAACTTCTTCTCTCCTAGTTGATGGCACGTCATTATATGATAGGGCAACAACTCATACCATACTATCACTTATAGTTTCTGCATTCGTAGAGTTTCTTTAAATCTTGAGATCATATGATCTAACATTATAGATGTCATGTTTGTCATGGGTTTGCTTCGAGATTGCAAGTCGACTGTACTTTAATCACATGATTATAATAATCTGCAGAGAGGGGCATTGCCCCTACTACATACTTAAAAAGAGATGCTTCTACTAAGCTATTGCGGCTACCATGACATGAATGCACTAGCCATTCAAGGATGATGTCGTCTCAACTTTAATCTTTGCAAAAGGCGTTACACCTACCAATCCTATTGTAGGATCGCTTTGAGCTTTCACAGCTAAGATTGCTTCAATTTCATCAAGAAAGTTGCAAAAGTGGATATTGCACTTATTGCATGCTCAGGAGCTGGTACTTCTACTGAACAGTTACAACTACCATGAAGCGATTGTTTCAATCAATCACGAATGAGGTCATTTTAACCTCATTTCTGCGAAATGGCATTATGACTGCCAGGCTTACTGTGAGATTGCTTCAACTCATCATAGCTAAGATCACTTTGATCTTGTAAATGATGTAGCAAAAATGGGTATCATACCCGTCTTATGCTTAGAAGCAAATGCTTGTACCAAGCAATAGCGACTACCATGAATGATTGCTTCAATCCAACCATGGATGAGGTCGCTTCGATCTTAATCTAAGAAACGACGTTACGACTGCCAAGCCTTTGTGGAGTTGCTTCAAGTCATCACAACTGCAATTGCTTCAATCTCGTAGATAATGTTGTAGAAATGGGTATTGCAGCCGGCGCATGCTCAGGAACAAATGCTTTCACTAAACAATAGTGACTACCTGACCTCTTCAATCAACCATGGATGAGGTCACTTCGACCTTAGTTCTGCGAAATGGCATTACGACTGCCAAGCCTACTATGGAGTCGCTTCGACTCATCACAACTGAGATTGCTTCAATCTCAAGAATCATGGGTATATGGTGGCATCATTAGCTAAACTATAATTTAAAGAGAATTGCCCCCACCTATTGCAAATTTTCTTTCTTTGTCATACTTATCAAAAGTGTTGCAAACATTAATACAAGCAAGTATAGAAGAAGATAGATAGAAGAAAAAAAATATTGCATTTTCATTATCATTCGCTTTATTTCTCTTTTTATTACAAGATAAAAGTAAATAATACGCAACTTTTTCCTTTAGTACATAGCTTATATCATCTAAACAAGGTGTTATTCATTATTCGTGCTTTCATTATCCATCATATGTACATCATTGTCTTCAAATTTAAGTTCGTCATTACGAACCTTCTCATTAAAAATCCACTTCAGCGTCTAACAATCTTTTGTGGGTGTCCCACCATCTTATGGAACCTACAAAATTTTGCTACTCCTTTCTCTTGTGCAGTGGGTTCTTGCTCAACCCTTAATAATATAAGGAAACTATCCTTCAACCATAGGTCAAGATAGCATGAACTTTATTCATGGCACACGGGAAAGGTGAAACTTCCTAAGTATTATCTCTTCTGGGTTTTTTACTACCTTGGTGCTCACAGATGTGTGTTGCTTCTTATTTGGGTCACTCCTTTTCTTGATGACAGAATTATTTGTCCTTTGAGCATTCTCTACCAACATTGAGAAGGACTTAAGTGGCAAATTCCCCAGGTGCATACCATACTCTGTGAACATACCTTAGATGCAGATTTTGATGAGTTCACTTTTGTCACACATATCCTAGATATCTAAGGAACATTCCCTAAAACGTTTAACGTGCTCCATAAGATCTTCCTTTAGGCTTTGTCTAATACGCCCTATGTTGGTAAGACAATGTCATTCGTTCTTGAGTTTCAAAGAATTTCTCAAGAAACATCCTGCACATAGTCTCCTATGAATCAACAGAAATGGGAGTGAGATTGATATACTAGATGTATGCCTTTTCCATCAAGGACTCAGAAAATTCCTTGAGCTTGAGGTTATCATCAAGTCCATAGACTTCGAGAGTCTCAATGAACTTGAGAAGGTGATTCTTAGCACGACCCTGTTTCCCATTGAATTTGATAAACTTTGGACTAGTTTAGTCCTTGGGATAAGATTTCTCCACAATCCTCTATGGGTGTGAAAGCATCATATTGATGACACTAGTACCAATGCAGCTTGCACTTGTCGTAGGTACTTTTCAAGGTCTTCCTTCGTCACATATAAAGTGAAAGCATATGATGTATTAACTGCCATTTGAGGAGTTAGTGTAATGCTAAGAGGCGCAACTATGCTAGTTGTAAGTGGTTGGACATTGCATCAAGAGGAAGAGGAACCTCGGAGATGGACTCTTGCCCTTCTCCAATAGTAGGCATAGGATCTATCAAAGTTGGAGGCAATAAAGGTTATAATGGCTATAATGGCTCTTGCCGATGTCCTTCCTCATTTTCAGCAGCAAGAATAGTGGTTTGTTCATGTTGAGCATCATGTAGGGTCTCATGGTGAGTACCCCCTAGGACAGTAGTAGTTGGTGTAGTACCAGCCACTTACACACCTGGTGGTGGGGAAGTTATCCTGGGAAGTGAACTTCCTAATGCAATAGTAGCTTCTATCAGACCAGGTAGAAATTGCTTAAAGCATTCAGAAATTGATTGATAGCCTGAGTATTTTCTTGCATAATGCGTATCATGAGTGCACTATCAATTGTAGGAGCTTGTATGGCCACGGTAGTGGCATTTTCATCTACAGCGTGACTCTACTCAACCACATCTGGATAATTCTCCTAATCTTAGGGATTTGCTTCCTATCCAACTCTCTTGCATAGAGGTGCCATTCTTGTCATGAACATACTCTCTTCCCTATTAAAGTTGCCAAATAATGTATGGTAGGGTTGCTGTAGTTGGCCGATCATGTGCAATAAGCGTAGCAATTGACCTAAAAGAAGTCTTGAACTAATGATACATGTAAGATGTTGTAGATAGAGGCATGGAATGAGGAATAGGCAAACCCAGTTTCTCGAGTGCGCGAGTGTGACAGAAGATCAAATCAAGTAGACCTAATCGTTCTTGACTTGTTCTTGATAGAATAAGTGCTTTGAGCTTTCTTGGATATGTTTCCGCATAGTATATGCGTTGCTCTCAATCTTAGCAATCTATAGAATCCCTCTAAATGAGATGTGAAGTATCTTACTTATAGATGATGGAGACTAGTAGTAGCCATTGAATGAATTCCGGATGGATGGTTAAGATAAAGTATTACTTGTGACCATTAGATCTCTTCCATGAGTCCGACGACCAAAATCATTCCTTCTTTTATATATGTGAGAGTGGGCTTTAGATATGGGCCTGAAATAGAATGAGGGCTTTTATAATAAAAAAGGAGCCCATTTTCTTATTGAAAATAGCCCATCTTTAATATAAAATAGAAGTAGGCTCGTTTTATTCCAAATAAGCCCTATTTTAGCCAAATAAAGCCTAAATTAACCTAGGAAGATATTTTTTGAGTCTACTTTTTGTGCACGATAAATTCGAATAAGGCTGAGAGCAGAATAAATAGGTCTAACGATCCCTGTTCTGAGCCTACCAAGTCAAATCTTTCTACAATATCCCTTATTAGACTCAGTCTTCTAAGCCCTGTCACTGGCCCGAAAGACCGGTCCGTGGTATTAAATTGGGCCAAAAGCTTAATTACCAAAATGACCCTCTACAATATTTCTCGAGAAGTTACCTGGTTCACTACTAAAAAGGGAAATTGTTCAAAACCAAAGGTTAAGTACTTGTTGAATTTTTTGCAAAAGTTTAAGTACTAAACTATTCAAAATTAAACTTTAAATAATTGGTTAAACCTTTTATACAAAAGTTCAGGTAGCATTTTTAACATTAACCCAACAAAATATGTACCTTTACCTTAGATCAATGACTTATTTAACCACTTACAAGGGGTAACAATGTTTTCTGGAATTGATTAGAAATCCAGGTATCATTAATTAAGAGTCTAGAATATCTTTCAAAGATAACATTTCACACCCGATATAGTCATTATGAGTTTTTTTTGTAATGCCATTTTAATTAGCTAATGCACTAGTTGCATTTATAGACTTCATGAACCACACTTTTCAACCTTGATATATTCTTCTACAGAGGAGCATCATGAGGAAAATTTTAAAATTGTACTTCAGATACTAAGAGAACTTCAACTTTAAGTCGAACACTCAAAATGGGAGTTTTGGTTAAAAGGCATATCCTCTCTAAGGCATGTGGTATCTAGAGAGGGCATAGTTGTTGACCTATCAAATATCAAAGCAATGGTGGAGTAAAAGCAACCAAAAAGTTATATGGAAGTCAAAAGTTTCTTAGGATTAACGAAAAAAAAAATGACTAGGTCTCATTTTGCTAAAACTTTTTTTTTTTAACTTTCCTAATTTTTTATTATTATTTTGGTATTTTTTTCAATATTTTTATAATTTTTAGTGAGGCAAAAATGGAGTGTGGACACCTATCCTTCACACCATTCCTCTCCTTCAAAATCTTATCATTATATTGAAGCCTTTGCAATCCCATTTGTGTAGCAGCCATGAAAAAGAATTTGGCTTTTTTTTTTTCTTAAAATAACATCAAGATTCTTGTCCCTTCTAATCCTCTCCAAAATTTTGTTGGTAACATATGAAATTTTGTATCAAGTATGATGTTGAGGAGCAAATGTATCACCTTAAAACCTATTTTCTTGTCAAAGGGTTCACCTAAAGTAAAAGGCATTAACTATTCAAAAATATTTTGCCTTACTATCAAACCTTTCCTATTTGCTTCATTTTCGATCATGTTGTCTCTTGCTGCTAGGAATTTAGACAATTGAATTCAAAAAACACTTTTCTTTATGCTTATTGTCACATCTTAAAAAGGGGCCTAGTAGGATTATCCTAATGTTATCATACCATGTGTGCACCTGTAATATGAGAATCGTCTTGCAAGTCAAAGATAACAAGACTATTTATTTATTATTATTTCCTACTTAGATGATACATATACATATAATGGTATTATTGAAGTTCAATTATGGAATCCAATTATCCACATTGCACCAAGATCACGGAGAATTAGTATCCCCTACCAAATAGTAAAAGTGGGGTTTCAATCTCACAAATATAAAGTTTTGGCTATTTGTACAATTTATTCAAAATGATATTCTAAGTTTATAGCAATCTAACTTTCTAGCTTCAAGTAGGTCTGATAGAGAAGTACTCTCCATACATTCTTAACCCCTTCCTAGCTAGCATTATTAATTAGCAAGTGTATACCATGCAAAAATCAACCATATGAACAAATACAAGCTTAGATATCCGAAATCTAAACAAAATGTAGATTTACGCCCTCTCATTACGGTTGGAAGGAAGCCATGACGAGTGATATACCATGCCCAGAATAGTTAAAGAACCAAGGAAGAATGGGTACCGTAAACTCATGTAAATTAATTTAAAACATTTCACTCTTATCCTTGGAACAAAGAAACTCCATTAAGTATTAGCCCTTTCATGTTGATACCACGACCAACACTCCGTCGATGCGAGTTAGTTCCTATGGAACCGAATGGAACAAAGGTATTCTTGGTAGAACTAAGAAAATGTCATCTAGAAAAACTAAGCACGTTACTAAAGAACTGAAGTGCTAATATGTAATGGAATCACCACTCTTTTAAAATATAGTATAAGCGTATGATGTAATGCATGTCCATTTTCATTTATGGTACCGATAGTTTTTAGTCAAATTTAAGATTATCATATAATTTACAGACAAACATCAACATACTTCATACAATAATTACCATACAATAGAATTATCGCTATTTGGCATTTAAGCATACACTAAGCATCATGCAATATACCCATTCCTATATGCATATCAGTTGAATATATTATTTCAAATGCAACTATATTACAAGTACAAACAATGTGATAAAGTCAAAGTTACTTACTTATTATCCTCGCTAGTTTGTTATAATATGCTACTGGATGTCCAAGATCTGTTTTATTTTTCCTATGAAATGAGATAATAGATGTTTATTACTATACTATTATTTTATATAAAGATATTGATGGTATTCTATCAGGTCCTTGTTATCAATCCTAATATATTTTATTTACTTAGTCAGGAACTTTAACTTTATATAAATTATTTTCTTTTGATAAAGTTGTAGAATTTAAATTTATATAAGAGAAGTCTTCCTAAAATTATAAAATATTTTGAGTCGTATTTAATAATTCTATTATTAAACTTGTATTGTTTATGGGATCTTTTTAGTATGTCTACCTTAAGGTAATTGATGTTTGCTATCTATTTTATTTTCATGTTGCTTTTCTTGATCTTAATTGATATCTATATTTTATTTAAGGTGTTTTTTTTATTCTAATTTAATTTAAGTTTTTCTTTTGTTAGTGTCTATATTGATAGTGAATTTTTTTATTATTTCTTCGTTTATCAAACTTATCTATCTTATGTTAATTGAAATTTCTATAATTTATATTGTTACATTTAATTATTTTTCTAATATATTCGTGATTTCCTGGAATTTAAATATATATTAAATGTTTACTAAATTTAAATTTTATTTTTATCGAATAATTATAAAGTTTGTGTTTAATAGTTCAATATTCACTACAAGAATTTTCATGTATGGCCACGTTTGCATATTTTGCAAACGTTGCCCTTTTATTATCATTTAGTCACGTTAATTAAACGTTAATTAAAACATGAAATCAGTGACGTTTATAAACAATTTTAGATTTGGTAGGCCTATGATTTGATTCGTAACTCTTTTTTTATTTGTAAACATGACCAATCATATTTATAAAAAATTATAAATAAAATAAAATTATCCTACCAGCCTCTTATTTTTATTTTTTTACCTTTTGTTTTCATTTTAATATTTAAGTGAAATGGCCAAGATCACTTGTCATGGATTTATTCTTTTTCATTTTCTTATTTAATTTTTTCTTTTTCCTTTAGCTTGCCCGACCGTCCTTTTCTTATTGTTTAGAAAAAGTAACGAATACAATAGTTAAATCCCGCCATAAATTTTCGTCAGGTAAGCAAGTCAAATCAATGTCAAATACCAAGACTGTTCATTTTCTTCTCATCCATAAGCAATGCCAAAACCCTCTGTCTCTCACAGTCATGAAACGTGAAAAATCAGGTACCTCTCTCTCTCTCTCTCTCTCTCTCTCTCTCTCTCTCTCTCTATCATAGTGTACGTTTCCTCTTTGTTTCAAGCAATGCCTTCAATCCAACACACTATTTCTCATGGCTATTCTGATACGTTTCCATCTTTTCTCACGTTTTTCTTTCTCGTATTGGAATTCCTCATCGATTCTTGGATATCCATTAGCTGGTGATAAAAGATACACTTGTTGGGTTTTTGAATCGGCCATTTTTTTCGTATATGTTAATGCATGTGTGGCTGTGTTAATGATTAAACGTGTATGAGAAGGTTTGGTTAAGGTTGTGATATTCCCAGAAATGATACCTTCTCTTCTTCTTCTTTATTGCATGTTTATCCGGTGTCTCTATGTTTGGAACAAATTAGTTGTGTTTATGTTTGCTTATGTCGTCTCTAGTGTCGCTGGTTTATGTGTGATGATATCTAAGACTAAGTTTAAGGATAATACCAAGGTCAATTGTTCCCAATACGTTGTTGCCATGCTGGCTTTGTCAGGTCCATAGTGCTTGAGGTGATACTCCCAGTCATCCATCAGTGACCTCGCCTACTGGCCAAAACATCTTGGTCCATACTCATCCTAGACAAAGCACTATTTATTTCTCTTTCAATGTAACGAATGATTGGGCCCTTCCCATGTATAGTGCTACTTGTTTTCTTTTACAGAACATCCTCAGCGAATAGTTCAAAACAGTAACCCTTTTGAACATGACTTATTCCATTAATAATGTCAAATCATTTCTCCAACCCTTTTTTTCAGTGTCAAAATGCACGATAAACTCTATACTAGCAACCAGTAGAGTAGTGCCCAATTAGGGAACCGAAGAAGCTAGACCCAATGATCGACCCCCGCTAAGAAATTTTCAAAATTAAACATTATAGTGGAAATAATTATATATATATATTATCAAAGTAATGTTAGTCTTTCCTGATATTCGATTGCCCTTATTCAGCTATAATCTTGAATTTACCAATGTTACTTTATTACCTTAAGTCATGTAAATGAGAAATAAATCAATCAAATCGAAGTAGCAGTAGCATGACACAATTTCTGGGAATATAGGAGGCAAGCTTGTAGTTAGGAATCATGGCAAAATAATGAAAGCAGAACCTTTATGGTATACCAGAAAGATATGTAACAATTGATAACATTAATACAATAATGACCAGTTTATGTACATAGAAAGAGTTGCTAATCAACTCCCTAGACTGATTCTTAATATTACAAAATTACCATCACAATAGGATGATTTATTGTTTGATTGTTCAATACAAAACCTGCTAGATCTAGTGCTCTTCTACACTTACAATATACTAACAACTACAAAGGAAAAGGAACAAGCTGATTAGAGGACTTAAATGTCCTAGATCGAAAGCCATCACGGTGGTTTTCAATCCCGTTAATGGCAAGAACCACCTCAATGCGCTGCTGTAAGGCTTCCTTTGTCGGGATTTAATTTGTTGATAGTCAAATTAAGCTTGATCTTGACCAACTCAAATAATTAGTAAAGCTAAAACTCAAGCTTTAAAATACTACGTTCGGTAAGATTATAAGCTTAATCGAGCTTGGTTAATTTTTAATATTTATTATTTTTATAACATTTGTTACAGTTGTAGATTTTAAATAAGTGAATAATTCATACTTACAACAATCTATGGAACCAATGAAGTGTAATATGTATTAGTAATGTGACTTTTAGTTTACCAGTGCCACCTAATAACTTCATGCTAATCCATTTTCTAGTACTATGCTTCTGCTATTCTGTTATCTTTTTTTTTTTTTAACAACAACTGAGAACAACCATCAACTTTCAATCTCACTATCATTCTCCAAGATGGTGAAAAAAGAAAACCTTTCATTAATAATTTCTCTCTATTAAGTTTGGTGATGGTGATCGTTGTCTCCTCATTTAACTTGCATCCAATGGCACATTTACTTATTTTTGTCACTTGAATTCCATGACAGTGCTAATATATTAGTTACATGTAATTCCCTTCCCCAAAAGTTGCATGTAATGTTTAAGATTTTATATTTTGAGAACAGATTTGACGTTCCTTGGTCAGAGAAAGCATAATCCTTTTTTGTGTTGGGTTCTTCACAATGATCATCTTTTTTCTTGTTTTTAATTGCAGTATTTTATCAATCATGATTTTAAAAAACAGAGTATAGCAATAAAAAAAAATTCGTTAAAGTTGAAGTCTTTTGGCAGATGAGCATTAACATTATTTGTGAATGATGATAAAAGAATATAGTTATTAAAAAACTATTCGTATATTAAAATAGTAATAATGCTTATTTATTAAGGAATTTGGAATTGATGTGTTGTATTTCAGTTGTTGAGATAGAAATGATGAAATTAAAAAAATTATCCCTAATGATTTTGGAATAGTTATAGAAGTGGTAAGATAAACTATACTTTGAGGATTAATGGACAATTTCAAATATTAATTATTTTATATTCGTTTAATGATTTTTCCTTTTTAACTAATAAGTTGCGATGGCTAACCAGTAATTTATTTATATTGGCAGCTATGTGAGAGAAAAAAAAACAACATATCAACACTACATAGTATACAACTTTATAATATATATCATGCTGTAGTTTTGATAAAAATAGTGATAAAAGTCATGGGTTTTACCATATCGTATACATAGATAGATAATTGCCCAAAATAGGTTATGGGACTTCCATATACAGTCATCTTTTTATTTATTATTATTATTATTATTATTATTATTATGAATTGTATGTTATTGTAATGGTTTATCAAATCATTAGTTACATAACAAAGATTGCACTAAGAGCTTTGTATGAAACAATCGTAATTGGTAGTGGTAGCATGCCAAGATGTCATAGCTGGCAAGCACTACATGAGGGTTCCACGTAGCAAGTATCGTCAAAGGGTAGTAGTACTATGTGGGAGATTCCCCTCTTGATGTTCATTATACCCCAGTTAATAGGGATGCCAAAGTAGAGAGGGCTGTCTTATTATGCTTCTGCTCAGTTGTCACTTATGGGGTATTAGAGGAGGATGAATACCGTAAAAAGAATATGAAAATATGACTCATCTAGTAACTAAGTGTGGCTATGTTATTGCCTAATGGATAAAATTTCTCTTAGTTTTGAGAAAGCTGGACAATTTAGAGGAGCTTATTTCCCTGATTATAATTGGATTATTGTCTACTATTGTTCATGTTAAGATATTGCTTCATGACGAGCTTTGATTGAATAATTAGACTTTGTTCTTATTATTAACTTGGGTATTGAGATGGGTGTGTCCTTGCTATGGGAGAGATCAATGATCTAGATATTATCATGTACTACTAGTATTCATTTCATATTCACTTATTTGATTTTATAATTTTTCTGTAATCCATATAAAACTTTGCTATATGGGGTATTACAATCTTACCTTTATTCAATACCATTCTTGTATCTAATGGCATACATTGCAATTAGAGAAAATATTATCTTATGACTTATTGTATATATTTGTGTAAAATAACTAGAATCTCTCTTTGTGGTGTTTAAGGACGACATGGACCTACTCCTTTCAAAAGGCACGTAAAATTTGTAGACATTAATATTGGCAAATAGTTCACTCACCACCCCAACTTCTATAGGTAATTAAGCTGATTTGTTTGGTGTGTTCTCTTCACAATGAATAATAAACCTTTATGTAGCCTAGTGTATACTTGAGTTTTTATGCCTTTTTTGTTCTGTTTTTTTTTTTTTTCCTTTTTTCCTTTGTCCCCTGTTTCTAATTGGGTCCTATTAGATTAAACTTGTTTATAGTATCTCCTAGGAATAAAGAAAGTAAGCATTGTTGCTTGGTATTCTAATAATGTTTTTTATAGAGAAAAATCCATCCGACATCTTCCTTGTTCCATTCCTCAACAATCATCAGGAAGGTCTTGAAGTTTGTTTACTTTCAATTCATCTTCCTTCTTTTCCTTTTTCTTTTAATTTTTATTATGTAATTGTTACATTGGTTACCTAAATCTTAGCTATTTTTACATTAGGTAAATTATCAAAAGATATGAACATTTGAGAGTAGTTTCATTAGTATCATATCTATCTTTCGACATTTTTTTTCTTATTTTTTTTACGGGGAAGGTAAAGAAAGTCTTTGATTTGCCATGACAAACCAATTATAATCTTTGTTACAACTTAATTCATGGGAATGTAAATTCCACTTGATAGAATCTATTGACATTAATACATATGCTAATTGCAGTTTATGCAGCAAATTCAAACCCAGATAGTGACAAAGTCCATTGGTGCATGTATGTGAAAGCATTCAATCTCTTGAAGCAAAGGAAATTCCCTAATTTAGCCATAGCAAGAACCACAGGCAGGTAAGGAACTATGATTAATTCCTCGGACATTGTCCATTCTTGAGGAGGGCTGCATGGACCACCACCATGTGGATCCCTTCCAGAACCTCCAGGGCCTCTACCATCCCATTTCTTGCTAAAAGTTTATCCTTTCTTGTAAGCTTCATATTTCTGCTTGGAATTAAATTTATAAGGTGCATAATATGGCCTATTGCACAGGCTGACGGTCAGTTAGGTTTTCTACAATATTTAGTTGATAGACTAGGATTCATTTTTTTTTTCTGGAAGATAAATTTCGTTTTGATATTAATTATTAAAATAAGACATAATCATGGAAATAGACCATCAAACTTGCATTTAAGATATGTATTTTTTTTATTTCAATGTGTTGTGCATATTAAATATGCGTAGCTTCTAAATTTGAGTTACCATAAATTTTTTTATTTATCCAACTCATTTTCAAGATATGAGTTTGATGGGTTATTTTGGTAAATAATTTGCCTATTTCTTTTTAGGCCTAGAATGATGTTTCAGTTTTGACCTAATAATCGGATGGAAATTTCCTGAAATGTTGTGTTGATATGTAAGTGTTTTGTTTGGTCAAGTTAATTTTGCAAGAATGGATTGAGCAAAAATTATAGCTCTGTTTTTAGTTTTCAGGGCTATCTAGATAAAGGAAATTTTTTTAAAATAGGGTTTAAGTATTGGACAAACAAAGGTGTAAGTACATTATAAATTTTAAAAATTTATACCAGGTATAGAAGTCAAATTTACATGATATGGAATTACATCTTTTATTTATATAGATCAATCCTCTTAAAAGATCGTAAGTCAATTCAAAGATAAGAACATAAAAGATGAAATAGGAAGACCATATGGGCCTAATTTCCTTTGCATGCTGGGACGGCTATCATGTCATTGCACTAGTACAATTGAAAGATAAGAACATAAAAAGATCGTAAGTGAAAATAAACATCTCCAATCATTTTCATAAAATTTTTAGTGAAACAGGATTTACCTCAAGCAACTTCATCAGGCAAATTGCGTTGATGGATTGGAATCTGTTAATTTCATTAAATATTTTTCCCTTTAATTTTTTTAGCATGATTTTTCCCTTTGATTGAGTAGCGTGATTGTTTTGAATTGGCATTAGCTTAGGCAATTTATGTTGACAAATGATGTTTGCATTTTTTTTTGTAATTCATTCATATCAACGTTACAAATATATAAATTTGATTACAAGTCATAGTTAACTAAGTTATAATAAAACCAAATTTATTCCTATCACAACTGTGTATCATGTTGTCCAATTATTATTGTTATTATTATTAAATTTTTTTGGTGATGGGAGGGGTTTGGTTTCAAATTTTGAGCATGCAGTTACCTTAGTTGTTCTTGTTATAATATGCTGAAATGCCTTTTTTCAACAGAGCAAAGAGGATTTTGGGGAATTATTTGAGAAGGTAGCTTTGGAGAAGGTTGCATTTGATTTTCAAGTAAGCAAATATTAGTTTAGCTCTAAATGTATTAGTGTCTTATCTTCATTTTGCCTTCAAGTTGTGCTCATGTTTTTAAGATGATGTGATATCAAGGATGGATTGCTTTAACTAGCTTGTCATTAAAAAAGAGTTTATCTGTTTTATGTACTACTAAAAGAATAAAATATAACTAGAATATCACTTTCAAGATTAGTAGACCATATTTCAAAAGGATATGATTGACAAGCTAAAGATTATGTGTATTGTTCTAGTTCGAATAATTTATTCTGTTTATGATTAGAAAACACTTAGCAAATGTCAAGGGATTTCCATCACATTCAACGCCTGCACCTCTCATGATCAAACATATACCAAGGAAAAAAAATCTCATGATCAATTTGGTGAGACCCTCCACAGCAAAGCCTTTTTAGAGCATTTCTTAAGGCTACCTATGTTGAACAGGCTATATTTAACTGAACAGGCTATATTTAACTGGAAGGGTAGAAGTTAGGACACCACACAACAAATAGGTTTCTTTCCTTTTTATTTACCAACTTGAAGAAAGGTCGTGTTTTGTAGGGCAAATTTTTTTTTTTTTTGTTTTAATGATGAGATTGGTCTTAACTCATTCATTCTATTGGCTGTCAAAGGAATGCTTCAAGCAAATAGCAGTCTGCTTTGCCAATGCCAATAGGTATACAACATTAAATATTTGTTTAATTTAGAAATATCAGCCATCATAGGGTATATACACATAGAAATTATGACATAGTTACTGGTTGCATCCCTTCACTTATTTATTTTGGAAAATGATACAGTCAAATAACAATGAATGAGAAAGGTTTCCAAATATGCCAGTATGATGATTGTTCCTTTTATTTTTATCAATTACATGTGAATTGGTTAAGCATCTACAAATGTTAGTAAAATTTTAATCATATAAATAATTTTATAAAAAAATATATATACTATCATTATTTATTTAAGGATTAGATACCTATTACATTATTATTAAACCAAATCTTTGTATTTGACTCCATTGTTTATACCATAGTTCTAATAATTTTCTTTTAGAACTCCCATCCCTCCACACATTTTTTATAAGCATGTCCACGTTAGCGAACAAGCCATTCGAAGTTAATATAAAAGGGAAAACATTTCCTTATATATGTTTCTTCCCCTCTCCTTTTCTATTCAAACTCTAGCTCCACTTTTTTAAGGAATCGCGTAAAATCTAACCAGCAATAATGAATATTTCCGGTTACTCTGAGTTCACAATAATATTTATGCATTCCAACTATCAAATGCATTTTATCTCCATTCAATTTTACCAAAATTGTAAAGAATGAAATTGGCTTTCACATTTTCTAAGATTTTTGCTCTTTCCATTTAATATTGGCTGATTGTATGTGTGTTTATTTTTCTTTTCTTTTTTCCCCCCTTAAAGTATCTTTTCAAAATTTGATGTTACTCTTTTTATTTTTAGAAACAAAAAGCAATTAAATGATTTTGATATTGTTATACAAAATTTTATTATTTTTTAGTTTTATTTTTCTCTAGAAGTTTTGAATTTAAGACCTCTATCATTATAAATCAAAATTTGAATCGAATAACAAGTATGTTATATATTTTCTATACTTATGATAATCGAGTGTTGGTTATTTCAAGCTATGCCATTTTGTTCAAGAATAAGAATGATTTTTAAAATTACTAAAAAAATCCAGTAATACGTGAGTTTTATTTATATTTATTTCATGATGTCATTAAATTGATTTTACTTTTTTTACTTTTTTAGTAGCATTTTAGATTAAAGAGCTTATATTTACATTTATGCATAAAGGCTTGAAGATTTAAATACCACATAATACCATTTTATAATATTTTAAAAGTCTCTTACTTAATGAGAATGATGAAAAGTGTTGGATTTTGCCTTCAATTAACGTATTTGATAATGGGTCAAATGATTAAATCTATTCTATATTATGTCTCTATCTATTATCCAACTACTAATTTTTTAAAGTAACCATGTAAGGAGATATATCGTTCTATAGCCTTCTTTCCCCCACATTTTATATAGCTCTGTTTTTAGAATAATCATTGCATTCTCCCCAAAACCCGTATTATTCTTTTTATATATTTCTCAAACGTTCACATTATAATATAAAGTAAGAAAAATAAAAATATATGTATATATAAAAAATTCTTTTATTGAATTAAAATTTTATAAAAACACTTTTATGATTAATCATCTAATATTTTATAGTAAAAAATTTAAGATTTTTTACAATCAATTTTTTATGATATTATTGAATTAGCACATGCAATGCGGATGCAGGATCTACTAGTATTTATTATTGCAAAAAGATTATAGAAGGATGAGTAGACTGCGGTATGTAAGATTTTGGTTGGATTTTGGCAATGGAAATGAAATTTGAGAATTAATCTAATTACTAATTGGCTTTATTTTGAGAGGATTTTGACGTGTATATATAAGTGAATATATTTTCCCTCTTAAATGCAATGTAATATGAATAATTAAATATTTAAAGTTCATTAGGATTACTAATAAATTCTATTTCCCAAATTATGTTTTTAATTTATAGACAACCACTGTATCACTTGCACTTATTTTGGAAATAAAATGTGTTGATTAAGAATTTCAAGGAATCCATTTGTTCATGGCATGAATTATTTTTAATATTGGCATAAAATTGACACAATGACTCCATAATGAGTATGCCAATTCGATTATGAAAGGGTAGGTGTACATAATCAAGTATTTTAATGTATGAAGTGTTGCTTGACATTAAATCAATGTTTATAATAGTATGAGATGTTAATTTGATAATTGAATGAAGAAATAATCAGTGCTTAACTTATAGGCGATGCTAATGTAAGATAGATGAATTATAAACAAATATAATAAGTTTAACTAAATTACAAAGAAAAGGGAAAGAAAGAGATATCATCATTTATGCAACTATAAATTTCAAGTATAATTGATAATAACAAGCATATTGCAATAAAGTAATATCATTAAACAATGCGTATAAAGGATTATTAGAATAAAAATAAACATAAGGATTAAAAAAATTATATTTTGCTATGTGATTACAAAATTCCCATACTTTGAATAGTGTAAAGTAATGTTTACTAAGATTCCTAAAATGTTTTCTAAGATTGAGGGTAGAGGAAATAACATTAGACCAATGTGGTGAACATGCTGCTATTAATGGTGATCAATATGATGATGTGATATGATATGTGTTTACTAATTTTGTGATTATGTCATATGAGATGTATTAACTAGTTCAATTGGATCTTACACTTTTATTTCTTCCAATTATGTCAGAAAAAATGGACAAGAGTTGGATGAATTATGACATTGAAAGTGAAGAGTACGAAAGAGGTGTTGACTTTTTTGTTGCATACTTACGCTTGAAGTATGGTGTGCACGCAAGTTTAAGTTGTCCATGTAGGAAATGCTTAAATGACATTTCACAAACAGTGAATGTGATTAGAGCACACTTGCTTGTAGATGGGATAGATGTAAACTACCAGTGTTGGATATATCATGGTGAGGAGCCAACTATTGAGTTGCCTACTAGACATCGAGGTCGAATTCGTCACAGAGAATGTGACATGAGACCCACTATGGAGGAGAACAATGGGACAGGTGGTAATGATACCGATGGGCTCCACGAGATGCTTGAAGACTTAGGGGCATTTGTTGACAATCAGGATGAAAGCTCAACCCCTGATGATGGCTTCGATATTCCAGTTGACTATTTAGATGGGTTAAGAGCTGACTCACACCAAGAGCTTTATCCAGGGTGTAAGATTTCTAAATTCTCATTTATAGTGAAGCTCCTTCACTTAAAGGTATACAATAAGTGGAGCAACAAGTCTTTCGACATGTTGCTACAACTTTTACGTGATGTTATACCTAATGGAGAGTCTCTTCCTAAGTCTTACTATTATGCAAACAAATACTTGAGAGGGTTGGGCATGGGTTGCCATAATATTCATGCATGTAAATATGACTGTTGTCTATTTTGGGGTGATAACAAGAATCTTACACATTGTCCCACTTGTGGTACATCCAGATATAAAGTGTCCACTGGTTCTAAAATGCCTATTCCTCATAAGGTTTTGCGATACTTTCCTGTGAAACCAAGGTTACAACGCCTTTTCATGAATCCTAGAAATGCTCAAAAAATGCGTTGGCATAAAGAAGAACACAAGAGACAAGAAAACCTTATGGGTCATCCAGCAGATGGGTTGTCATGGGTAAAGTTTGATAATGAATATCCAGAATTTGCAAAGGATTGTCGTAATGTGAGATTAGGGCTTGCTAGTGATGGATTCAATCCTTTTGGTACTATGAGCCAATCATATAGCATGTGGCCTGTGTTGCTTCTCACATATAATTTACCTCCTTGGATGTGCATGAAGAGAGAATATATGATGATGACACTATTAATCCCAGGGCCTAAAGCACCTGGGAAAGAGATCGACATCTATATGCAACCTTTAATTGATGAGTTGAAGGATCTATGGAATAATGGGTTGTGGACTTATGATGCATACTCAAAGTCTTCATTCAAGATGCATGCCGCATTATTGTGGACCATTAATGACTTTCCAGCATATGGGAATTTGTCTGGATGGAGCACAAAGGGATACAGTGCTTGCCCTGTATGTGAAGATCAAACACCATCGATAAGGCTTAATAACAAGATTGGGTATGTTGGGCATAGAATGTGGTTGCCAATGGATCATAGGTGGAGACGTAGCTACAAGTTTGATGGAATGCATGATACTCGTGAGGCTCCTGATCTATATTCTGGTGAAGATATTCTCCACCAGTTACGATCAGTAGTAGACATAGGAATGGGAAAGCATCCGGGAAAGCTAGAAGAGTCCATAATGTTGGCGCATTCAATTGGACTAAAAAGTCGATATTCTTCCAGTTGCCATATTGGTCAAAGTTAATAATTAGACATAATTTGGATGTGATGCATATTGAGAAGAATATCTGTGAGAATGTTGTTAACACAGTGCTTAGGACTGAGGGAAAAACAAAAGATACTTATAAAGCTAGACTTGATCTAGAGGAACTTGGTATACGAAAGGAGCTACATTTAGTAAAACGGGCTGATGGCAAATACTTGATGCCATGTGCAAGCTATACATTAAGTACGAGTGAGAGAAGATTGTTTTGTCAATTCCTAAGGAATGTTAGATTACCTGATGGCTATGCGTCACACATAGGTAGGTGTGTGGACAACTCAAACTCAAAGCTTTCAGGTATGAAGAGTCATGATTGCCATGTTTTACTTCAGAGGCTATTACCTGTGGGCATTCGTGGCTTATTGCCAAGGGAGGTCACCCTCGCCATAGCTGAGCTTGGGAACTTTTTTGAGAGGTTGTGTCGACGCATTTTGAATGTTGAAGATATACGAAAGATGCAAAGTGACATTGTCACTATTTTGTGCAAGTTGGAGTTGATCTTTCCCCCTGCATTCTTTGATGTAATGGTACATCTAGCTATCCACTTACCTCAAGAGGCATTAATGGCTGGACCTGTTGCATATCGTTGGATGTATCCTATTGAAAGGTATAATGTATACTCAAAATTTACCACTTTTTAAGTTGTTATCCATGTTTTTCTCATGTACTATTAATCATTATTTGTAGGTACTTAGGCTCCTTAAAACAATTCGTTAGAAATAGAGCTTCTCCAGAAGGCTCCATTGCAGAAGCTTATGTTGTTCATGAGTGCTTGACCTGGTGTTCACTTCACTTAGAAGGCATTGAGACAACATTTAACCGTCCAGACAGGAATTTTGATTCCTTAGAGGATAGTGGCTTGGATGTCTTCACGAATAAAGTTGGTTTAATTTCACCACCCACATATGTGGTATTGTCAAGCGAGGAGGTTGATATTGCAAAATGGTACATTATTAACAATTGCCAAGAGATTCAACCTTACCTAGAGTAAGTTGAAAGTTACACAAAATAATATGTAAGCTAATGGTACAATGACATATAAAGTTACTAAGTAAAGACAAACATGTGTTACAGTGAGCATAAAGATGTTTTACGTGCACAATATGGGGATAACATAGATGGGCATCACAAAAAAGACTTTGGTGAATGATTTATGAATAAGGTAAATATTTGTATAGAATTACATTTTTTTTTTTTTTGTAATTCAAGGGTTTTTAACTAGCTTGCATTGACATGGTATTTTGTTTAACATTTTTGCAGATGAGTGTATTGCATGATAGTCGTGACCCGATCATTAGTGCATTATATGCATTATCAATAGGACCTGATTCATGTTTCAAAAGGTACAACAAATTGATATATAATGGTGTGCGTTTTCACACATCAGAGTTTGATAGCAGGAAGAAGACTCAAAATAGTGGAGTGCTGGTAGAAGTAGACCAAGGAGATGAGAAAGTAGAATTTTATGGGATGTTAACAGATATATATGAGTTTAGCTATGTTAGGAACAAAAGAGTATTCCTATTTAAATGTAAGTGGTGGGACACTAATGAGAGGCATCGCAATGTGCGGGTGGATGACAGCTTTAAATCTATTAAGGTTACTCGTACATGGTATGAAAATGATCCATATGTGTTGGCATCACAAGCTAAGCAAATATTTTACCTAGATGACATGAAATTTGGACTTGATTGGCGAGTGGTGCAACAATTCGAGCATCGCCACATCTATAACATTGACTCACTTGTAGGTGATGCAAATTTGTTCACAGATGTTGAAGCTTTATGTGGATGAGAGCTTAGAGGAACAATTAACAACAAATGAGGACAGAGGAAATGAGCATAATCCAGTAGCTGATTGTGATATCGAAGTGTCATTGAGAACTGATGTATGTGGTGAGACCGTTGATGGAGAGGCTGTAGAAACAATGATTGAAGCATCTCCATGTGAAGAGCATGATGGTAGTATTGAATGTAATGAAGATGAGGATACAGATGAGGATGAAGAGGATGGGTTGGATGATGCACTCATGGACTATGATATTAGTGATGACAATAGTATGATTGTCCAATTTTTATTCATTTTATCCTTTTTTAATTTAACTATAATGTCTATGATATTTTTGTTTATTGTCCATGCATGATGATTGAAAGGTAGAATCTTTTTATTCTTTCTATTTATATGCACTTAATTTCAATCTATTTATGCATGTTGACATCTATTTATTGAACCTTTGTCCTATCCAATTGTAGGATTATAATGGCTAGGGGACGAAGGAGTCTACAAAGGCGGGGAGGAAGGGCTAAGAGACACCCGATTACCAATTAATGATGAATCGGATTCTCAGAATTTGGAGGAGGAACAACAATCACCAAGGCAACAATTCACCTAATCCTTCTCATCGAACAAGTTAAGTTTCCATATTTTTTTTTTTTTTTACTTAGAAGCTTGTAAATATATATAGTTGTTGTGCAACTAATGAAATCACATTTTTCTGGTTCATCTTCTAGCAAATGAACAAGGACAAAATCCTATCATCAACAACTCCCTAGTAGATGCATCCTTACAAGGCAGCCATTCATCTAGTCCTCCCTCTCGCTTAGGTAACTTTAATGTAAAATATTACTTTCCGGTTAATTTATTAGTATAGTAGGTGGGTTTATATTCTCCTTTGCTTACTCTTTGATATTTTGTTTTCGTTGTTCTACCACATTAGCTTATTCTTTATCAATTAAAGTGATTGTGCTATTTTAATTTTGTAATTTATCATTGTATGCCTTGCATGAAACTAGTAAAATTAACTGTCATTGTGAAGTTGTAAGTGCTCTGGTGAAACATGTTTTTGGTTGGTACTACAGGAAATGGAGAAGGACAGAATCATGTCATCAATAACCAAGTAGATGCATCCTTGAATGGAAACCCTTCATGTAATCCTTCACCTACCTCAGGTAATTTTTATGTGAGTTTTAACTTCTAGTTAATTTGAAGGTGTAATAGTTAGGTCTATGGTTTAAGTTTCATGACCTGCTAGCTTCATGAGAGTCTCATATATATGTAGGAACTGACAGCCCGATCCTCACAACACGTAAGAGAAGTGTATACCGAGGAAAAGCACTTGAAAAGGAAAACAATAGAAGAAAGGGCAAGATGGTTATTGAGTTTACCTATTCTGGTGGACGTCCACTAACAGCAGACCAATCATCAAAGTTAGCCTCTGAAATGGGGAAGGCTTGTAGGGACTTACTTCCTCTTTGTATCGATGACTGGAGAAAATTCCCTCATGCAGAAAAACAACGGGCTTGGGAGAGAGTAAAGGTATATTTGAAGTGAATTTGCAATTTTTTTTCTTGTTTTGTTTCAAATTATTCAAGCTGGTTTCTGTTTTTGTTTTTTTTAGCCAAATAAGCTTCAGTCAATATATATGATAAATTGAAAAGATCAATTCCATAATAAAGGAAAATTGATAATTATAGTGCTAGTGCCACTTTTTTACTCCAAAAACAACAAAAGCCACTCTATTCTCACTCCACATAACACTTTGAAGTAGGTTTTTTAATCTCTCCCCAAAATGATAGAGATCTCTAAAAAAAAAAAATTACAAATCCTTATTCCTCTCTTTATAATTTATTTGCTGCTAGCGTTCAAGTCCATAAAATGAAAGCTATATGATCTTAGGAGCATTAGAATTTAGACACAATAAAATAGCATGTAACATAGTTTGCATGTGATAACTCTATTGAGGACATTAGCACTATCAAAGTAAAGCAAATATTCAAGACACAATGCAGGAGGGCTTATTGATTGAATGCACATTATAAAATCATGACTTAACTCTAATAAGTGTGGTCTCAACTTGATTCATCACTAATGACCTCTCGTAATTGCTGCTTGTACTCTAGTCTATACTATTCCTCTTTGTTTGCAACAAAGTGTGCACTATTCGTTTTAATTTGTATGTACACCTTAACAACAACCATCATTGTTTTAAGATGATATAATTAAAGTGCACACATTCATCTTAAGGTTCTAGATTTTCCCTAATTCCCATTTTGATCCAATTATTTCTCATATGGCACTATCTGTGGTGGTATTGTGTTTCAAGAACATGATATTAAATAAATTGAGATACTGTATTAGAATTTATGGTTCTTAATGTTTTTCCATAACTGATTTGCCTTTGTGACAAACAGATTCTAATTTAAATCCATGTGTCAATTTTTTCACATGCTCTTTTCTAATAGGTTATTGGTTAAATTATTTTTAATAAAACTGGATTATATCCTTAGGGGTGAAAAATGGAATGTCTGACTTCTACTTCAGCATTTCTATCCTTTTTTCCTTCAATAAAGAAAGTAGGAAGCTGCTAAGTTTATGGCCTTGGATATGTTGATATCTAACATACGTTGGAATTACTGTGATTAGTTGTTTGCCATCCATGTAAGCAATTACGTTAGTGAGTCTTGTATCTTGCTTTAACCTAATGAATTATGTTATAGTCTAGTCATAGGAATGTGATGGCTAAGTAGAAAGTTTTGTAACTAGAAAATCATTGAAGATGAGAAAAATATCTTATTCTTGGTATCTAATGACAAATTGTAGTGTGATAATCCATCTTGATTCATGTTTAGAAGGTCCAAGAAGATTTATAACTATCCAGCAAAACATTTAGGGGAGAAAAAAATTGTTGCAATTAACTATCACTTCAGGAGAATGTATTGCTTATCCTCAGAAGGTAAGAAATGGAAAAGCTAAGGAGAGAAGTGTGAGGTTCTTTCTTCCCACATGTTGAAGTTATAATTCGAGTATTTAATCCCTTTAATTTCTGACATTGTTCCTTTGTAAAAGCTACTAGAAGAGACTGTTATACTTGTTTTCTTAAATTTCTAGAGCTATTCTATACTTTGCTATTGTTGCTACTAAATTAATTGATGGTGTCACGCCTCGAAGGGTACCCTAAACGTGGCAGTCCGTTGTACACAATATTAAAGCCTAAAAATGACCACCTTAGTCACGCGAAGGCTTCCATACTATGTACAAGGTGTCTAACACATGGAGGAGACTCATCGAAGTAATACATTTTACGTTGATACAACTTGAGTAACAATGTAAAGGAATTTCAATTTACTATACTCCAAATACAAGACATTACACTTCCATTACAGTTCATCAAAAAATTTCACTACATAAAACTATTATAAGGCAAATTATAAAACCTAGCTAATAACTTCAAGCATTCTTATTCCTTGCCGGAATCCCGGAATCATTCTCAGCTCTAACCATCATAGTCCCCACTTAGCATTCTTGAGATAACCTGTTCATTTAAACATCTATTGGGGTATAAGCTACACTAACTTAGTGAGTAGGAACTTCCAGGATTGCATTTTTAACACATCATACAATCAAGTGATTAGTCATACAAGTGATATGCATCAAACATGTGAATTCAACAAACATATGACCTGCCGGAAATCATATGTGGATGGACTTGCGCCCTCCATCCCGGGTTAGTAGATTAACGAATCCCACGGTACGAATCGAGACCATTTCAGCTTACGGACAACTATAAACTATAAAATCGTTTAAGGTACAACGATAAACCAACAAATGCTAATGCTCCATCCCCATCGTGATATGAATGAGTTCAATTTCATCTTCAATTCCGAATAATCAATTATACCAATTCTTTTAAGTGATCAATCAATAATCGCAGACAATCAATTATAATTCATCTATATAAGTAATAGTTAATCACTCTCGGCTTCAATATTCTTATATTCCATTTCTCATATCAACAACAAGCATACATAGTCTCCATTCGTCTCCATCATGCATATCCATTTTATCTTTACCAAATATCTAGTGCAATTATTATTACAATCACATACAATAAATGAAATCGGAAGTAATACTCACACGGCCATTGGATCACCGGTCTTTTAGTAAAAGTAATCCGGTGGTAGGGAATCGTCGATTTCGGGATCACCTAAAAAGGAAGAAATACTCTAATAAGTATTTCAACTCAAACTAAACCAAACTATTTTACACGAACTATCAAATTCGTAATTCTCGTCCTAAGCGGGAATTCCAACTTAAAACGGCCATAACTTGGTCATTTTAACTCGGAATCTCTCAAATTATATATCGATTTCTATCTACTTCGAAAGATCTATCTAATTCTAATATTATATTTAATTTTTGAAAACTTTGAAGCTTCCAAAAAGTTGGATCAGATCGGAACAGTAGCAAGTTCCAATTCCAAAAAATAGTTTTGTAATTGTTTGTAATGTTTCTACTTGACAAATCAATTATACATGCAATATGAATGATTTCCTATCATGAATGGCATGTTATGAGCTTGATGCATGCATGCTTTTGACAATATTTACTAAAAGGAATTTTAGAAACTTTTTATTTGTAAAACTCCATGGCTATTTACTTTCAAGAAAACTAATTTCCTAACTTTGGTCATCTCCATTTGTTTTGGATTTATTTCTCAAGAAAATATAATTATCCTTATTAAAATTGAGTCTTCATTATATCTATTACTTATGACCTTCATTTCTACATAAAAATTCCCATTTTATACTTTGTAAACATGCTTTTAAAATTGGCTCATCCCAAAATCCGAATTTTGCAAAACTTGTTTTTGTGGTGATTCCTTTATGTAAAAATCATTGGATACTTAGAAAATTAAGGCTCAATCATGCCTTACCACTAAGGACTTCATTTCTTTAATAAAACTTCTAATTTGAGTTTGAAAAATATGGGTTTTCATGCCATTACTTCATTATTACGAATTTCTTAAAAATGACAACAACTCAATTTTTCCTACTTTGTTTCTACTCCTTGTTCTATATATTTTTCTTAGCAAATCCTATCTTAATTTATCAAAATCATCACTTGATGATACCTATGACCTAAACTCCTCATTTTTCATATAAAACACAAGTTTTGGAGTTGATAAATGAGTTTTTAAGGCATGGCTTTGAAATCATCCGAATTTACAAGTTTTGGATAAACTCAATTTTCATACTTTATTTCTACAATGCATCATGCATATATGTATTACCTACAAGCTATTGTTATGAAGGTTATGAGATGATCTACCTATATGTATACATATATATCAAGAATTCTTTTTGAAAACCTTTACTTTAAAACTTTGAATTATACTAGACTTAAGAAAAATAGTTTTTCTTCTTGTAAAATCATACTTTCTTTTATCAAACTCAACCTTGATGATCTATATAACCATCACCTTCATTTTTCAATAAAAACCTTCACTTTGGGGTTAGAAAGTAGATGTTTAAATAGGTGTTTCCTAAATACGAATTTTACAAAATTTTGAAGGATGAAAACATTGTTTAAACCTATTCTTGGAAACCCTTTGTTATTTTGAGGTTATATTTTGATAAACTCCTTTTATCCTTATCAAAACTTGGTCTTTATTATATATATATACCCTAGGACTTCCATTTTCTTATCAAAATTATCATTTTGGCATTTGGAAATAGGTGTTTGAATTGTGGCTATTTTCAAATCCGAATTTTGATAAATTCATTTGAGCTTGTTTTTCTTTGTAAAACTCGTTTAGTCTTTCAAAAACAATTTCCTAATCAAACCTACCCCTTAAGGCTTCCATTTCCTTAACAAAATCTTGTTTGAAGTTGAATAATGGGTTTTTTAAAATTGGTCTTTGTTGAGATCCGAATTTACAAAATTTATTTTTGGACATATCTTTTGATAAAATCTATCTAAACTTATGAAAATCCATTCCTTACATACCTATCCTAAGAGCTCTTCATATCTTGAGTAAAAACTTCATTTTTGAGTTGGAAAACATGTTTTTAAAATATGTCTTGACCTAAATCCGAAAATAAGATTTTTATTTTGAAAATCACCTTTGATTCTTGTAAAAAGAAGTCTTGATGATATACATACATTAAGCCTTCATTATCTTAAGTAAAAATTTCATTTTGACACTTGGAAAGTGGTTTTTAAATAGGGGTCTTGCCAAAATACGAATTTCATAATTTTGTTTGAGTTCAAAACCAAGATCTACACTTAATATGAACATAAACATAAAAGAAACCCATGATAGTAAACTATAAACTCATAGATCTAAACTTTACTCATCAAAATCACTTATTTATGTTATCTATACCCTAAGCCCTTCATTTTAAATGAAAAATACACATTTTGAAGTTGAAAAATAACTTTTCTAAATATGGTTCATTTTTCATCCGAATTTTCAAAAATGATTTTTGTTGAAAATAAAATAGATCTTGAGTTTTTTAAAACTTTCCTACTATCATCATGCTACTACAAGTTGTTTATGAGCATAAAACAAAAGTCTAATACATTTTATGAACTCAAAACACTAGATCTAGTTTATTATACTAGTTGTAGATGCATGAACACCATGATGAACATGTGGATGATGAATATATGCATAGATCATAAGCAATAACAAAAATAATAACTTCCATAACAAGATCTAAGGCATAAACAAAAATCAAAGTTACAAAAAGTTAGATCTACAAAATATAACTACTTTAAACAAGAAAATAAGAATGATACAAGAGAAAAATCATAGAGAATTGGAGTGTTTCACTTTGGCATCATCATCCTTAGCTTTTAAGCTAATGGAATGTCATTTGATGCATGAAACTCTCACTATACTTTACCTATATCACCTATGAAGCTTTGGACAAGAGTTTTATTCATGATTCTTGAAGAAATATGTGTGGAAGCTTATAGAAGAAGAAGGGAGCAGCTTGGTTCTTGAAGAAACAAGAACAAAATGAAGAAGAAAAGAGAGGAAAAAGAGAGAGAAAAAGTTAAGGAATGAAAAAGGAAAGAAGAGTAAATGAAAGAGAGAGAGAGAAAATGAGTGTATTAATGAATGAAATGAGAAAAAAAAAAAAACAAGGCAGCCAAGGTGGAGCATGCTGCACGTGAATTAGAGAGAGAGAGAGAGAGAGAGAGAGGGTTTGTTTGAAATTTGACTTGAAATTGAATTGTGTAATAAATGTATAATGTAGCTTCTTTAAGAAGGAGTAGAATATATTTATTTTAGTCAAAATAAGAGTAATTAAAGGACAATGGTAACCATAAAGAAGGAAAAATCTACCATGAAGTGATATAATGAAGTCTAAAAAGATTGAAGTGAAAAAGAATGATATGTGAAAGGTGTACTTGAAAGTATGGGCTGTAAGAGTACTTTCTTAATAAAATAAAATAAAATTATAAAATTTATTCCAAATATTTGTAGCAGATTTTTCATAATTAAAATTAAATAATTATTTGAATTATTTTAGTATTTTAACAAATATGTTACCGGTATGATCAAAATATGTGAATATGGGCTATAAATGATATTTTTATAACTCGAAAAATTCTAAGAAATTATTTTATGTAAATAAAAATATTTTTAAAATATTTTCCAATTATTAAATTATTTTATTTTATTTTTAGCATCGGGTCTTAAACAGAACCTGATCCCGTAAAAGCCAAAACTAAATATATTTTAGAAAAACAAAATTTTCTATAATATATAAAATATTTATCTAAAAATATAAGGCTTTATAAGAATAATAAAATTGTGTAATGAAATAAAAGTGAATAGTGCAAAAGACTAATTAATTACTGGTAGTAATGAAAATATGATAAAAAAGGTTATAACTGTAACTTTTATAACCCAAAAAATTATATAACTGATATATTTGGAAATCTTATGAAATTACGAGTCTAATGATACTAATGGTATATTTTTTATATCTCGAGCCATGGGACACACTTTTAGAAGTCTGTATCCGAACGGATTAGAAATAGGTAAAAAATTTACCAATCTAATATTTTTAAATAACTTATATTACTACGAGCTATTCTACATATTTAAACTACATCTTGGCCTCTAGGGTTAGGGGCGCTAGATTGCCAGACTTAAACTATTGTATTCCACTTAGGGTTTTCGGGTGATTTTCCGGTTTAGATCTTTGCCAATTTGAACTAATATTTTATGTTTATACAACATATTTAATTTGAGAAATTTATTTTACATTTCATTTTTATAAGTATTTAATATCTTTTAACGTTTTCGGAATTCTTGAATTGGGTTTCATTTCCAAAAGTTAATCGTTATTTACTTTTTAATAATTTGTATTTGGGTTCTATATTACCCGATTTTATAAGTCGGAGTTATGTATAGAATTTGTCGTAGTGGTTTTGGAATTGAAGACTGTTGAGTTCTTATTTTATTTTTAAGGATTTTCATTTTCTCAAGATTAAGAAATTTCTGGATTCGTTCGTGATTTAGGACTGTCGAAATTCGCTTTAATTTGGAGTGATTTTTAGGGTTTATTTTCGAAGTTCATCTTAAAATTATTTACTGAAATTTTCTGGGCTTACAGATGAATTTGATCTTTTTTATATAAAAACAAAAAAAAAATCTCCTCATCTATAGTGATATGTTTGATGTAAAATCAGTTGAATATTGATGACATCACAAAAGATTCTGAAATGTTCCGAGCTGCTGATAAATGGATAGGCAATCTCCATAAAACCATCGATGTAAAATGAAAAATAAGTGGAACAAGGTTGGTGATGTTGCTAGACCCAAAGGTTCAATGATGATGATTGGAAAAAGGTTACTGAAAAATGGACTAGGGAGATTGAACAAGAGCGATCAATATCACAATCGAATGAACCGTCTACAAAGGTGAATTCTAAATCATTTTTGCACTTAGAAATTAGTTTATACTATCATATGTCTGCTGATTTTTTCATTTATAGAAGATAAGGTCAATGATTGGGAGAAATGCACGCAACAATGTCAAATATCTACATAGGGCTAGCTCTAGATCATTTGAGAGTAGGAGAAATGAGCAAGTGTGTATTTATTAATGTTTTTTCCATACATATCCAAATGTGTAGATTAATCAAAATCACCAACCATTTAATGCCATTGAGTTCTTTAAGCAAACTCAATATAGTGTTCCAAGGCCTTATGGTATAGGAGGTTGGGTATCTCAACAAGCTGCAGAGGATTATGTAAGTTTATTGGATGTGTAAAATTTTGGACTTATTTTAAAGTAATGTGTTATACATAATGTATGTCTTTATTGTTTGTAATTCAGGATAACATGGTGAAAATGTATGAGGAATCTCAATGTTCAGATAGTCCATTGACTTCGCAGGAGATTGTTGATACGTTTGTGAATGCGATTTCAAGGTCAGACTATCATCCTGGAAGAGGGTATGGACCACCATCAATTGGGAAATTAGCACGAGGACGAACTTCTATGGAAGAGTTGAGAGCTGCCTTAGAAGAAACAAAAGCAAAGCTTCACGAGGAAAGAACCTTACGTGAGGAACAATCTGAATAGGTAATTATTGTCACTTCTATGTTATTGATGGTTCACTAGATATTAGATAAAATATACACCTGTTATAACTGGTTGGAGTGTTGATTGTTGTTATTGATTTGGTTGTTGAGGATATTATTCTTGTTGGTTGTTTTTTAACTATGATTTGGTTGGCTGTGTTTTTGGAAATTATTAGCTATTCCTTAACTTCATCTAGTTGTACTCTTTCAAATGCATAAAAAATTTGAGGATGGGATCAGTTATAGATTGATAGTGTGGTATGTGGATAGCATGCATGTAGTAAGGTACAAAAATAATAGTGTTTTAACTTAAGTGAAAAAAAATTTATGTAAAAGCTGCTTCAAAAATTTCTCAATGTCCTTACAAAATGTGTCTATGTGTTCTAGTTGTTGGATTTGATAATATGGTCACTAACATGTTCAAATAACATTAAGGAATTGGTTTCATAAGGTTTCAACAGCAATTATTTAAGATTTTTTGCAAATAAAAACTTACTTTCTCATGCAATATTGAAAAATTCATTCTTCCTTTCCATGTGACAAGTTTCTTTTTGCACTTTTTTAGTTTTTCACAAAAATCTAAAAATGAGTATTTACTTTGGAAGATATATTGGATTTGCAATTTGAGCTTATTCAATTGGAAGATATTATGCTAAATGTCTCAGTTTTGTTCTCTTTAGGAAAATATTTCCTTGGTTTATGTCTACCTAAATTCTAAGTAATATTCAATCTGTTGGGGCTAGTAGATTTTGAGAAACAACAGATGCATCATGGAGGCATTGCATATATTCTTAGCATGTTTTACCTTTTGTTTCTTTTGCTACATGAATAAAGTATAGAAATCGTCCTTATTTCACTTTATTTAGTCTCTTTTACGGGATTGGAAAATGTTGGCTTTTAATATCTAGGATACCTTACAAGAATTTGCAAAAGAATTTCTTAAGAAGATTAGATCATGATATTTGTACAAAAAAAATGTTATGAATTGCATTTAAAGCTGAATATAACTTTCATATCTATGTAAACTTCTTAAATGATAAATTTGATAGATGTTCTTATTCAAAACTAAATATAAGTTTAATTTGTCCTTTGCATATTGGTATATATGTTTTGCAGCTAGCTAAAATTACTGAATTGGTACAACAACTTTGCTCCAGCTATCCTAGTACTTCAAGTAAGTTATTTCATTAAGCTTTGACATTACTCACTCTCTTTCTTTCATTAATAGTTCAACAGTAAATATATTTATGTGTGCTTTATTACTTAACATTTTGTTTTACAGGAAATCCAAGTGGACGGGATCGATATCTAAGGCCATCTAATAATAAAGATAGTGATGGAAGTGAGGATGAAAGTGGAGGAAGTGAAGATGACAATTGAGATAGATAGGAATTTTTTGGAAATGCCTATGATGGAATATGATTATCTCTTTTAGCATGTTTGAATTGATGCTTTTAACAACTTATGTGTAGGTTTGTTTTGAGGAGGTAGGTAGGGGTTTTCTAACCATTTTTTGAAATATACCTCCAATTGAATAGGATTATGTTTTTGTACATGTCCAAATTAACTCTCAAGAATCTTTTGTTTTGCTTGATGTTTGAACTTATTATATGAGTATTTTGGTTCCACTTTGCATAAGTGTGCAAATTGATTAATGTATGTTGGAAAAGTTTATGTTTGTTTATCGTAATAGTGTTATACATTACACAGGTCTATTTATAGAAAAGGTGTCTTTGAACACCACTTATGTATTTTGCTAAATAGGTTCAATGAGCTTCTACATAAATAGTTATTATACTCATCACAACTTGATGTTTGAACTTATTATATGAGTATTTTGGTTCCACTTTGCACAAGTGTGCAAATTGATTGATGTATGTTGAAAAAGTTTATGTTTGTTTATCGTAATAGTGTTATACACATTACACAGGTATATTTACAGGAAAAGGTGTCTTTAAACACCACTTATGTATTTTGCTAAATAGGTTCAATGAGCTTCTACATAAATAGTTATTATACTCATCACAAGTGCAATCTACAATCATCCATGAAAAAAGCAAGAACAATATTAGCGAAGTTTAAAATAATAGGTACGTATAATGTCTATTTGTATATTAGCCACACAAATAATATGGCCTATCATATAACATATGGCTATGTTTCAATGCTATGTTTTATAATGCAATTTCTGTGCTAAATTACCTTGGCCACGTTTTCTTATTTAACGTCGCAAAATCAACATCACAATAATTCCATGCATAAAAAGGCAAGAACAAAGTTTGAATATTAGCCACACAAAAAATGTGGCCTATCATATCACATATGGCCATGTTTCAATGCCACATTTTATAATGCAATTTATACGTTAATTTACCTTGGTGACGTTTTCTTACTTAATGTCACCAAATCCATCTCATAACAATCCCAAATAAAAAAGGTAGGAACAGAATTTGCATATTGGCCACACAACAAAAGTCGCCTATCATATAGCTTATGGCCACGTTTTTATGTTGTCTTTCATTATGTAATTTTCGCGCTAAATTAACTTCGCCATGTTTACTTTTTTAACGTGGTCAAATCAACCTGCGACACAACTTGAGCGACGTTTATTAGCCACATTAATTAAACGTTACAAAATGTATTTTGCCACATTTTTTTCCTAATTTGCAACGGTAATTTAACGTGGCTAAACCTCAAAATTCTTCTAGTGATTTCATTATACTTATCATTATTATTTTTATATTGTTTGTTAGTTTGATTATCTTATGGTGACTAATATCAATTTTCTCACATTTAAATTCATCATGTTTCTCTTGATCTCATTTCATGTTATTATATGTTATTTATGGGAATCACATTATGCTTATTTATAACTTATTTACAATTTCCATTATTTTATATTTACTTATATAAAATAATTATCGAAAAATTATGGTAATTTAATTATTTTATTTAATTTAGCTAAAGTGTCTCTTAGTTGTGAATAGTTATTAAAGGATAACACTTAATAAATATTTAAACTTATTAATCTTAACATTATTTATATTTATGTATTTATAAAATTTTATCTTCAGTTATCATCATCAGTTACAAACAAACATATTTTATTCCAAAAAAAATTTTGCATGTATACTGGCAGCAACGCTGTTGGCATTGAACTCCAGATTATCGGCATTCATGTAAATTTTACCCGTTCTTGGTTCTAAGATATGCTGGCTTCGAAGGACTCCAGTGTAGGAAGTCTACATCGCCAACATTCGTTCAAATCACGTAAAAAACATTTTACGTAACTTCTGTTCCAGTAGAGGCCAGCACGAAGGTCACTGACTTATCCTCGTACCCGTCAGCATAGTGCAAGTATAGGCACTATTCATCATCTTCTTCATTTTGCTTCAATTTGTACCTTATTTTTCTTATACTATATATGAATTATACTAGTGTTTAGGCTACTTCTAAGTGTTTTTCCATGTTCCATAACTATTTTTTGTGATATATCACTTCATATAATATCTTATAATCATTATACTATATGATTCCTAGGTCCTACATGAAATTCACTTAATACAGTAGGTAAAATACTCAAGATAGGGGGGGTGGGGGTGGAAAGGGGTGCAATTGACTATTTATGCAATTCTTTTTAATAATAAGAATTAACGATTAACCAACTAAACATAATCAATCAAATTCACAATATGTAATATACTAATAAAGAGTAAGCTAGAGAGAAACAAGCCTGAGATTTTGACGTGGAGTTCGGCCCCTTCCTAATCTCCACGATCACACCAATGCCTCAAGGAGGTCTTCACACTCTTTATTAATCACAAAATGATCAATGATCAAATGAGCTACACACAACCAACAATTCTTGATAAATCCACTTGAGTAATACTCTTTTACAATCTTGCAAATAACACTCAATATTACTTACTTTTGTCACTCTCAATTTAAACAAATTTAAGACCTAATGACAAATAATATAATATGAGAGAGTACAAGAGTTTGATAGCAATTTATAAGCTCAACTGGTCTTCATCTATAAAAAATCATGTATAAATAGGTTTCTCATTTGACTTGCCCATTGTGCCTTGAAATAATAAATTTCGTGTGCAATAAATGCTACAACGCTATATTTCTGGGCATTATCATCTGAACGGTATGTCTGTACCGTTCGAATGGTATGGAGCGTCCTCCTTAGCGTCTGGATCATAGTTGAAGACCTATAGGGGAAAACATATACTAGTTGGATGCTAAGCATTATCGTCCGATGACAAAAATGGTAGAAATATGCTCTCAGCTCAAATCAATTTAAGATGCTAAGCATGCAGCGTTCGGACGGTAAGGCTGCAATGGCACTTTGTTGGAATGCCATGCAACTACTTGTCCAATTGAATATAACATATATATATATATATTATATATATACTTTGCATTGTTCAAGGATTTGTCAAATTTTAAACTTAATAATACTTTCTCATCAAAATTATGCTTTGATTTGATTCAACAGTGTATATATCATATTCATAAATAAGGTTGTAGAGTGGAATATTACCTTGTTAAGCTGGTGTGGTGTTGTTATACTCCTTCCTTTGATTTGATTCAATCCTAGGATTAGTAAAACATTAGTTAAACAAATTTTTTATGTGTTTACTAGCTAAAGATGAATTTACTCTGTCACGCCCCAAAGGATGCCCAAAACGCGACAATCCACCACACTCGATATTTAAACTTAAGTATGACAACCTTAGTCATTCCATAAGTTTACATATCGGGCGTAAGGTGTACTTGCACAATTTTTAAGATCACACTTTGAATTGAATAGTCTTAAGAAGGCATACAATAGCATTAAGAATAGAAATCACAACAAGATAAATAAGTTGAGTCTTTACAAAAGTCAAGGGGCATACCCCTGCCAAAAATAATAGAAGTCTATCCAGTCTAAATCCATCTTACAAACATTAGAGGTTATGTTTAAGAGATTCTCCTAGAAGTCCATGCCTATAACTAGGTCCCGACTTCTTCAAAAGCTCCTTAATCCAAAAAGATAAACCTGTGAAAAGTGTTCTCTCGGAACAACCAAAAATGGGAACACTACAATAAAACTATCGGGGTGTAAACTAACAGGCTTAGTGAGGTTCATTGCCAAATAACGAACTCATTCAAGATATATATACAAGCAAGTTATAGTTAAACAATCATATGAATGCACAAACAAATGAGCATACAAACATATGACTTTCTGGTAGCCATATGTGAATGGATTTACACCCTCCATTCGGGGTTGGGGTGGTCCATAAGTCATGTAACCATAATTCCAATCTTGAGTGGGGTGGTCTATAAGTCATGAAACCATAATCCCGATCTCTTTCTCTTAGTTATACAACCTCTGTTGTTTTATGTGGTAGTTTCAAGTGTCTACCTCACTTCCGTTAACTTAAGTGATCTCGCATCCTTAATGTTAACACGGGCCTCCATGCCTCCGCTAGTATATCTTTGTCCCACCAAAGGTATACTTGCTAATGCAATTTGACTCACTATGTGATATGCATGTACAGTTTATTCATATAATCGTGCATGTTAATTATGTAGGTTTAAGAGCGATCATAGAGAATTTCAGACAATTCAAGTCTATATTAACTCATACAATGTTTTTACAACAAGTCTCGTCTCGATATACTTATCATTCATTCAACCAAGATTAGATTGCAACTCATCACAATTTTATCTTTACCTAATTCTAATGCCACTACGATTACAAGCACACACATGAGCACTACTATTTAAGAAATGAACTCACTCGACCATGGAGAGAAATCCACTAGTCGTAGTAATCCTCGGGGAGTGGAAATTCGTCCTCCAAATCACCTAAGTACAAGGAATACCCTCAATGAGTATTTCTTATGAAGTTCTAATAAACTTAACAATTCTACATACTAAGTTCATCAATTTTCACCTAAATTGAAGTCCTAACTTAAAATGGTCATATCTAACTTCTTTTAACTTGGAATTGAGCATATTATATACCGATTTCTATCTACTTTGAACGATCTATCTATTTCTAATATTATTTTCAAGTTTTGAAAATGTTTGGATCATGAAATATTCTGATCAATTCTGATCAGTAGAAATTTCCAATTCCAAAAAATAGTTTTGTAAATGTTTGAAATGTTTCTACTATATAGATCAACCATACATGAAATATTGATGATTTCCTATCATGAATGGCATATTATGAGCTTGATGTATGCAATGTCTTGGTGATATTAAACAAAAGGAAATTTTAGAAATTCTTTATTTTGTAAGACTCCGTGAATATTTACTTTTAAGAAAACTAGTTGCATGACTTTGCTAAATCTCTTTTGTTTTGGAATTACTTCTTAGGAAAATCTAGTTATCTTTGCTAGAATTGAGTCTTCATTTTATCTATTACTTAAGACCTTCATTTCTACATGAAATTTTCCATTTTATACTTTGTAAACATGTTTTCAAATAGGAGTTATTCCAAAATCCGAATTTTTGAAAAATTAGTTTTTGAATGATTTTCTTTGAGAAAAACTTGTTTAATACATTAAAATTTAAGGCTCTATTATACCTATCCCTTAGAGACTTCATTTCTTAAATAAAACTTTCATTTTGAGTTTGGAAAATAGGTATTTTCATGACAATACTCCAAAATTACGAATTTCTTAAGTTGATTAGTAACTCAAAATTTCCTATCTTATTTCTACTCTTTGTTTTGCATATTTTTCTTATCAAATCTCATTTCAACTTATAAAAATCATTACTTAATGACATCAATTACCTATATCCTTCATTTTTCATATAAAACACAAGTTTTAGAGTTGATAAAAGGGTTTTTAATGCATGGTCTTGAAGTCATCCGAATTTTCACTTGAACATTTCAAACAAATATTTTTTCTTTTTAAGTTTCTTGTCTTATCTACTTAAGATCTACTAACTAAAACATTTATATACACAAGACAAGGCCTTTATGATCATTAATGCATTAAAACACAAAATGTCCATGAGATCATGAATTTCAAGTATAATATGAACATCTAAATGCTAGATCTACTACTTATGATGCATGAAATGGAGTTTGAAAACATGAATATGGATTTTTATGCAAGATCTTCACTTTACTCTACTTTTATATGCATGAACATGAAGAATACCCAACAAAAACACATTTAAACACAAGATCTACTCTTGGGATGGCTTGATATTTATGTAGTAGCATTTTCTTGTCCCTAGCAAGTGCTCATGAGGACTTAAATATGAAAACACCCATGAATGGTCTTGCCATTACAAGGTTTAGTGGTAAAAAGGTTTAGGATTCACCTAAGGCCTATATCAAGAGGAAAATGGAGAAGAAAAATGATTTGTGTGAGTGTGTGTGGGTGCTAGAGGGTCAGGCAATGGAGGAAAAAGAGAGAGAGCTTGTGATTTTTGAAAGAAATGAAAATGAATGAAAGAGAGAGAATGTAAAAGAGTATATATATTAGGTTGAATTAGGGTTTGTTTTTATTATAAAAGGAAGTAAAATAAAACAATTTGAGGGAAAAATTAAGGGGGTGCGCTGACCATTAGGAGGAGGGGGAAAGAAAATGACTTTATGACATTTTCAAATTAAAATGGTAATAATTAGTCTTAAATTGTAATAATTTTTTAAGAGACAAATTTTTCTTGGAAAAGAAAATGTAATGGAGTGTTTGTAAGGATGTAAGAGTAGGGAGTGGCTTATGAGTGTAGTAGGTTGTACTTGGGAATAGTAATGAAGTAAACAAGACAATTACTTTACTGGTAGTAAAGAAAATACGAGAAAAAGGCAATATTTGTAATTTTTATAAACCAAAAAATTATAAAAATTATATTTTTGAAATCCTCATTAAATTTTGGTTCTAAAGAGTATTCTGGAATATTTTTTGAGTTTCGAGTTCCGGGACTCGCTTTTCCGTAATGGATCTCGGGAAGGCCCGAAATAGAAAATTTTACGAAATCAGATCTTTTCAGGGTTTGAAATATATTTTAGAACAATATTCCACATTAATTTATTTTACAAAAGTTCTTTTAGTTTGAAATCGAAGAAAAGCCGGATCCAGGGTTCCTAAGTTTCTCTCTCAAACTTAAGCTAATCCGGTTTAGGATTTTGCTTTTGGGTTTCCGAAGTTTACTTGGTTACTAGGAAAAATGGGGTTTACATACTCACCCTGCTTGATCCCTTCCTAAGCTTATTCTATGGAATTGTTTGCAGCTTGTTAATGGAGTTAAGTTTGGGTATGTTTTGCTGTTGCTTTGAGTTGGCTTGTGTTGCTGCTTTTGGGTTATTTTTGGTGCATTATGAGCCTTTTTTTGTAACTCATTATGGGTTTTATATATATGCAAAAGGAGTAGCAATTTCTTCAAGAAAATTTTGACCAAGAAGAAGCAAGTTGCTCAACCAAATGTCCATTTGTTAGGTTTAATTTGTGCTACATTAATTGAGGTGTTGATTTGGGTTATTTTGATTAGTTCTTCCTTAGTCAATTTGACTTTTTTTATATTCAAATTTGGGCACGTTGTTGGCAATCTTGTGCAACAATTTGTATAATATTATTTAATTAATTAATTAATTAATTATCTTGTTTATCAAGTTAAACGACTAATTAGGAGTTTTGTCTCCGAAAATTTATTTAAAGCTTCTACAAAATTTCTAGTTTATCATTGAGTTTAACTTTGAGTTTAAAGTTTACGTGATTAAGGTTTTATGGGCCCGATAAGCTAAATTAGGATTTTAGTTCCTATGGGCTCAAAATGTCCTAACTAGAACAATGGTGTAATTTAAATATTTTTCTAAAGTCTAAATTATTAATTATGGATTTTTTTTCGTTTCAATCACATATTTATAGTCCTAGTGGTTCATTATTCATCTTTTAATTATTATTTTATAATCAATAGGTTATATAAAGCAATTGTCTTTTATAGGTTTTGAAATTTAAGGCTACTTGTAATTACATCTTGAGTTATTTGCTCAAGATACAAAATCTTATCTTTGGTATCTATTAAGGTCAAAAAATTTTCTATTTGGGTTTTTAGACTATAAGTGGATTTATTATTACTCATAGGATTATTCTAGAGTTTTTATTTGATCCTAAGTTTGATATGTATTTTATATTTGCTACTTTATTCATTTTATTAGTTATAAAAATTCTTGGGGTTATAAGGTTAAATTATGATTTTATTTTCTATAGACTTTGAATTTTCTAACTAAAATATTAGTATAATTCAAATATTTAATATAAGTTTATATTCTTTAGTATAGATCAGTTTTTGATATATTTACGTATTTTATAATTCTATTGATTTATCTTTAAACTATCTTTTATAAACAATAGGTTTTAAAAATTTAACTGTCTATTATTGTATTTGAAATTTAAGGTCAATTATGATTATTGGTTGAATTATTGATTCTTGTCACAGAATATTATCTTTTACCATATAGAAATTATTTATCCTAATTATTAATAATAGTAAATTTTCTAGTGCTATTTTATAGTTTTAAAATATTAAAGATAATTTGAAAGTCTTTGTATCATTATTAGAATCTTATTTTTTAAGTATTGAACTTAAGGAAACTGATTTTTGAATTTTACAATAACAATCGGTTTATCATCGATCATTATTTATCTAAGACTTATAAAATTAAGTTTTGTCTTTTGAAATTTTATTGGTAAGGATTTTGATTTTTCTAACTATAATCAAATTTGTTCACACTTAATATTTTAATAATTTTAATTCGTGAAAAATTAGGAGTGATTTTTATTACTTTTTATTATAGTTCTTTATGATTATATATTATATTTTAATAATTATTATAATCAGGTTATGTAAAATTAGAGCAATTACATTCTCCTCCCTGAAGAAAAGTTTCATCCTCAAAACTTGCAGGGGTTTGTCTAAATTCTTAGGGATTTTGTGCTTATAGTTTCTTCTTCTACAGCATCCATCTCTTTCCTATAGTCTTCCATATTTCTACAATAGTCAATTTAGTAAAAGCATCCTCTATACTACCAAGGTGATTATCTCCAATGCGACCATATCGATGAGAATTGTCCTTTTATTCATCCTGAGTGTCTCATTAACTTATGAAATTTCTCTTGAAATTCCTACAACATCAATATGATAATATTTCTAAAGATCAAGAAATAAAACTCCATGATTGTTTATGAAATTATTAATTCATGAAAAAGTATATTACTCAAACTATTGAGACTTCTCCTTAACACCCATATATTTATGATTAGACGATTAATTTGTGAGTTTACTTATAGTGAACGAGCCACAAGTTAATCGATTAAAATATTCCGCACAATAAGACTTATTTTCGCTTATGATATCAATAATCCTACTCAAACTCATTTTCGTCATCGTGACTTGTAATTGTCTCCAATTCATATGTTTATTCCAAAATCATTTATGAACTAGATCATACATCTCAATAAAATTATGAATATCCTTTGCTATCAGTTTTCTTCATTAACTATGAGAATTTATGGTAATAACTCCATATTTTGCTTTGTATACAATATTTCCAATTTGTTTCTTCATATTTCATTCAATCACAGCAGAATAAAGACTAGAGCTTCTTCTAGTTTTTCATCCATATATTTATTACATTTTCATATCATCTCCTATAGTTTCATACTCATTAATATTTCATTCCACTTAATATACCATTTTCTAGGACAAGCAACTTCGATATTTTCTAAGATATTACAATAAGTGGTATAAATTCTTTATTGAATAATTCTTACTACTATACTTCTGCTGCTTTCCTATTGTTTAGCTACTATAATCATTCATGGTAGCATAAAGAAACATCATGTCCTCGCTTCCCACACAGATTATATGTTACAGTATTCCTTCTTTTAAGGTAGTATTCCACTTTATGTCTGACATCTCCGCAATAGGAGCATTTGCTTTTTAATTCTGGGCATTTTGTAGGACAATGCTCTTTGCTACAATTCCAACATTTAATATGGTAAGGCCTCATTATCGCAGGTTCATCCTTCTGAACTATTAATTTATGTAATTCTTCAAATTGAGGTGATTTTGTAGTCACCTTATGTCTTCTAAGAACAACGTGTGGAAATGTGTCCAAATTTCTTGCATATAAAGCATTTAATTCTTGACTTTTTCATACATGTGATAGCTATATGTCCAATCGTTCCACAAAAATAACACTTCTGTTGTAGTCGATGGGCATTTTCTTAAGTAGTGAGGTCCTTTACACTTTCAGAAAGTAGGTTCATTTTTCTTTGACACTCTTATTTCATCCATTTGAGGTTATCGGGGATGTTTTATCTTTTTGGATGCAGAACTTGTTTCCGAATTGTCATATGTCTCCTTCCTTTTTTTGTGCTGTTATATTTCATATTTTATTTCACACTCTAAGCTTGGTGCTTTTTCAACAAGAGTGGCGAAGTCAGAAAGTTCAAATTCAACTAACCTCCTCTGAAGGTGTGGTTCTAATCCAGCATTGAAAAACTGCTTTTTCTTCTCTTCATTGTCTTTGTATTCATCAGGTGAAAATTATAATAATTGATTAAACTCATGTTCATATCTATCGATAGTCTTACCATCCTGGGCTAAGTCCATCGATTCGGTTTTGTACTTTGCCTCCATGCTATTCATGAGATTTTTCTCATATGGGACATTTGTTGCTTAGTTCTTGCTTAGTTCTTGCTTGTTCAACTTGTTGTATTGCAGATATTTGTTTGTTTCTTACTCTGGTAGCTCCTATCCTTGAGCTTGTATTCTAAATTCACCACAATATGATTCTATATTAAAACGTTCAAAGAATTTTAGCAATACATCCTATCATACGAAATTTCTACTCCCAAATGTCATATAATAATGTGTAAGTGAAAATTGAAAATAATCATTGATTTATCTCTATGTCTCAATTTCTATGCTATGACTTTCTAACACAACTTTCATGCATTCATCAAATTATTCCAACTTTATTTAATGCCAATTTCCATAGCCAAGACTTGCATCAATTGTTCCATCAATTCCATACTTTTCATATCCTTTGTTAATTATTGACGCTAAAGCCAAGTAACTATTTATTCAACTTCTTATTACACCATTTATGATTTAGATATAAGAGCTTCTGTCCCATAGTATACGGATCCGATTAAAGGTATTCCTTGTTACTAGAACTATGACATTGGTCATGGTAGTAATGGTCATGATGATTTTTTTGTTTGATACTATGAATATTACTTTACCAATTTCCTAGTGTTCCTTCTCTTCTCCTTAAAATCTTTACGAATGTATCAAGATCAAATAATTTCCTTTCTACTTCAACTGATAATGTCCTAATACAATAGAAATTTCCTTCTTTTATTCATCTATTCCTAATGGGTTGACTAATCTTCTATAATGAGGTTATAGGGATTCTTGCTTATACGACTGATGTTTTCACTGATGTGTCGTATTGTACTATCTATAATTGTTTAAGTCTTCTTGTCAACTTTAACCTATCTAGTAGAGAGTGGGGTATGTAGTTTTATCATCCAAAATTTATCTGATCTAGAAGCTTGTGATTTAGCTTCTAGCACAAGGTTATAATCTTTGGACATTAGAATAGGATGTAAGAGTTCATCATCTAGATCTTTATGAAAAACATGTGTTCATATCATTCTTGCCATATATATAATTATATATAGTCTAAATGTCTACATCTTTTAATTTATAGACTTATTTTGTCTACCCAGGTTCTACCCCAATCTCACCATTTGTTAGGTTACTCTTATCTCTGGCAAACCTACAGTTTTGATATCAAATTTTGTCACGCCTCAAAAGGGGGCCTAGTAGGATTATCCTAAAGTTATCATACCATATGAGCACTAATATGTCTACGACATGGATCTCATAGAAAAATCAATTCCAAGATCATAGATTCACAACTCACCAATCAATTTCCACAATCGAACAGATAATAAAATAGACCCTAGACTTTTATTGGATATAACACACCAGCAAAAGAATAGTCCTAGCCTATGTCGTTGATATTATGTACAACAACACCAAACCATCACTCGCCACAATCTAAGGATAGATAAGAGTATAAGATTTGAGAAAAAATGACTTAATCCTGATATATGAAAAAGTGTCTAAAATTGTCTCAATACAAAGAACAAAAGTCTGTATATACTAAAGCCAAGGAAACTCAAAAGACAAAAGAAAAATAAAAACTGTAGCAAAACGAACACCGGCCATTGGTTCTTATACACCGGTGGTGTAGCTGTCGGCATTAGAAAACAAGCATTCTGTACACGTTGAGCACTAGTCGTACGCCAATGGCCTAAAGAGATACGCCAATAGTGTAAGACATGAAGGCTGGTGGCATAGAAGTCGACCTTTAAGAATTCCATTTTGTTAGTGATGAAAGCCGATCGAAGGCCAGCGGTGTTTCCTTCAGTGTTGGTGGCATAGATCCAAGCACAGGCACTGTTAAGGCTGTGTAAGTCTCCAGCGAGAGATTTGTTAAGGATTCTAATGCTTCCTTTGACAACATGAAAATAATCTTCATATTAAACTCAAAGTCTAATTGAATTTGACATGCTTAAATGCTCTGATCTTCATTTGATTCCAAGCAACCACTCAATAATCTAAAAGTAAGATTCTATAATCCTTTAGCTCAAGCACGAGTAATCGATCTTGTAGTTGCAATGCCTTGATTCCCATCATCTCCTTAGGCCTACGGAAGATTTGCCCTCAAATTAGATGAGTTTTCACGAATGTCTTCTGGAATGTATGGTGAAAGATCCGAAATGTTGAATGTCGCTGATACACCATAATCTCCAAGTAGCTTTAACCTATAGGCGTTGTTGTTGATCTTCTCTGTGATTCTAAACAGTCCATCTACTCTAGGTGATAACTTCTAAGACTTCTTGTGTGGAAATCTTTCCTTACTGAGATGAATCCATACCAAATCATCAAGGTTGAAAATCTTTGCTTTCTATCCCTTGTTGCCATGTTGTTTATGTTGCTCTTGAATCTTCTTAAGGTGATCGATTGCCTTTTGATGTGTCTTCTAAATCTCCTGGGATCGCTCCACTCCACTTAAGCTTTCTTCCTTTGCTGCCGGTTTAGCTATCAAGTCCAAAGGTATTGTTGGATTATAGCCATACACAACTTCAAAGGGAGACTTACCGGTTGAACTATGTGTAGACCTATTGTAAGCAAACTCAACAATAGGAAGACACAAGTCCCAATCAATTAGATTCTTGTCAATTGTGCCCTAAGCAAAGTTCTAAGAGTTCGATTGACAACCTCTATCTAGCCATCCGTTTGAGGGTGACATGAAGTGGTGTACATTAACTTAGTGCCAAGTCTCCTCTAAAATGTCTTCCAAAAGAAACTAATAAACTTGGTGTTTCTATCAGAAACAATGTTATGTGGCACCCTATGTAATTTGACAATTTCCTACACAAAAAGGTTAGCAATATAAAGGGCATCATATGTTTTGTGGCATGGTATGAAGTGTGTCATTTTACTGAAGCGATCTACAGCTACCATGATAGAGTCTTTTCCTCTCTGTGTCCTAGGTAAACCCAAGACAAAGTCCATACTGATATCAATCCATGGTTGAGTCAGTAATGGCAGTAGCATATATTCACCCCAATTTTCCTTCTCCCCTTTTCCTCTCTTACGTACCCCACGTCTCTCCAATACTCGATGCACATCTTTTAACATCCCCTTTCAATAAAAAATTTCTTTCAACAACTCCAAGGTCCTCTTTTCCCTAAAATGTCCAGATAACCCTCCAGCATGGACCTCCTTAACCAACAACTCTCTAACAGATCCAGAAGGAATGCAAAGCTTTCCTCCTTTATATAGAAATCCATCCACCATATAATACCTATCAATTACGCCTCCACTAGAATATCTTTCAACAACAGATTTTAAGTGCTCATCATCCACATATTGTTTCTTCATCAACTCAAAACCAAGCAACTTGGATTAAAGAGATGTAATGAAAACATACCGGCGAGATAACACATCAGCTACAACATTAGTGATCCCCTTCTTGTACTCAATGACATATACAAAGCTTTCCAATAATTCTACCCATTTTGCTTGGCGTTTAGACAATCTTTGTTGACCCTTGAAATGCTTCAAAGACTCATGGTCAATATATATGATAAATTCCTTAGGAAGACGATAGTGTTGCTAAGTCATCAATTCTCGTACCAAGGAATAAAATTCTTTATCATATGTAGAGTAATTCAATGAAGCTTTACCCAACGTTTCACTGAAATAGGCAATAGGACGCCTATCCTACATCAATACAGCTTTAATCCCGACCCCGGATGCATCACACTCCAACAAATGTCTTCTCAAAGCTAAAAAGAGCTAAAACTTGAGCATTAGTCAACTAAGCTTTAATCTCCTCAAAGCTTTTCTAATCTCATTCTTCCCATACAAAGGAGACATTTTTCTTAGTCAATCAATAAAAGGATTGACAATGCTATCGAAATTCTTAACAAACCTACTATAAAAGGAAGTTAAGCCATGGAAGCTCCTCACATTAGCTGCTGATTTTGGTGTAGGCCAATCCACAATAGCTGTCACGCCCAGGAGGGTACCCTAAACGTGGCAGTCCACCGCACATAATATTAAAGCTAATGAATGACAACCTTAGTCACGCAGGAGCTTCGATATCACATGCAAGGCGTACTTCCAAGATAATAGGAGACTCACCGGGATATTATGTTTAAGCAGATAATAAAAGCATGCAAGAACTTATATAGATTAACATGTAATATTCATTAGAATGAAAGTTTCTTACAACTTCTTAGGGGCATTCCCCCGTTCTAATAGTCTTGTTCAACTAAGCCATCATAAAAAATATAAATAAATATGACATAAGTCTACTATAGAGATTTTTCTTAGAATTCGACATTCAAAACTAAATACATATAAACTTCTCCCAAAAACTCCTTGTAGCTTTGGCTCATACCTAACAAAAGGGGCTCCTTGGTGCCAACCACAAGTAATCATACTATAACAAAAAGCTATAGTGTAGCTTAGTAAGATAACTCCCATCTACAAAACATTTCCATAAAACACACAAGTATTTAGACAATCATATGAGAATGCATCAATCACATGAGCAAACAAAATACACACGATTAACCGGAAACCATGTGTAGCATGGATTTTACGCCCTTTATATCGAGGGTTGGGTGGTTACTAGCCCATACGACCATCAATAATTACAGACTTACCGGCTCCTACTTGCCCTATAGACTTTCTAGCTTCTACTAGCCACCACTATAACTCCTCGTTTCCCTACACGAAGAATAGTAGTGAAAAATAAATGTGACTCACAAATATGATATGCATGAATCATTTTCAATATAGGGTTATTCCATTATTGTCGAGTTCAAGTTAAAGGTGATCAAAACAATATTCATCATATCATTGTAAGAAAACATAAATTATTCATCAATTCCTCTTTCGATATTCTTAACTTTTACTTAATCAATCATGAATCCAAATCACACAACATTTTTTCATTTATCTTTTTCCTTATTTTCTAGTGCTACTACTTACAAGCACAAACAAGGAAATGTAACTAGTAAGGGACTAACTCACTCCATGACGATTGCTCCTAGTTGAAGTAATCTTCCGGGAAGGCGATATCAGATCCTTCTTCACCTAAACAAGATGAAATACCCAAAATGAGTCTTTCATAGAATTTCTACTTTTGAAGATTATAAATCTATCTTGAATTCGTGGTAAAATCGGATTGAAGGAAATTCTAACTTAAAATGGCCATAACTTGCTCATTTTAACTCAGAATTTCGCATATTATATACCGTTTTCTACCTACTCAAAGAGATCTATCTATTTCTTAAACTATTTTCATCAAAATAAGTCGTTTGAGCTCCGAAATAGTGGTGATCAGATTCACCACGAATTTCACAAAACTTGCTTCCTTCTTTTTACAAAAACTCATATCAAAGAGATAGATATTATAATAGTTTGTAAAACCTTTGAAATGTATTTATATATGTATTATTGACTCATATCAAATGCATGAAATTAATAAAGTTGTCTCAACCATGAATTTTTGGTAAAAGTAAAGTCTTCTAAAGATTTTGGAAAAGTGAACTTTTGAAAATTTCCTCTTAGCTTACAAGAAAATATCTCAAGTTATTTTAAATGAGTATTTTTCTTTTCCTTAATTTCATTTCCTTAGTCTTTTTAAATTTATAAAGAATGATTTTTATTTTCTAAGATTAGTTTCTAATACTTTTTGAAAGTAGTAATAATTCTATATTTATAGAAATAATTTCCTTATTTCTTAAGATCATTCTACTTTTATTAAAAGAATTTCTTGGTGTTTGTCAAACTAGTATTGATGAAAAGTGAAGTTTAGTAAAACTTTTGTTTAATCAAGAATTTCTTTCCATTTTATGACTTTGTAAAGTGTATGTATGTTTTGTTTAAAAAATCCTATGTTCTTAAAATTTATAATGAACTCTCTAGATTTCTAGAAAAAGTTGTTAAGATAATTTCCTAAGTTTTTATGAAAAATTACTTCCTTCATAATAATATTTATTTTTAGAGAAGAACTTCTATTTTAAGAAAACTTTTCCTCATTTATCTTATTGAAACAAAAATCAATATGTTCATGCATGTTCATGAATATGAAATCATAAAGTTATGAAAACATAAGAAAGACATAAAAATTAAAGAAATAAGCTAGTAAATAAATATGTCAAGTATTGGAACCTTAGCTTCATCAAGGTATCCCGGGACTAAAAATAGACTAGTTCCAAAAGAAAAAGAAAATTGTTTTGACTTGATGAGGATAAATCTAAGACTAGAAAGATTAGTCTTAAAACAGCTCGAAAGTAAATAAATTGCAAGGTAAATAAATAAATTGCAAGGAAAGTAAATAAATTGCAAAACAAAGGAGCTTATATGCTCTAAAAGATATATATAACTACATAGATATATTTAGTTAAATATATATGAAACAAACATAAAGGAAAAATAAATTCATGAACAAAAACAAAGTATGAACATATTGTTGCTTTCTTAACCTTCATGGTTTAGAAAACACATACTAAGCTCATACTAAATAAATGAACATATAAAAAGCTAAAATTATTACCTATAGAAGAAGTAGAAACTAGAGAAAACTTGAGAGAGTTTATGGAGAGTTTTGAGAGAGAGTAATTTTAGTATGCGGAAAGTGTGAAGGAAATGGAAGGAAGATGTGGTATATATAGAAAAAAGTGGGGTAATTTGTGTTAATTAAATAAATAAAAAATAAAACAAATTAAGTGTTGTAGAGGGAGGGCCGGCGAAATTTGTGAGTGTGAGAGAGAGAGAGAGAAATTTATTTTTTTGTATTTTTGTTAATGAAAAGTAAGATATAAGAAATATGAAGTTGTATTAGAAATGAAAATTGTAAGAAAATAAAGGTATGGTTGTAAGAGTAGGTTGTAAGAAAACGTAAAGACAGATAAATAGTATAGAATAGTAATAAACAATGTAATGTAAAGTAGACATGACAATTAAAGTACTGGTAGTAAGAAAATACGCGTATAATTGCGATATCTCATATTTTTAAAAACCTTATATTTTACGAGTTTAACGGTATATCCGGAATATTTTTACCATTCTGAGCCCCGGGACACGTTTTTCGAAGATTGTGTCCGATTATGCTCAAAACGAGTCGCGGCTTAACTAATCTGATATTTTTAAGCTTTCTCATGTTATTATGAATTATTCTACATACTAATCTCTTACTTACATTCTTAGGGTTACGAACATGGGATTGCCGAACTTGAACGGTTACGTCTGATTAGGGTTTTATTGATTTTAGGATTTTCGATTGACCTTTTAATTAGGGTTTAAGCTTAATTGATCACAAAACTTTGGGGGTTTACAATAGCCTTGATATTCTCTTCATCCACTTTAACACAAAACCAAACACCACAAACCTCAAGAAAATCACTTCAGATTGACAAAAAGAACACTTCTTGAGATTGCCAAACAACCTTTGATCTCATAACACAGAAAATATAGCTCGTAGATGATCAACATAACTATCTAAATCTCGACTGTGTAACAAGATATCATCAAAATAAACAACAACAAACCTACCCAAGAAGTCCTTCAAAACTTGATTAATAAGCTGCATGAAGGTACTGGGCGCATTGGTCAAACCAAATGGCATAGCCATCCACTTATATAACCCATGGCATGTCTTAAAAGCAGTCCTCCATTCATCCCCTACTGTCATCCTGATTTGGTGATAGCCACTCTTAAGATCAACTTTAGAGAAAATCTAAGCTCCATTCAATTCATCTAGCATGTCATCAAGTCTAGGAATAAGACACCTGTAATTGTTGGTGATCTTATTAATAACATGACTATCAATACACATACGCCATATACCATCTTTCTTAGGAACTAAGAGTGCGAGAATAGCACAAGGGCTGGTGCTGTCACGCCCCAAAGGATACCTTAAACATAACAGTCTACCGCATATTAAACAAGACTTAGGAATCACTACTACAGTTATTCAAAAGTCTTGTATTAAATGCAAGGTGTTCCTTTATGACAATAGAATACATATGCAATTGGAGATAGATAGTTTAACTTAATAGAATAAGCATAAAAATATAAACCACAAATACCTCAGGATTATTTACAGAATACTAAGGGGCATTCCTCCGCAAAATAATAATCAATTTAAGTATTAGTTTTTATAACAATCCAAGCGATGAAGGTTTCCTACGGAAGTCTAAACAAAGCTAATCATAACTTCTAGGGGAAACTCCTAACTTTGCATTACTTGGGATGGCCAAGACTAGGGACGCAACCATAGATATGGGAACTGCATTAAAAAAAAGCTGTGGGGGTATAAGCTATTCTATCTTAGTGAGTAAATACTTTCAGTATATACATATCCTACAATAACATACATACATACAAACAAGTTGATTTAATCATCCATATGAAATGTAACAACCACATGGGCCAACAAGACATATGATTAAACGAAAATCATATGTTAAATGGATTTATGCCCTCCAGTCAAGGTTAGCAGATTAACGAATCCTGCGATACTGCTTGAATTACTATTCTATTTTATGGCTCATGGGTAGCCCATCAACTGTAACGTTTTATGGCTCACGGGCAACCCTTCAACTGTAATGTTTTATGGCTCACAGGCAACCCATCTCATTCATACCGTTTATAGATCACCGAGAACCCATCTCATTCATACTGTTTATGGATTACAGAGAACTAACTGTGATTAAATGCACCATCCCCGTCATGCAGTGATATGTCCGTATTATTTGTTAATCTGACTAATCATTAATTCAATTTCATTTGTGACCAATCAATTGACAGACACTCATCATCATAGCATATAGACATACATCGATTAATCACCTGGTTTCTATATTCTTAACATATTTTTCTCAACACATTAAGATAGCATACATAATCCCATAACTGCCCATCATGCATTTCAAATTTATCTTTGCTTATCATTTTAGTGCAACTATAATTTACAAGTACAATATGGAATAGTAAAGAGGAAGTACGACTCACTCGGCCATGGACACCAGTCTCTAATCGTAGTAATCCGAAGGCAAGAATTCTTTCGATTCAAAGTCATCCAAATGAAAGAAATACCCTAATGAGTGTTTCAAACCATAACTAATTCCAACTTATTAAACAAAAACTTTTAAGTTCATAATTTTCGTAGTAAATGAAAAATTCAACTTAAAACGGCCATAACTTGGTTATTTTTACTCGGAATTTCGCAATAAGCTATCAATTTCTATCTACTTCGAAAGATCTACCTATTTATCATGTTATTCCTAAGTTTTGAAAAAATTTAAGTCTTGAAATGCTCGGATCAGATCTTATCAGTAGCTAAAAATTGCATTTCCGAAATTGTTTTGTGAATTTTGCATTGTTTCTACTAAATATATTATATGTGTATAATATCTACATGTTATTATCATGAATAACATGATATGAGCTATCTATATGTGTATCCTTAATGATTTTTTTGGTTAAAAAGAACTTTTGGAAAACTTTTACTTTGCAAAAATTTTAAGAAAACTTGGTTGAGAAAACTAGCTTTATTATTTGAAAATTATCCTTATTATTACTAAGATAAAGCCTTGATGACCTATATGCCTGATACTTTCATTATTTAATAAAATTCTTCATTTAGGAGTTGGAAAATAGAAGTTTACATAGGGGTTTTGTCTAGCTATGAATTTTACAAAATTTTAAGGATTGAAAACATTGTTTGATCTATGTTTGAGACCTTCCCTTTGTTTTAGGAATGTACTTTGATAAAAGCCATTTATTCTTGTCAAAATTAAGTCTTTATTACATCTATTCCCTAAAGCTTCTATTTTTCTATTAAAATCCTCATTTTGGCATTTGGAGATAGGTGTTTAAACAGAGGTCATTTGTAGATCCGAATTTTAAAATTTATATTTGAGATTATTTCTTGTGTAAAACTCATTTAATCTTTCTAAAATTAAGTCATAAGCAAACTTACTCCCTAAGGCTTCCATTTCTTTAATAAAACTCTTGTTTTAGGGTTAGAAAATAGGTGTTTATCTAGCATTTCACCTTAGTTACGAATTTCAAGTTCTTATTGGAGTTGAAACAAGTTCTAACTTAAATTTATAACCTTTTTCTTATTTTGAAAATTTCTCTTAGTAAAACTAAGCTCCACTTATAAAAATCATTCATTTATGATACGTTTCTTAAGCTCTTCATTTTAAATGGAAGATTTTCATTTTGGAGTCGAAAAATAGGTTTTCTAAATAGGTTTCTTTTTCCATCAAAATTTTCAAAAATCATTTTTGTTGAAACTAAAATAGATCTTGAACTTTTTGACATATTCTCATTATTATTATGCTACTATAAGTCTTTTATGTACATAAGACATAAATCTATGGCATTTATGTACTCAAAACAAATAGATCTAGTATATCATGCAAGTCATGGATGCAAATGCAATATGAACATAATATAGATGAGGTTAAAGAAAGAATACAGGCACAAAATATCCATAAGAATAACATATAGTAATAATAGAGCAAAATAATAGTAGAACAACTTAAATATAGAGATCTACAACATTATGATGGTAAGAATATCATGTTTTAGTATTTCCACATTCCTAGCATAAAGCTCATGGGGATTTTAGTGGAACCACACATGTATGATCTTGCTATTACATGCTTTATTATGGTAGGATCAAGATCTATTATCTACTTAATATTTGGAGTAAGAAAAACTTGAAGAAAAATTGTGTGTGTAAGGGAGGGGGAGGCTCATGGCAAAGGAGAGGGAGAGAAAAACTTTTGCAAAAGCTTGGTTTTTGTGAAGAAAGAGAGAAAGTGAAAAAGTGAAAGTATAAAGGTGTTTATATAGGAAATGGAATTAGGGTTTTGTTGGATTAATTAATGAAGAAAAATTAAAACAAATTGAAGAGAGGACAAGGGGAGGGGGCACCTGTTTGGGTTAAGGGAGAGAGAGAGAGATGTTTGATTTATTTTGTGTAACAAAATTTAACTTTAAAAAGTAATGAAATGTATTGGAAAAGTAAATTTATAAGGAAAATTATGTAAGATTGTAAGAATAGGTTGTAAAAATATAAGAATAGAGTATGAGTTGGTTGTACTTGTGAAGAGTGTGATTGGAAATCAAAAAGTAGATTAGACAATTAAATTATCGATAGTAATGAAAATACGATAAAAGGCTATTACTGTAATTTTTATAAACCGAAAAATTCTTATAATTATATTTTTGAATTTCTTATTAAATTTTGGTTCTAAAAAGTACTATATAATATTTTCTATTTTTAAGTCCCGGGGGACCGGTTTTCGAGAACAGATCCCGATCGGGTTCTAAACGAATGAATTTCTCTGAAATCTGATCTTTTTATGTTTTGATAAATTATTTAAGGCTATATTCTAGAGTTAACTCACTTTTATAGTTCTAAGGTTTCGTTCTCGGTATTGCCGGATTTAAGGTTTCTAGGTCCAACTAATCCTAGGATATTCTTTTACGGTTTCGGTTTCCAGTTTCGATTTCCAAAATCGAGTTCAGGTTGCTAAGAAAACGAGGGCTTACAGGTGCTTTCTCTAACAAAATCACGGTTTACTAACTCATCCACCTGTCGCTTCAACTCTTTAGCCTTTTCAAGATTCATTCAATAAACAAGTCTATTTTATAGAACTGCTCCAGGCTATAAATCAATGGCATGCCCAATACCCCTCAGTGGTGGTAATCCTTTAGGCAATTCCTCAGGGGAGACATCAATAACTCCTTTAGTAACTGTCTCACAGCAATAGGTATCTGCTCTTGTCCATTAACCTCCAACATATATCTGACTTGTACTAACTCCTCTTGAATAATCTGCTCAATCTCCTTCTGCCCCATAAATAAAGTCTTCTTTTCTTTAGCACTATTAATTTCCATCTACATTTTCTGTACCTCAGCTGATGTCATCGGATTTAGAACAATCTTCCTTCCATCCTTCTAGAATAAGTATGTATTCCTAAACCCATCATGTAGTACCCTCCTGTCAAACAACCAAGGTCTTCCCAACAATATGTGTGATGCACACATAGGTAAGATATCACAAATGATCTCATCATGATGCTTTTCTCCAATACTGAATGGTACCATTGCTCACTGAGTCACATGTAAACCACCTTGCTCACTTAGCCAATGCATCTTATATGGTTTAGGATGGGGGATCGTAGTCAACTTCAACTTGTTAAGTAAGGATGCAGCCACCACATTAGTATAGCTTCCTCCATCAATAATGAAAGCACACAAGTTGCCTATAACCCTACAAGAAACATGGAAAAGATTCTCCCTCTATTCCTCCTCAGTGGAAGGAATAGAAGCCATAACCCTTTGCAATACATTAATGGATAAGTAAGGATCATCACCCTTATCTCCATGCACCTTGGCGTCAGCAGCTCCACAATACTCATCCAACACTGATGAAAAATCTTCAGTCTCACCCACTTCTTCTTCCTCATCTTCACTCCATCTCCATAGTAGTCATCACCCTTCAGTTAGGACACTGAGCTGCCATATGCCCATAACCTAAACATTTAAAGCATTTAATTTGGTGGGACTTCCCACCTGAGGATCCACCAACTTCCTTCTTGTTTTCAGCACTATATACTCTTTTCCCTTTGTCAGTGAAACTCCTCTCTACCTTTGTGTCCTCAGCAGGCACATTCTTTTCAACATTCTTACTAGACCCTCCTTTCTTTACATGCCTACTATCAAAATTATATGATATGTTTGAGGAAGCATACTTGTTAGATGCCGTTCTATGAGGATTCGAGCATCTTTGCCTTTCAACCTTCATAGCTAATTGAATGGCTTCTTCAAGGGGGCTATACCATTGTAACTCAACAATGTAAGCGATCTCATATTTCAAACCAGATACAAATCTGGCTAGTGTCTGCCCAGGGGGTTCAGTAACTCCACATCGAATCGTCAAGGTTTCAAACTCCTACATATACTCATCAATAGTCTTACCACCCTGCCTTAATGTTTGCAAACGTATGAACAACTCATGCCTATAATGCTCAAGAACGAATTGGCATCTCAAGACTCACTTCATCTCCTACCAAGTGTGAATCTCTGCCTCTCTATCTCTCCTTCGAGTGGCAATGGTGTTCTTCCACCACAAAGCAGCATAACTTGTGAATTCCATGGCTACTAATCGACCCTTGGTATGGTCACTGATTTCATAACATTCAAACAATCCCTTGACCTTATCATCCCAATTGAGATAATCATCAATAGACCCTTCACCAATAAAGGATGGCATCTACATCTTCACATATTCTAAGCCCCTAGACAATCAAAACTTACCATTAATATCATAATCTTCATCAAGATTATCTCCTCTTCCCTCACAGTAAACATAACCACTGTCGCCATACTGTCTACCTCGAATTTTTCCTCCTACACCTTCTCTTCTAACATTATGGACTACACTAAGAGGTGCTGCTTGAGGATTATTCACTAGCAGTGGTGCTTGGGGATTATTTACCGGATATTGACCTATAACCATCTAATTCATACGTATAATCATTATGAGTTTTTTTGTAATGCCATTTGGATTAACCAATACACCAGCTGCATGTATAGGCTTCATAACCACACTTTTCAACCATTGTTGGATAAATGTGTAATTATCTTTATTGATGATATCTTGATATATTCTCCTATGAAGGAGCATCATGAGGAAAATTTTGAAATTGTACTTTAGATACAAAGAGAACTTCAACTTTATGTTGAACACTCAGAATGCAAGTTTTGGTTGGAAGGTCTCTTTAAGGCATGTGGTATCTAGAGAGGGCATAATTGTTGACCCATCAAATACCAAAGCAATGGTGAAGTGATAGTAACCAAAAAATGATACGGAAGTCAAAATTGTCTTAAGATTAGCAAAAAAAAAAAAACAACAAAGGTGTCTCATATTTCTAAAACTTTCCTAATTTTTTTCAATATTTTTATAATTTTCAGTGAGGAAAAAAGGGAGTGTGGACACTTATCCTCCACATCCATTCCTTTCCCTCAAAATCTTGTCATTACATTAAAGTCCTTTGTGATCCCATTTGTCTAGCAGCCATGAAAAAGAATTTGGCTTTTTCTTAAAAATAGCATCAATATTCTTGTCGCTCCGGATCCTTGCCAAAATTTTGGTAGTAGCATATGAAATTTTGTATCACATACGATGTTGTGAGGCAAATGTAGCACCTTAAAACCTAATTTCTTGTTGAAGGGTTTGCCTAAAGGAAAAGGCATTAACTATTCATAAATGTTTTGCTTTGCTGTCAAACCTTTCCTATTTGCTTCATTTTCGATCATGTTGTCTGTTTTTGCTAGGAATTTAGACAATTGAATTAAAAAAAAAAAAAACACTTTTCTTTATGCTCATCCAATAGATATAATTTTTACAAGAAAACCTATCAGGTTTGTTAATCCTTGTTATCCTAAATGTTCATATTAAATGAAAAATAAAAAAAGAAGAAGTCATTTTATGGCTTAAAGTAAGCTTCACGTGCTCGATATCATCACTTTCTTAGTTTCCTCTTGTACATTTGCTTTTGCTAAAGAAAGTTAATGTTCCTACCATACCACCGCACATCTCCCCTCCCTCGGCAACCCCGGCACCCGCCCCCCCCCCTCCCCCTCCCCCCTCCCCCCCTCTCCCCGCTGCTCCCTCCTCTCAATGTTTATCATCTCTTGGGACTTTTAGCATTCATGTCACACACTTGAAGGATTTTACTCATGTCAATGCCAATTTTGCGATGATATTCTCAAACATCATTACATAAACCACTCTAAACCAATTAAGAACCCTCTGTCCCCTTAGAGTTCAACTTAGTATTTATAATTTTCAATAACTACCTAACACATCTTCTCTTGTAAAATCCTAGATCTATGCATTTTTTAATAGCTCCACTTAACTTTTTTCATGCTTAACTCATCCTATAGCTTTGTAGTTAATGATTCCACACTTTCATCACATGATTGATGTTAAGGTGTTTAATATTCTAATCTATATTCTTTATTGAGATTCAAAAGTGTTACACAATAATTATAAGGAAATATTTCAAATTTAGTACTTGAGCTTTCTACAAAGATTCAATTTATTATTTAAATTTTGAAGTAGCAAATTTAACAGCTGATTAAATTTTTCGTAGCTATTTTTATTTTCTCACTAACATCATTTGCTTTGTTTTCTAATGTAGAAGAAGTAGCCCATCAATATTAGATGGTGCTAAGAGAAATAGTAAAAATTAAATGATATGTCCTCTATTTCAAGTCAACAAATAGAATAAAAAATGTTACGAAGGTAATAAAATAGCCATGAAAGGTTTGATCGAATATTAAATTGACCTTTTCAAACTTTAGGTAGCAAATTAAATTTTTGTGCAAAATTAAGGTACTAAATTTGACATTTACCCCAAATAGAATAGTTTACACCTTATCTACATGCTTAAGCTTTTGGAATAGATTTTTACAGTGCTAACCTCATCATGACATTAGAGCTAAGGGTCATAAGTTCAAATCCTTCTAAGCTTATTACTATACCTCATCATGACTAAATTTGATGGACGTTAGTGAAAGTCTCAGCCTACAAATAAAAGGGGTGCTACATAATAAATATAATAATCTATATCATATCTATAAGCTTAAGTTTTTAGATGAAATGATTGTGATACTAATCTTAATAAAAAGTAATATGAATGAATGAATGTATGTGAAATTAATCTTTATTAAACTAAGCTATTCCAAGAGAATAGTGAGATTAAGCGGTTTAAGATATTTCACTCTTTATTTTACATCATATTTTTCTTCCTTTTGCTAACTTTAATTAGGGATACAATCGGATCAGGTTAGAATGGATCAAATGAACTTAGAACTAAACCTACTACTCTATTGGGGTTACCAAATTTAACCCTATAACCTTATAGGGTTTTCATAATATATCCACATCCGGCCTATAAGGTTTATCCCATGTCGTTCCCAGTATCTTGTTATTTCTAGAAGATGATTAAAAATTGGAACAAAAACAAAATAAAAAATTAGATGCAAGTTTAAAAACTAGACAACTTAGCAATCACAAGTACTATTGAGAACAATTGATAAAGAGGGTAATTAGAAGCATGACGATTGATAAATGAATCCTAATCCTCACTATTATTAAGCAAAATAGTTTTAGCATGAAGGGTATTAGCAACCATTGTAGGACTTATATAAGTGATCAAATTAGCCTTAATAATCATCATAATAGTCTTAAATCTCCTAAAGAGCTCAAAACTCTCAACAAATGTAGAAGAAAAAAATCTTGTGAAAAAGGTCCCAAAAAAAACCGAGGTGGAGAACGGCTTCATGAAAAGAAGTTATGCAATGTGAGCAATTAATATTTGGGGGGGGGGGGGAGGGGGGAGGTGGGGGGTAGCGGTTTGGGTGGGAAGAGAGAGAGAGAGAGAGATAGGAGAGAGGAGAGGGATCGAGGGACTACGAAGGAGGCGCAATGAGCTATGAGAAAGGCTAGGTGATAAATATCCTAAGACCCTTTTTTTGTGCATTATTGAGCATATTTCATATGCTATTTAATTAATTTATTGAAGTAAAGGATTTTTATTGAAATAATTTTGTGTTTCAGGGACAATCATGGAACAATTTGGCTTTTCAAAGGATTATTAATGAAAGAAGCCAAGATTTTGGAGAGCTTTGAAGCCTTTTGTAAAGTTGCTGGACATACACTAGTATTTTTATGCTACTAGTGTACTTTTAGAGGAGAAAAATCGAAGAAAAAGTTGAAGTTCCAGGATACACGACTCCACATACACCAGTTGTGTACAATAGGTTGTGTACATGTGCCAAAAAAGGAAAAACGCACGAAGTTAATGAGTACATTACCCCGATATACGGGTCGTGTAGGGGTCTTGTACACACTATATATATATATACCCACGCCCTGAGTTGAAAGAACAGATTTCATTCACTTGTCTTACCACCCAAAAACCCTATAATGCATTTTAGAGAGCTTTTTGAAGAAGAATTTGTGCTACAACTTGGAGATCCACAACAATCACTTCTACAAAAGGGTTTTATCATCATGATTTTTCCTATTTCTTCCATTGTACTTATTATTGTTGTTAATCTCTTCATGGAAGAGTAGCTATGTATGCCCTAGGTTTTGGAAAACCCTAGCCTTCATGTATTGACTTGATTATTAATTGAATGAAGTTTGATTTTGAGTTTGCTTCATGATTTATATTGTTGTTTGTGATGATTTTAGACCGAAGTTATTACAAACTTGATTCTTGTTAATTCGAAAGAAGATTTCAATTAATGGGTTTGATCTCTCATGGGCAACGAAGTTGAGTAATCCATCTAGAAATAGGGTTTTTTCCAACTTTCTGTCAATTAGGGTTCATAATCTTCATGCTATTTTAAATTGATAATTGTGAAGGAAGAAATTCCCACTTTTGTAATTAGGATTAAGAGTTAATTAACTTGAAGAGAATGATTAATCTATTTGAGAAACCTGATAGTTCAAGACTGAGTTTCATTCAATTGAATCTATCTTTAAAGATGAAGGAGGCTAAGGTTAACCAAAACTAAGGGCATTGTTTGTGAATTAATTATCTTGAGAAAATTGTGCTTATCTTTCATCTAAGGTTTTTGGGCTTGCTTTTAATTAGAATTAGTAGAAAGTTAGTATTTATCTCTCAATTGATTCGGCTAAATAATAGTTAGCGGGTTATTACTAATAGCTGCATATGGATTCCTAGAACGATATCTGAGTTAATTTCTATATTACACGATAGGTGCACTGCCTTGTGTGGGTCTAGAATTAATTAGATTATAAATTTAAAACTTAAAGATCCAACGCATCACTAGGGTTTTAATATTTTAGTGTGTTGTGCCATGTTTGTTGTGTGGTGTGTTTGTGGAGTGGACAAGAGAGCCAAGAGGAGAGCTAGGGCAAGGTTAGGTGTTACTTTTTAGGAATTTTTTTATCCTTTGTTCTTCAAGTTTTAGTATTACGTTAGGTATAATTGGATATGTTATAAGACTCAAACTTAACCCTTATGGGGTTTCGACTATATATTCAAATCGAACCCTAAAGTACTATAGGATTTTTATTGGATCAGAAACCCCATAACATCCCACTTGAATAATTTCTAACTTTAATTTAAGGGCTAACTAGTTTTTACTTATGAATAGTCGTGCATCACTAGGAACATTCAATCCATCATCTCATTTTTACTAGCAAACTTTAGAAATTAATGTAATTAGATTTCAAGAGTTAGATGATAGATAAGGCTGTGGAATGATCTTTATTTGTGAGACTATGTTTATCTACATAAGAAACAACTTTCAAGAGTTAGATGATAGATAAGGTTGTGTAATAATCTTTAGGGTAAAATCTGAATTTGGTACCTGAATTTTTGTGAAAAACCAAATTTAGTACCTAAACTTTTGAAAGTTCAATTTTGATAAAAATTGAACTTTTCTTGCATACAATTAGTACCTAAACTTTTAAAAATTCAATTTTGATACAACTTAAATTTTTTATGCTAACAATTAGTATCGAAATTAATACTACCAATTTGATATAATTGAACTTTTAAAGGTTGGGTAGCAATTGTGAGCACGAAAAATTTAATTGGTATTAAAATTGAACTTCTAAAAGTTTATGTATCAAATTTGATTTTTCACAAAAGCTTAGGTACCAAATTCGGGAATTTATCCTAAACTTTATTTGTGAGATTATGTTTATCTATATGAGAAACACGAGATTTCCCCTTTTGTATAGGTATCATTCTTCAAGACGACGTTTCCAATATCAAGACATTATGTTTTCCACCTATGGAGTTTATTCGCTTTGGAACTTTCTCTTTTCTTTTGTTTATATTATATTGTGGCAAAAGGGCAAAAAAAAAATGATGAGATGCACTCCTCGAAGCAATAAAAAGATTCGTAAGATAATCATTGTACTAAAATCTCTAACGTTGGAGGGGAAGAGCAACTTTGAAATTACAAGTGCTGACGAGAGTGAGCTTAGATAAGCTAGCTTTTCTATAATTAGATGTCTAGTCTGGCCATTAAAGTACTCCAAAGTAGATAGTATTGGTTCTTCCTTTCGAATCATGAGCATATTTGAACTACAAGTCGAATTGTTTCTCGTGGAAAAATCTCCGAACAAAATTATTATATTGACGACTTGCGAATGCAGGCATGGATTATGCATAAAAAAGTTGATATATGGTTGTTGATAAGATCCAAGTGAGTATGACGTCACTATAGCTTATGATAATGACAATAGGACCCACTTTGTGAAAATGATTTTTCTTTACTATTAAGTTCTATAGGGATTTGGGTTTGACTCATGGTATATGGGAGGCTGGTGGTAATTATTTAAATTAGCATCATAATTGTTTAATTTATGATTATGAAATCATTACGGTATTAATTTTAATATAGTATCAAAGTGTGTAGCCATAGGTTTTGATCTTTATACACTTGGTTATAATCTCCATTAAATTAATTCAGCTTTAGTTAAAATCTTAAAATTATTATATAATAAATATAATAACTTACGGCGTAACTATATACTAACATTATATGCAACACGATATATGCAACGGAAGTTTGAAGTGTATTATACAATATGCGCAACCACCTTAGTAAGATCCCTGATTTTATGTCATGTTGTAGTTACCTGATGGTGAAGTGAAGATTAGATTAAGATGGGACCGCCATTTAATTTACAATTAACAGTATAAGACAGATCGGCACAAATTTACTTTCAACTAAGATTAGAGTATTTTTGTGAATGATTCCTTCTCCTGTTCCTGGTGTCAAACATATCAGTGAATGTGAATCCAATGATGTCAGAAAAAGCAGTAAAATATATCTCCTGAAATTTAACTAAATCGTAGTATCAGACAGTGATAGAATCATCAAGCGCCTTTGCTTTAGAGAAAATTTCTCTTTCAGGGTCCACAAAGAACCTATATAGCAAAGCCTTATCCTGAAAATGTTTAAGCATGCATGGCTTTTGCCTTTGTTTTTCACCCCCGCAAGTAAGGTACTTCTTAATTTTATGACCTTTTCGTATCATTATATAAACCTCGGATCATGTTACTGAATATGCACACAAGTCAGTTTGGTAATACTGTCACTTCTTATTAGCACCATTTATTTTCTCCTCTGATCCAAGACATGGCAGCCAAAATTCCAACAGCAATAGCTCCTGTTCCAGCTCCTGCTCCCAGGATGATGCACCAGAGGACCAGCGACCGGGGTCGGTTTTTTGCTGCCTCTGATGACACTGCCATGATGAAGCAGATTCAAGCAACTCATTCTCCAGATGGCCGCATTGTTGACGTCAACCCGATCCTCCATGTTATAGAGGGCATTTTTCGTCATGCTGCTCCTAGCATCGATGGTGTCCTAAATGTACTTATATTACATTCCTTTCTGTTTGGCAATATTTCCGAGTCTTTCAAGATTAACGCATCCTTAGTTTAGTCCTGGAGCTGTTGTACTGAATTCGGCAGTTGGCTCTATGCAGGGAAAACAGGAACAGGTGGATTTGATTGAAGAGAAGGCTAGTATGGCTGCCTTCGACGGCATGCTTGAAGCCCTGGCGCACACCATACACAGAATCTCATGCGAGGTCATATTTCAATCACAAACTGAATTTGCTGCACATCCTCTTGTTTAGTTGTCTATGTTGTTTTGTCGCAGAAGACGTCCTGCCAAACTTCTGTAATTTTAGAATTACCAAATGTTATTACAGTGACCCTTTAAATGTTGTGCTTTAAGGGAACAACACTGCCAAAGACCTGTCTCTACCGTTTATCTTCCACCTCCACTTGCCATTAAAAGATATAAGTACCTATAGTGTATTGAAATTACTATCACAACAATTAACATTTATGTAGAGATGATTAGAGAGAATATTGGAAAATTCAGAGAGAGCTTTCTACTGAACAAAGGCTGCCTTATATCATGTTGTTTGCTGCTTCTACGTTCAACGTGTTTCCCACATAAGAGTCCTGGATTTGCTTGTACCTGCTCAACAGTTGATAATTTTTTATTTTTCACAAGTGTTAGGCTGCAATGCAATTTTATTGCAGATATCATGCAAGTGCTCAGGGGAGGGGATGCACATGGGACTACAATGACAATATTCAACATGCTTTCAACCTATTCTTGGGATGCCAAGGTGGTGCTGGCCCTAGCAGCCTTCGCCGTGAACTATGGAGAATTTTCTCTTATCACTCAGCTCTACACAACAAATTTTCTTGCCAAGTCGATTTCCTTTCTCAAGCAGTTACCCGATATTCTAGAGCACTCAGGCTCCCTCAAACCGCAGTTCGATGCCCTCCACAGTCTTATTGCAGCCATGATGGATGTAACCAAATGCATCGTCATGTTCCGCGAGCTGCCTACTCAGTACATTTCTGATGAAACACCCCCTTTATCTGTTGCCTTGAGTTATATCCCCACAGCAGCCTATTGGACTCTCCGCAGTATTGTTACTTGTGCCACACATATAGCAAGTCTTATAGGCCTTGGCCATGAGTAAGCCCTAAGCAGTTCGTCTAAGTACATTCAAAGGCCAAGACAGAACAAAATTAGATTCTTAGAATAACTGTTTTTTTTTTTTTTCTTTTCCTTCCAATAAAAATTGCAGCTATATGCCCTCAACCGCGGAGGCATGGGAACTATCCAGCTTGGCTCACAAGGTCAATAGCATACATGATCACCTGAAAAAGCAAATAGCTTTGTGTTACCAACACATAGGTAAGATAAAAACCGGCATCTTTGAAATCTTGGATGGATGTTAGAACACTTACAGGCTCACCTTTACATATTATGCAATGCTGTTACTCATCAAGGTTGTATTTTATCATTGTTACAACAAAATTCAAGAGCGATGCTTTTAGATAAGTTTTGTTGTGTAGCTAAATTCAGCATACTCTAGTAGTGGCATTGAATATAGCTTCACAATAAACAAAAGGATAGGCTTGAAGTTTTAATAGCTGGTTATGGAGCTAAATTTTCAGCGGTCCGAGAACTAGAAAAACTATATCACTACTTGCAATTGCTGAACCATTAGGTAATCGAACAAAGACAAAAACAAAAGTCTTAGCAAATGCATCTCTTACTTTTTGAGCAGTTTTTCATGTCAATAAACCGAGTGCAGGACAGGACTAGTAGAGATTTGCTCTGAAGTCAAGGTTTCTTTTATGTCTATATAATGACCAAGCAAAATCTTACTTAATACAGATGAAAAGAGATATATAGAAGCTTATCAGATGCTGGTACGCCTCTTTGAGACATTCCATGTGGACAACATGAGGGTTCTTAAGCAACTGATCTACCCCAAAGATGACATTCAACCCCTGCTGGATTGCTCAACAAACACTAGGGTTCGTTCCAATTCCCACATCTTGCACACTGACTTAATAATGCATTAAGACTTAATCCGGCTAACCAGGTTTTTTTTTTTTTTTTTATAAATTATATGTGATGAGCAGGTCAGCCTTGATGTTCTGAGAAAAAAGACCGTGCTACTACTTATTTCAGATCTAGATATCTCAGATGAAGACATTCAACTGCTGAATGACATGTACAGAGATGCTAAATCGAGGCCAGAGACACAATATGAAATTGTTTGGCTCCCGGTTGTAGATGTTGATCCAAGATCTACTGCATGGGAAAGGAAGCATCAAGGAGATTCGAAGAGCTTCAGAAAAAGATGTCATGGTTCAGTGTCCACCATCCTTCACTGCTTGAACCCCCTGTTATCAAATACATCAAAGAGGTCTGGAATTTCTCAAAGAGGTTGACTGTAGTATCTCTAGATCCACAAGGAAAGGTGGTACACACCAATGCTCTCACATGATGCGTATATGGGTGAATCTGGCATTCCCTTTCACCAAGGAAAAGAAGAAACACTGTGGAAGACGGAATCATGGAGATTGGAACTTGTTATCGATGGCCTCGACATGACTATACTTGATTGGGTAACGTGTTATCTGCACCTTTTTTTTCGAATTTATAATAATTGGATTTCTGTCACCGCAAACCACGTAATATATGTAGTCACTCTTCCATCGAAAACTACATCATTATCAATTTAAACATGTGCTACATGACATTAGCTGAAACCAGGTAGCATTATTATTAGTACTAATAAAATGATACGAACTTATAGAATCTCTCTATTCTGATCTGACACTGGTAGTGGTGGTAGATGACACTCCCTCTTTGCTTATTGTTTTTTTTTTTTTCCTTAAAAATTAATATATATATATATATATATATTTTTTCATCAGATGGCAGAAGGGAAATACATATGCCTTTATGGAGGAGAGGACATGGAATGGATCAGAAAATTTACGGTAGCAGTAAAAGCGGTGGCTAAGGCTGCTGGGATTCAACTGGAAATGTGTTATGTAGGAAAGAACAATGCCAAGGAGAGAGTGCGTAGAAACGTGGCAACCATAATGTCGGAGAAGCTCAGCTACTGCTTTAACGATCTCACAATCTTCTGGTTCTTCTGGGCAAGACTGGAGAGCATGCTGAATTCCAAGCTGCAGCGTGGGAGGTCGGTTGGGGAGGATCAGATAATGCATGAGGTGATGACGATCCTTAGCTACGATGGGAGTGAGCCAGGATGGGCTATATTTTTTAAAGGAGCAGGTCCTGAGATGGCTAGGGGGAAGGCTGGTCCTCTTCTAGAGACGATGGATGATCGTGATCGATGGATAAATAGAACCCAGGAAGAAGGTCTGTTACCGCCAATGCAGGATGATTTAACAAAACGTCAGACTCCACATCATTGTAATCGACTGATTCTGCCAGGCATTGATGGTGAGATTCCTGAGAAAGTTGTTTGTGCGGAATGCGGAAGGGTCATGGAGAAGTTCCTCATGTATCGTTGCTGCAATGAATGAATGAAAACGGAACACCGCCGCCCACTTTTTTTTTTTTTTTTTTGGAGTTTCAACTCTTAAAATAAAGGTGGTTAAACACCTCTTTTTACTTGTTCAACTACTAACTCGCTCGGTTTTTAATTTATATATTTGTTTTTGTTTTTTCTGTCCGGTAAGGTAATGTAATGTAATGTAATGGATGATTGATTATGGCAGTGGCTGGCTGGTTGAATAGGTGAGTCTAAGACTAAGAGTACGTACCATATAATATTGGTATTTGGCAACATCGTATTTGTTATTGCAATTTGTATGGACTTTTTTTAAGTATGTGTGCTTGTACTAGAAAACAACAAAACAACTTTGTTCTTGTTTGTGTGATGTGAAGCTGTGATTATCTTCTCCCTTTTCATATTTATTTTTTATTTTTACTTGCAATTTTCTTTTTTCTTAAATTTTTATTAAAATTATTGATAACAAGTCGGGAAATAAAATATATATATATATATATATATATCTATCGTTATCACATTCACATTCACATATATATAAAGCAACCCATGTGTAAATCATTTGATACATACATATATATATATATATATATATATAAGACTTTTTGAGAAGCACAGTTGCTTGGACAACCCACATGCAAAAAGGGTTTTTAATGGGCCAATGGGATCAGCGAATAAAATGTCACAATCATCAGCAGCGCACCTTATCAACTTCCATCCGCCATGCATTGGGTTTTCTCTTATGTTTTTACTTTTCTTTCTCTTTCTCTTTCTTCGTCTCTCCCGTCCTCCACTTATTTGCTTCGTTATTCATCGTAAAAATTATAAAACCTTAAACAACAGGAAAGATTTTTCTTTTTTCGTTTTTTTTAATATATTAGATATCAATATAATATATATTAAGGAAAAATCATATTAACTTTTTTAAAAGTAATATTTTGTTTCATAATAAGTTATTTTTTTCACTACTTTTGTGGTGTACTATTGATTTTTATTTATTACATGGGATAAAAGTTGCATAGAAGTCATAAATTATTGTCTCTAAGCCTACAATAGAAGAAAAAATTTTGAAAAAAAAAAACCATTTTTGTTTTTATGAACCCTTGAAAATGTCGATTACTGACTCGGTGAGTCAACTTGATTGTAATTCAAATTTTAAGCTTCAAACTCAAATTGATAATTATGAAATTTTAATTGAAAAAAAAAACTAATCAAGAAGCTTCAAACCCTAACTGATTTTACAAAAACCCTAGAGAAAAATTGAAAACCCTAACAAATAGTAATTGAATACCTCAAATCTTGAGATAACTAACCATAATCACTTCAAAACCTTAAAATTGCGTATTCCAATTGAGGAAGCAACATATAAATTCTAATGGCCCACTCACTTCGCTGAATGGAATAAAGGGAGCATGAAATTCCAATTCAAAGAGAATATAATAGGTTTGTAATGACTATCACAATGTTTACTAGATGTAAAAAGTAAAACAAGTAAATATTAAAGTAAAAGCTAAAATATCTATAATGACATTTGTAAATTATAGAGAAATAATAATTGTATAAGTGTTATTTTCAAGAGAGGAGTATTTATGACAAAGTTGAAAAAATATAATTCATGAGGTGGGGAGACATGAATTACTATTCATCATTTTACGTAATAGCAATTAATTGTAAATTGTCATTCCTTTCTAGTAAACACTATAATATTAGCTTTACGTTGAACTAGGAAGGAATGAATAGCTATTCATGTCAATTGAACGGACTATAAATCCTAGATGATAACTTCAAAAATGCAATGATGATTCAACTCCACATGAAACACCCAAATTTTGCCAATCTAAGTTACAAATGTCATAACCAAATAGTATAATAGACAGTTGATTTTGAACTTTAATTTAAAATTTAATTTAGAAATTAAATTTAGATAGTTTAATTAAATAAATCAAATAAAATATAAGGAACGATTTGATAAATTGACATAATCGAATTAATAAATATATTTAATTAAAATTAGAGATTTTAAATACCACAATTCCCTATTTAACCTACAAAACTACTTTAATTGCCTATTCCAATTAATCAAATTACTTAATTCTTTCCAATCATCAATTTGAACTCCATTTTCTTCTAATTTCGATTCCCTAAATCCTTAAATTTTCAACTTAGCTAATTCAGTCAAATCTCAAACCCTAAATATCTAGTTAATTTAGTCTAAACTCCACTTCCTTAATCCCTACAATTTAAATATGATTACTTGATCATAAATATCAATTCCTTATCCTAAATTTACGTCAAACTAAATATCGAATTCCTACTAAGTAAATTCCTAAGCTAAATTTCTAGTTCAATTTATCAATTTATATTTCCTAAATTTTCTTACCTCTTTGTAATTATTTCAAATTTCTAAATCTTATTATCTAAGAGGCTAAGTCCATCATTCAAGCCCAAGCCCAACATTTATATATAAAATTTTCCCTTAGAAAACCCTAGGCCCTAATTTCATTATTTTTTCAACTGCCCCATTCCCTCTTCAATTCTCTCAAAAGTATCCCAAAATTTCACAGCAAAATCCTTTCCAATAACAACACACATCAATTATTAAGAGAATTTAAAGATAGATGTCAAGATTAAAGTATAAAAGTATACTTGAAGAAGATTTATCAACACGAAGGAAGTAGGTGAAGGTTTAATTGATTGTACTTACAAGATAAGTAAGTTTAGTTGATTTCTTTAATTGATTGTTGTGAATATGTGATTTTGATAAAATTACGTTAAATAGATGTAGGATTTATAATAATATTGATAAATTATTGATATATAAATATATATGGAATAAATCTAGAAAGGAATAGCAATTCTTATTTTATAGTTAGGGATATTTTTTGAACAAAACATAATTTTTTATCAAGAATAGTCATTCCTCCAGTAAAAGGAAAGAATAGGAGTCCTTATCTATTCGTATCAAAATAGACATTCTTTTGATAGAATTTTTCGCAAACCAAACAAAGGAATCTATATTTCATGGGATAAAGTTAGAATACTAATTCTATTCCATTCAACCAAACATAGTGTAAGTGTTTGATGAAATGTTTTGAGAAAATATAATGTGGTAATGTATATAAGAGTGTGATAAAGTCATGAATGCGAGTGTTTGTATATTGATTTTGAGATGTTTTTGCTGAAAATGAAATCATAAGAACTAGTTACGTAAGTCAAATTAGGGAAAGTGAACAAAGGAAAACATGAAAACTAATGCCTGGTATATCACGGCATGATATGTGTGGGATTGGCAATTTAAAGACAATTAGTGGTGTGATTCTACTCATGATACACACCGTCCTATATTTGAAATAAGATAATGGGTGTGATCCCCTTTATTCCTTTTGTAAATTTTCAAGACACCCTTGATCACGGCGTGACAAGGCCAGTGATGTATATCATCGTCTCCATCACAGTAGTGACCCATCGCCTAGTTCAAATAAAAATAAAAAATAAATACATAAAATAAATAATAAATATTATATGTATTAGTACTTGTACAAATAGGAACGAATTGAGTTTATACTTGTACTAATTGTACATTGAATTATAGAGTGTATTAATAAACTTAATAAGTAATTAAATTTAATAAAGATTTTAAATATAAAATGGACTTAGTTAATAGATCTAAGTTCAACTTGACTTAATGAGCTAAAATTAAATTTGATTGATCAACTCTATCCAACTTGGCTAAATTAAGTTAATATAGACTTGTTAACTAAAATGGGCTTAGTAAATTCTTTAGAGTCCAACAATTTATATTTAACTATTAATCTAACAAATGAACTTTTAACTTGTAATTGACTTAGATATAATATAATTGTAGTATGTTAAACCATGCACAATAAGAGGAGTATGTTGTTTCAAATGTATATTTACTAGGAAAAAAATGAGTTTAGTATAAGTTGATAATTGATTTAAATGCTTATATGAATTAACTTCTTGAGCAAATATTATTATACTTACAAAATCTAATAAAATCACTTACCTTGTACCAATAACTTCCTAAGCAAGGCCAAATGTTTTCCCTAACCACCTTTGCACAGCAGCTAACCCCTCCCAAATGTAGCTTGAGATTTCCATAAAGAACAGCACATCAATCTTTCTAAATTCTTCTTCTTTCCTGGAAATTCTTGCTTGTTTTTTACCCCTTGTACGCATCAACACAATCATATGCTTATTTTTGTCATTTTAATATCTTAGTTGATTATCAATTCCCTTCTATTTCCCAAGCCCAATTAACTTATGAACACACATCAACATCCAAATTTTCTTTATATGATTATTTTATTAATTTTCTTCAGTTTCTTTGTCCGTACCTCCCCTCTTGACATTATTATTGTTGTTGTTGTTGTTGTTGTTGTTGTTGTTGTTGTTATTGTTGTTGTTGTTGTTCCATGTTTTACGCAGTCAGACGAACCAAAGAGACATCCCCATTGGACACTACAATTTCACCAAGTAAGCTTGACCCTCACTAATTCGTAGGTGTAGGCAATTAAACCTTAAGGCATCATGAGGAAGGATATGGTGTGCATGAAAGGGAAAATGTAACTTAGAGAACTTCACTTTTATTTCTTTTTTATTTAATAAATATGGCAAGATGTAATAGAAATGTGCAATTTTTTCTCTTATTTAGTCTTACCCAAAATTACAAATCAAGTAAAAATGAATGCGCCATGTGATGGTGTGATAAATTTATATGGTCCTTCACTAGTTAGTTTAGCTAAGAACTAAAATACTATGAAGGATGGGTCCCATTTAACATATCAATGAATTAAATACTTAAAAGTAAGAAATTGTAGTAGGTACTTCATGGTACTTGTTAATTTGTTTGGCCAAGAATGTCAAGCAAGAAAAAAAAGAATATAATTATCATGATAATCAAGAGGATTTATTAGTGAAAATTCTATTAATGTAAGTAAAAGGAATGTATGTGGTTGTAGAAATAAACATAAGAAAATTTTTATGGGATTACTTGATATAAGCAAGACTGATAGAAATCATATAAACTTTCCCCACCTATTGTTAGCCGAGAGTCATGGTGCTCTAAGAAGAAGTTTCCTTTCATATTTGGGGAGCTTAATATGATATGATTCACAAGGTTATGTATTGTACTGATAAATTAGTATTTGAGACCATGACAATCTAAAGCCTCCACATATTGATCATCCAATTGTAAAGTGAGTAGGAAAATTATCAAAGCACCATCAAGTATAAGAGCACAAATGGTCCGAGACATATATAGAGGGATAGGGATAACTACAATCGATATTCTATGATTTAACTTCACTAAAAGTGATGGAGTCACTAATATGAATGTATTGGATGTTGAATGGACTCTCTAGTGTGATGATACATAAAATTTGGAAGAAATTATGTATCCCATCCTCCTTGAGAGTAGCCAAGACATGGGATAAATTAGAAGGAAGAAATTGATTAATTATAATGATAGGATTGATGAATTTGAAAATAATCTTGACTTCGAGTGGAAAATTCCATGTTGAAGCTATTTTGGGTAATTGAGGAGAAACTAGGTGGAAATTATATCAAAATCATGTGGAGACACATCAGTAGTCATATTCATGGATTGAATGTAGAGTATGAATATAATTGGAGATTTAGAACATTTAATTGGGTGTGAAAATTCTGAAGGTTTTATAGAGTTTTTTTTTTTTAATGAATATAAACCATATGGTATGCTATATGATGCAAATTGACCATGAAGTAACTTTAAATAATATTATATACAAGAAATATAACAATCATTTATGATTCAAATGTAATCCCATAAAACTTTAGGTAAACAATCTTACAAAAAATTATCTATAGTAAAGAAATATAGATATTTCAATATTAAGTTGAAATTTAGGACATTGAAACAACAAATTTGTAGGCATTTAAAGACTTATTAAATTGTACTGATTCAAGCACCATATGTCTAAACAGAAACTACAATTGAAAAGTACTTGAAAAATCTAATGAAATAGATTATTTATTCTTTAAAAATGAATTATAAATGATTAAGATATTGAGAAAACAAAATTCCACTGAAAGCAGTCAAATTCATATGAAAATTGCAAACTTTTATTAGTTGATTAGGAATCTTAAACATTTCCTTTAATAAAATTAGTACCACAATTAGTAGCACATTTGAAAAGTACTCAAAAAATCATATCATATCGACTATTTACTCCTCAAAATCGGTATTGAAACAAGAAAGTTTTTATATGATTAAAGATTTAATATTGAAATTGCAGAAGACTACAAATTTCTACAGTATTTGTTACAAATTAGTTATTTAAGCTAATTTTCATAATCCTTACTGCATTCAGGTCACGAACACTAGCTTTGAACTACCCATCGATTACCATGACCCATAAACGCCATGTTGAGTGAGTATTTCCTATGATATTTGTATTTGCTTATGCTTGTAGAGTAGTTGCACTTAAAGTTAATATATTTGATAAATGTTGCATAGTATGGGATGAATGCTTGTGCTTTTCATTTGGTTGAATTGCATGAGAAAAATACTTACGCTTACAAAATGTGAATTACTTATATAAAGGTATTGTAACATATGAATGTTATGAGTGTTTGTTAATTGTTTGATCACTCTTAATGAATCGATAAATTATTTGGTAATAAATAATGAAATAGTCATGCATTGCATAGATATTACATACTCAAGCTTGTCAGCATCACGCAGTAGGCTGGATAAGCTACTAGCGAGGGCGAAGACCACGGGCTTTGTCCTAGTTTAGGGAACTAAGTTGCATGGGGGATGAAGCCCTGGGCTAGGGTTGTGTCAAATGCCACTACTTAGAGAAGAGTCTTGGGGTTGATAGTAGATACGATCGTTGATCCACGAATTTGATTTTCTAATTGTTGGTCCTAAAAGAATAACCAAGAGAGGGGTAAATTGGTTATTAATAAAAATTTTACTTTTCAAAATTTCAAACAAATTCACACAACTTAGTGACTCAACTTTAATGACTTTAAAACTTTCTTCAAAACAATAAACTTAATAAGTAAAATCTTTAAACAAAATTCGGATTAATCAAAGTCAATTAAATCCACAAAAGATCAAACAATAAATTCAAAGTTAAATTCCTAGTTTTACTTTCTAATCTACTCTATGCTTAAGAAAATATATTTCAATTACTCTCTGATCTACTTTCTGAGCATTAAGCACAGTTAAGCAAAATAAGTAAATAAGCACGAATTAAAGAGAGATAAGAGAAGAGAGAGAAGAGAGTGCAAAATCAACTTATAAAGGTTCCACGTTGAGCGTTAGTTCTCTCTTCTAGCATCAAGCCAGGGATCCGGTATTTCATACCGGTATGTTCCACTATATCCAAGAATCAATCAAGTTACAAGTTGTCTTTGCCAAAGCACTTAGCTACAATACACTCAGCTTGATTCTCCAAGCTTCTCATTAAGCTAACAATCAATCTACTGACCCTGCTTGTAACTATCAATCTCACACAAGGTGAATAAGTCTAGATAAAAGGAAATGGAACGTATATCCTCAAAATTTCGAACAAATAAGAACAATTAAAGTGACAGTAATTTGCACAAATGAAGAAGGAAATTCGTGTTCTCTATTTGCTTTTTGTTTTTTATGTAATTGTTCTATCTTTCTCTGTTTTTGGGCACGTATACATATCCTTGTTTCTTCCAACGACTAGGACTTTAAGTGGATAAGCTTGGTTCCTGATATTGTGCGTGATTTTAGAATAGGATCAGCTTGTTTTAGTCTTCTTCAACAGCAAATTTTGAATGAGCTGTTATCTTGTTGTTGTTATCTCGTGTTTTGCTCCAATTGATAAGGTTGAGTATCCAACAGCTGAGATGATAATCTTAATCTTGAATTTTTGAATTTGATTTAAGGCGTTGTTGACTAATTTTAACTTCTGGTACTATTCACATGAAAATAGGATCGTATTTTTTATATTTTTGAATTCCTTATATGAACAAATATTCATCAGACAATTTCCTTGCATATCTGAATCGTGTCTTCTATATTCCTAAAGAAAAACTTAAATAACCTATAGAAAAGTCTTTCTTGTAGATCACGTGATTTTCCCTGTTGTCAAAAACATTATTTTTCTAAAAATAAACTTTAACTAATAAAATTTGAATCCCAATGGATATTTAAACCAACTTAGTGGAACATAATTGAATGTATAACCCAAATACACTCAACTTTGGAGTTGGGTCTTCAAAATAATGAATCCATCAAGAAAAATCATATCTGGAACTTGCTGTTCGTATTATTCAGCTTTTACAAGTTTGTAGGTGTAGTCTCTAATGTACCTTCTGACTATTTTAAAAAACTTGTAAACCAGTGGAGTATCTTCTGACTGTTCATTTCTTCTTGAAAGACCTTTTCAAACTTTCTGATATACTTTATGAATTGAGTATCTTTTGAACACATTTTCATAAACTAACTTTTATCATATTTAATTACTGCACACTTTAATAAATTTGTTAGTAATTACTTAATCTTTTTTGTTATCATCAAAATCAATATTTGAGAGAAACCAACACTAATCTTAGTTACGGAGGGAATAAATCTATATTATATGCAGTTTTTGGATGACTGCATATATGTGTTCATGTGTTTACTGCATTAGCATTGTATTTATTTGCTAAATTTAATTATGTTTGATAACCTGCGTGAAAGGTTGAGGGAATATCTCACTAAGCTGATTGTAGCTTATTTCCTCTCAAAATCCCTGTTTATGGATTCCACTATTGAGAACAAGCCATACATCGAGTTAGCTGCTTAAGCTTCAATGATTATGTGGGAAGTTGTGTGTTGAGGGATTCTGTTGTCTTTTGGTTTTTTATTTACGTTATACTCTAATATAGACAGACTATGTAGTTTTATGAATTACTATCGATATGTTTAGTGTCCTACTACTAATGGGACCCACTAACTCCCTATCACTTTCCTAATACTGCATTTTATATCCTCTTTATTTATTATGTTAATGCCATCATTGATCGGCTCCCTTAGTAGTGTCCCTTACTTGTTGGTACACCTTATACACTGTATAGGAGCCTTTGAGTGACAAAGGTGCCACTCTTAGGTTCTAATGTATTGTATGACAGGATTATCATGTATAGGGTGCCCTCAGGACGTGATAGTTTAGGTTAATTATAAAAACCCTACTTGTGCTCTAGCTTATTTGCAAATACATGACCTGATAAATGGATGACATGAGTTTAATTTAAATGTGTCAATATTATTAAATAATTTTAGAAGGACACATTTCAATATTTTACCAATTTAAAAAAAATCAAATTTACGTTTTTTTTCTTTTTGGTTTTCTGAAATAAGTTTAAATATTTAATTTACTTTGTTTTACTTAGAATATATTTTATTAAATTAATTTGTTTAGACCAAAAAGATACTAACATGTATTTTTCAAATACATGTAATATGTTTGCAAATAGACAAAAATACATGTGTGGTTTTTGTAATTAATTAATATTATTATTTTTTTTTTTTTTTTGCCTAAAGGGCGATCTATTAGTTTAATGGAGAATTGCGAATAATCTAGTAATCTTTAATAACAATAAATTTCTGTTTTGAATTTGTATAAGGTTCCCGAGAATATGTATGCACTTCCTATATCAAAACTCTCATAACTGATTATAAGAAATATTTTTTACTTCCTATAGTTGGGGTATAAGAATTAGGGATGCAACCGGGGCGGGTCATTATAGGGTACCCGCCCCGCCCGAACCGTTAAAAACCCTATAGGGTCTGACCCTATAGGGTCACGGGATGGGTTTGGAAAATTACTTGCCGACCCTATAGGGTTTCGGGGCGGGTTCGGGTCACAAAAAAAACCCGATGGGTAACCCGAACCCATCATAATATAAATAATTTAAAAAATTAAATTTGAAATTTAAAATTCACAATTATGTAATATTTTTCTTCATGGACTTCTATTCAGATAGATTTTTGAAAACGATGCATCCACTATGATTCCTTGTGTTTGTTTTCCGTAGCACATGGAATACGAAAAGATGCAAAATCAACTTTCCCTGATAAGTTTGTACCTATGGACGTGCAGTTTTCCTATTTTCTCTCATGGATTCATCACATTTTCTCGTAGGTTCCACATTTTAATATTTTTTCCGCACTATATTCCCAATAACCGATTCCTCCAATTTCCTGAAATGTATAATTAGATGGATTGTTCAATTCAAAATTATTTGTATTTCGATCTATTTGGGTGCTAGCTTTTTTTTTTTCTCGTAATTTTCACCTGGTTACTGAACCAGAGTTTAAAGTAATTTATAAAATTTATTTTATTTGATTTCGTAACAAGTTTATCAGTTAAACATCTTTCTTTGGGTTCACTAAACTAAGTAATTGATTAATAGTGCTCAGTGATGATCGTATTTGCTTTAACCGCACCGAAGAGTGACGAGAGAGATATTCAGCATCGATCATCGGGTTAGAGGAAGCGTCGTTTTACTGGAAGTGTTTCGGTGGTGCGTGATGACTCTATTCTCTGTTTGGAGATTAGACGAGCACGCTGTCAGGCACTGAAAGTGGGAATTTTAAAGTTAAATTTTGATAGAATGCTATAAGCATTATTCAAACTATTAGGTCTTTTTTTTTTTTTCCTGGTTTTACATTTACAGTTGTTGATAAATGTATCCAAATTTTCATCTAAATTTTGAAATTTATAATCTTATACCAAATATGATTTTAATTCACCAAAAATTATTAATCATTAGAAAGATATTGTGACAAATATTTATCTGTAACTTGTTGAAATGTGAGGTAGATAATAAATCTAAATAGTTGAGTATAGAAAATTAAGCGGGTCGCGGGGCGGGGCCGGTCAGGATCAAAACCCTATAGGGGCGGGTTTGGGAATTGAATAGAAAACCCTGTAGGGTCACGGGACGGGTTTGGAATGCCCTATTGGGAAGCGGGGCGGGTTCGGGTTTTATATGACCCGTCCCAAACCCGCCCCGGTTGCATCCCTAATAAGAATAAGAAGGTGACAGCGGATAGATTAAGCGAGAGGAGCATCACGGACGTGGCCGAAATGGCTACAGTAGATGTGGGCCTCCAATGCTAGTTGAATGAGAAATGGAATGACCAGTGTGGCCCAGGCCCACATCGGAAAATTAAATCTCTGGCTGATGCTCACTATGCTATGCTAATTCGAGATAATAATTATGAAAAATAAAAATTATAAAAATTGCGGAATTGGGTTCCAAAATTAGACGCGTGCATGTGAGCCTGATTCAACATGGATTAGGGCCTGTTTTCAATTATTCTTTACATACAGAAGTAAATAATTACGGATCAAATTCCACCGCTTATTGTGATGAAAGAAAAAGAAAAAGAAAAAAGGAAAGTTATATATTTTTTGGTCCGATCATTTATCTACCATTGCTAGTGCTAATGATCCAAATCTAAGTTTCTGACATCAATGAATGACTGTGACTTCAGGTCAGAATTCCGATGTTTAGGCTGGATTTGGAGCTTCTCCTTTCTAATTCCCTCACCTCGGCTTCTTTTCTCAGTTGTGTTGACGGTTGACAGTTGAGCCAGTGAGTGGTCTTTTTGGTTTTGGTAATTTGGTTGTCCTCAACCCCCACTTAATTGGGACTTTCATCGTCTCTCTCTCTCTCTCTCAATTCCATTGAGTCAATGACTCCACTCCACTGCTCCTAATTCTCAAGTGCTAACCTTGGCCTTGGACTTCGATTCAACTTCTTAGTGACAAACGATGCTTCTCACCATCACCAACACAAATTTTTAAAAACAAACATTTGGTTAGCCTCACAAGTAATTAAAACTTGGAAAAATGAATTTCATACTTCAAATTTCAGTTAAAACTAAAAATTAGGAAGAACCAAAATCCACAATCAAAATCAAGCCCTTTGAAGTTTATCATACTTTCACACCACTTTATTTGTGCAACAATTAATCTCAAAAAAAGCTTATCATACTTTATACACGAGCATTGATTAATGTTCTTTGTGTTCCCATTTGAATTCCATAAGATGTCTCATTATGGATCCAATAATACGAAAGCGTAACAGTTAATGTCCAATTTCGAATGGATGTACCACAACACACCTACACGACCCCTTACTTTCAAATTCTAATAATTGTCCCTTTCTTAAGGGATGAGGAAGGCACAGTAACCTTTTCCCCCACCCCCCCTCCCTCTATCTCAAATTCGTCTTCTTCTCAGCCTCGGTTGCTTGCTTCTGTTTCCGCAGCGGTTCTTTTCTTCTTTTCACCACACCCAACACACGCAACTTTATATATATATATATTTATGACGCACTAATATGTATTGGATGAAAAAAAGCTTAACATAATCAGAGAATTATAATCCCATCATTCCAACAAATTAAACCTAACTTAATGTAAAAGTCTTGCAACATATTGAGAAGGTTGTAATAATATTCAGATATATTTGTAAAATGTAAATTATTAAAAATAATAAGAAAATACTGGAGGAAATATTTTCTACACTGTTACAAAGGCAAATAATAATAATAAGCAAGTAAGAAAATCATCTGCCCTTTCGTTTTAGAATTTTTTTGTTAATGTGGTCCACCAAAGAATTACTTGTAATAACAAATAACATAGCCTTATCCCGAGAGAATTTATGCATGCAATGCATGAGACGCATGGGTTTTGCCTTTTTGTTTTACAATTCTCACCCTCCTGGGAAGTAAGGTACTATTTTACTTTCCTTTTTTTCTTTCATTTATTCCCTTTTTCCTATCACTATATAAACCAACAACCTGGGATCATGCAACCGATCAATGCAAACAAAAAAGTCAGTTGGTGATAATACGGTTGACGATCCCTTCTTATTAATTATAACAAGACAAGGGCAAAGAAGGTTCCTCCGGCCCCTGCTCCCAGGATGTACCAGTACCAGTACCAGAGGGCCAGTAACCGGGGTCGGTTTTTCACTTCCTCTGATGATACTGCCATGTTGAAGCAGATTCAAGCGACTCATAACCCTGATGGCCGCATTGTTGATGTTAACCCCATTCTCGGTGTCATTGAGGGCATTTTTCGTCGTGCTTCTCCTACTCCTGATACCCTAACTGTATCCTGTTTCCTTTTTCTGTCAAACAATAGTTCTGATCCTTAAACCAAGATTAATGCATATATATATACTGAAATCGGAAACTGGTCGTCTTCTGCAGGGAAAACATGAACAGGGGGATTCACTTGAAGAGAAGGCTATTACGGCTATTTTCGAGTTCATGCCTGAAGCCGTGGCATTGATTATGCACAACATCTCCTGCGAGGTCATATTTCGATTGTCTCAAAATTGAGCTGCCTCTGCATGTCCTCTTTTTTTTTTTTTTTTTTTTTTCTAATTACCTTTATCGCACAAAACATTTTTCGAGTTTGTCTCAAAATTGAGGCTTTTTGTAAGAAGTGATTGCGCTGATGTCCGCTGTTAGAAGACTATGGTTTACCACAAGGGAAAGTGTTCATGAAATATATATATATATATATATATATATATATATAAAATAAGGAAAACGATTTTTGGTTTTTTCGAAAAGGAAAATATTTTCGTCTTGTTCCATTAGTTTTCTCCATGGTTTCTTTTAACCATCACTCATGGAAACTGATCTCCACCATATTACTAGCTAAAACCTCTAGTCTAGTACATCGAAATTGTTCTTATGATTTATAGCAATTGTAGAGATTTCATTTGTTGCAAAGACAAAAGAAATAGTTCACGAAAGCCTTTCAGCTAATGTTACCATGTGTTATGTTTTTTTGCTGCTTCAATGTTCATAGTTTCTCACAAGATCCCTTATTTTGTTTGTACCTACTCAACAAGTGCTCCTTTTTTTTTTATTTGGTCGCAAGCATCGGTGTACTTGTGATGAGAATGCCATAAAATTGCAGATGTTGTGCAAGTGTTCGGGAGGAGGAAACGCACATGGCACTACAATGGCAATACTCAACATGCTTTCAACCTACTCTTGGGATGCCAAGGTGGTGCTCGCCCTAGCAGCCTTCGCTGTGAACTATGGGGAATTTTCTCTAACCACTCAGCTCTACACAACGAATGTGCTTGCCAAGTCAATCGCATCCCTGAAACAGTTGCCTGATGTCCTAGAGCAATCAAGCTCCCTCAAACCGCAGTTCGATGCGCTCAACACTCTTAGTGCAGCCATGATGGATGTAACCAAGTGCATAATCATGTTCTGCAAGCTGCCTGCTCAATACATTTCAGATGAAACACCCCCTTTATCTGTTGCCTTGACTTATATCCCCATAGCAGCGTATTGGACTATCCGGAGTACTGTTACTTGTGCCTCACAGATAGCAAGTCTTATAGGCCTTGGACATGAGTAAGCGCTAAGCAATTCACTGAATTACATTCGAGGCCAAGACAGAACACCATCAGATTCTTAGTATAACTGTTTTTTTTCCAATAAAAATTGCAGCTATATGCCCTCAACGGCGGAGGCATGGGAACTATCCAGCTTGGCTCACAAGGTCAATAGCATACATGATCACTTAAAAAAGCAAATAGCTTTGTGTTACCAAACATAGGTAAGATAAAATCCGGCATCTTGGAAATCTTGGATGGTAGAACACTCGTGGGGTAGCCTGTGCATACTAGGTATTGCTACTACCCTTCGAGGTTGTTTCTATCGTAGTTGGAATGAAATTCATGAGTGAAACTTTAGACAAGTTGGTTGTGAAGCTAAATTCAACATACTCTAAAACTGGTGTTAAATATACCTTCACAACCAACTAATATATTAGTTTGAGTGTTAGAACAATTGGTTATAAAGTTAAATCTAACAATAACGGAATGTTGAAAAATTAAACCTACTTGCAACTGCTGAAACATTGAATGACCGAACCAAGGAACAAACATGAATTTTAAATAAATGCATCTCAAACTTTTCCAAGCAGACTCTCATGTCATTGCAAAGAGTTCAGGACCAGTAAAGAATTGTTAAGAAGTCAGGATTTCTTGTATGTCTCCACATTGACCAAGTGCCGTCTTCCTTAATACAGATGAAAAAAGATACTTAGAAGCTTACCAGATGCTATTACACCTCTTTGAGACATTACATGTGGACAACATGAAGGTTCTGAAGCAACTGATCTACCCCAAGGATGACATTCTACCGCTTCTAGAGGGCACAACCAAGACAAAGGTTATTTCCTATTCCCACATCTCGTACGCTGACTTGATGCATCAAGGCTTAATTTGGTTAACCAAGTAATTTAATCATTTGCAATGAGCAGGTCAGCATTGATGTTCTAAGAAAAAAGACTGTGCTACTACTTATTTCGGACCTAGATATCTTAATGGAAGACATTGCACTACTTGATCACATCTACAAAGATGCTAAAACGAGGCCAGAGATCCAATATGAAAATTGTTTGGCCACCATTGTAGACGTCGATCCAAGATCTTCAGCATGGACAGGATGCATCAAGAGAAATTCGAAGATCTACAGAATAAGATGTCATGGTTTAGCGTCCACCATCCTTCACTGATCGAACCACCTGTCATTAAATACATCAAGGAGGTTTGGCATTTCTCAAAGAGGTTGATTTTGGTAACTCTAGATCCACAAGGAAAGGTGGCAAGCACCAATGCTCTTCACATGATGCGTATATGGGTGAATCTGGCATTCCCTTTCACCAAGGAGAAGGAAGTAACACTGTGGAACTCAGAATCTTGGAGATTGGAACTTATTATTGATGGCCTTGACATAAATTTACTCGAATGGGTAACACTTCTCTGCACTACACCTTTGGAATTGATAATTGGATTGTGTCAACGCAATCCATATAATATAAAATGTGGTCATGTTGCATAGCGTTTTTGCTGTTTTAATCTTTGCGACCCTATATATAGCAATGAAAGGTCATATATGGAGATAGTCTTCTAATTGATTGCAAAGTTTGATACCACAAACAAAGCAACTGATAGGTTATATGGTAGTTCAGTTGATGTTTGGTAAATTTCAAATTTATAGCCATCTGATTTAAAAACGCATAATCAATACCTTGTATAACATGCTATAGCTATAGATGACTTCTTCTTCTTCTTCTTCTACTTATTACATGTTTTTGTTCCACTTTATTAATCAGATGGCAGAAGGAAAATACGTATGCCTGTATGGAGGAGAGGATATGGAATGGATCAGAAAATTTACCGTTGCAGCAAAAGCCATGGCTAAGACCGCAGGGATCCAACTGGAAATGTGTTATGTAGGAAAGCACAATGCCAAGGAGAGAGTGAGTAAGAACATGGCAACCATAATGTTGGAGAGCCTGAGTTACTGCTTGAGCGATCTCACGATATGCTGGATCTTATGGGCGAGACTAGAGAGCATGGTGCATTCCAAGCTGCAGCACGGGTGGAGCGTGGAAAATGATGAGATAATGCGGGAAGTGATGACGATCCTTAGCTACGATGCAAGTGAGCCAGGATGGGCTATGTTTTTCAGAGGAAATTCTGGTGAAAATGCTGAGGCAAGGCTGATCGTGTTTTGGAGACAGTGACTGGGTATGGTAAATGGAAAGATAAAGCCGAGGAAGAAGGTTTCATACCAGCAATGCAGAAGCAATTAACAGCGCTTCAGACTCCGCATCATTGTAATCATCTGGTTTTTCCAGGATACAATGGGAAGGGGGCCATTCCTGAGAAGGTTGTTTGTGTAGAATGTGGCAGGGTAATGGAAAAATTCGTTATGTATCGTTGCTGCACTGATTAGGGACACTAAATAATAATAATAATAATAATAATAAAGAATAATAAATTAAACCAGTTTATTAATTGTACATACGAATAACTAAATAAGTGAATCGAGTTGAAGTAATATCTATCATTCTCCCCATCATAATATATATTTAAAAAAAAAAAAAAGAATGAATAAAAGATCCACCTAATTATATTGGTATGTATTTCCATCTTTTAATATATTTGTATCATACTTTGCTAATGTTGTGTTTATTTGTATTGTTTGAAGTAGTCACAGTGTGCTTGTACTCAATAAATATAAAAACGAACTTTTTAATTTATTAAGGCTTGTTTGTGGAAAACAATGATATGATCTTGGAATCTTATTCGCTATTCTCTCTTTTCTTTTCTTTTCTTCTTTCTTTTTCTTTTTTCTTTTTTTCCCCTAATTTCATATAAAGAACACTGATGATTATTTCTTGGACTCCATTTCCTTCCAATTTCATTTTACTAAATCCTTAAACGTGCAACTTAACTAATTTAGTGAATTCCTAAACACCCAGTATCTAATTATTAAATCTAAATTTAAATTCCTTAATTCCTAGAAATTTAAATATGACTACATAATCATAAATATTAATTCATAATCCTAAATTCTCAAACTCAAATCAAATATCAAATTTCTACCAATTGAATTCCTAAACTGAAATTTCTAATTCAATAATCAATTTCTATTCCTGAAGTTCTCTTATCTCTTTCTAATTTTTCAAATTCTTAAAGATTCTCATCTAAGAAGCCTAACCCAAATTTAAGAGGCCTAAGCCCATTCGAGCCCAACCCAATTTGAAAGCCTAACACTAAGCCTAACTTATAAATATAAAATTTACCCTTAGAAAACCTTAATCCCTTATTTTCTTCTTCTTTTCAGCTGCCCCTTTCCTTTCCAATTCTCTCTTCAATTTTCTCCCAACAACACTCCAAAATAACACAACCAAATTATTTCCAACAACAACATACATATATCTTAGGTGAATTTGAAGACAGGAATCTAAAGAAACTAAGAAACACCTAAAGAATATGGATTATGCACTAAAATGATTTCTTTTTAAGCTTAAAACTAATTCATGCACAACAACAACAATAACAAATAAAGAGATAGGAAAACGAAAGTTTGTACTGCAATTTTAACGTGGAGTTCAGTTTGTCCCTTAATCTCCACGATTCACAACAATTACCTCATTCAGTGGAGGACTTCACCACTTTATTCACAATAAGATATTTGCCTTAATAGAGGACTTCAACATATCAACAACACAAATGCTTGAGTTGAGTCATTATAAGCTTGAACAAATTAGACTCAACTCAAGACTTCATCAAATTACTTATAACTCACTTAGTGTAGTGCTTGATAAAGGATAGCAATAACAAAGCACTTAGCTCTCGCTCACACAATATTGCAATTTACAATTAAAGCTTGTAGAGTGTGTTTACATGGAAATGCTTTCATTAAATAAGCTCTAGAACTCCTATTCAAGTCCCCAAACACTTGTATTTATAACATCTTGAAGGCTCATAGCCGTTGTCAACAAAACACAACTCCAACGGTCAAGTAAGAAAGGCTCCAACAGCTATTTTTCTGTCAACAAGTATCCGGATGCTGTAGGCCTACCGTCTAGACACTATCTGCAAAATAGAGCAGCAAACTAACTACCATCTGGATGTCATATCTTCCCGTTCGACCAGTATGTTACAGTGATCGATTTCCAATCTCAACACTGTTTCGTATTTTGATCATAACTTTCTCATCTGGTCTGTGATTGAGGTGATTCAAGATGGTACAGAAAGCTTAAAGAGAGATCTACAATTTCATGTTTTAAGATTTAACAAATTCTAAACAAAAAAAGGTTTGAAAAGTGTTTGAATCAGGATATGATAGCAAACATAAATAAAACAAAGCAAAACAAGTTCAAACATATCCAAAACAAATTTACTAATTAAGTGTAATTTAAATATGATTAAGTGATTAATTGTGCATTTCGTTTTCTCATCAAAACACACTTTGAACACCATATGTTCAACAATCTCCCCTTTTTTATGGGGACAATCATGCAAAATTAACTCCCTCTCAATTAAACATCTATGTTATAAAAGAATTTTAGCAAATAAGGCTAAAAATTTGATGCTTAAATAAAGGAATTCTAAATTAAATGCAATTTCCAAAGATACCACACTCATACATACTTAAACATATTAATTGTACACATATTTCTCCCCCCTATAGACTCATCAAAAAGGCAAAGTCAAAACATGCCAAACAAAGAGAGTGTACAAGCAACATGCAAGTTCTAAAACGTACTTTAGACATGTTTGAGTGGTTTTAAAGCCATGTAACATTACAAACCACAAGTTTGCGCAACTGTTTTGTCAAAATTGCATGATATGTTTCTCAAGAATGCATAAATTTGTCCAAAAAGTTTTTCAAACATTTCCAATCATTCAAACAAGTCTAGAAAACAACATTAATCATGTCTAAACATTGTTTATGCATCAAAAGCATGAAAAACCATTTTTATGCTTTCAAAGCCCAATTTTATTATAAAATAGTTCAAATCAAGCATAAAGTTAACATATCATCAAAGATTCATGTTTAACACGTCCAACACTTCATACAAGATTAAAAAGGTATATTAAGCATGTATGAGTTCACATATTGCAAATTTATATACATTTATTCATCAAAAGCATGACTTTTCCTTAAATATGTGCACAAATTTGTCCAAAAGCACCTTCATTCAAATTTGAATCTACATGCAAGTTTGTTTAGGTCCATTCAGCATGACAAAACATGATTTGGGCATCAAAAGTGTGAAAGTTCAATTTTGTGCATTTCAAACTCAATTTTACCTTATTTTTAGCCTAAAGCATGCACAAAAACTTCTCAACATCAAAAAATTGCACACTTAAGCACATCAACAACATTATATGCATAAACATTAAGGGTACAAACCATTAAACTCAAGCAAAATGAGATTATGTCTTGTTTTCACCCTTAAAGCCTCTTTAGGTACCGACATAAAGCACATTTATCTCTTTGTACTTATTTTTACTTGAGTCTTTTTTTGTTAGTCAAAACAAGAATTTCCCTTCTTGGCACTCAAACAAACTTGCTTGTGTGACCCAAATGCATAGCTTTTTCTTATTGCACAATTGTGTATAATATGACCAAGTTTGCCATAATAGTTACAAGTACCATAAGTTGCTGTTACAAATCGAGTCTTATGATGCTTGCAACTATTATCCTATTATAGCTAATTTCATATTTGTTAAATTCAACTTTTTGCTTTCTAAGGAGAGTACTTAAATTATTTTCTCCCTTAGTGAATTTGGATATAGTAGCATTTGCATCACTCAAGCTAACCTTCGACTGTTCATTTTCAATTTTTAAATCATCTAACTCTTTTAGAATTTCCTCATTACTACACACATACAACATTATCATCACCATTAAAAGTTTTAACTTCAAGATCAGGTAAATCATTTTCAATTTTCATTTATTTTACTCAACTCATCATTCTTTCCTTTCAACTTCTTATTTTTATCATTCGATTTAAAATTGTCCAATTGCAAAAGTTCAATTCCTTCATGCAACTTTTCATTTTCTTCATACTTATTTTTAAAAATATTCATTTCATCTCCTGCATGTTATTTTTCTTTTTCATCTTCACTAGCTCATTACATGCTTTATCATACATTTCAACTATCTCTTTATAAGGAACATGTGAGGAATTTAAACATACCTCATCATCAATGGCCATTAAGCATACATCTTCATTTGAGTTGGATGAGTTTTCATCACTTCAAGTGGCCATATATGCTTTCTTCTCTCTCCTTTGCTTCCTTTTCTTGCATTTGGGCAATATCGTTGAACATATCCCGGTTGATTACATTGAAGCATGTGATAGTCTTTTTTTTTTTTTTTTTTGAGGAGTCGTAATCATCCTTCTTCATCATCTTGTTCACCTTCTAGAACATGGTGTACTTCTTTGTAAGCTTATATAACTCATCATCATCCTCTTCACTAAAGCTTGTATAAGAGGCTTTTAGCACAACTTCCTTCTTGGTTGAATCCCCCCTATGCTTTTTGATCATTTCATGAGTCTTGAGAGTTCCAAGAAGTTCTTCCTTACTTATTATGCTCAAATCATGTGCCTCTTCAATGGTGGTCCTCTTCATTTCCCATTCTCTTGGCAAGGACCTAAGAAGTTTGGAGATAACTCCAAGTTAGTGTATGTCTTGCTAAGAATAGACAATTGATTCATAATATTTATGAACCTATCATGCATTTCATCAATAGATTCATTAGCCTTCATTTTTTAATTTTCAAATTCTCCATATAAGAGGCTAATTTTTGTATCTTTCATTCTAGTAGAGCCTTCATAAGTACTTTTTAAATTATCCCAAACTTCTTTTGCCAAATTACATAATAAAATCACTTTCATTTAAACCACAATATAGTATATTCATAGCAACTTCATTTAATTGAACTTTCTATTTTTCGTCCTTAGTATAATTTGATTCATTTTTTCCTTCAATATCTATGGGTCAATCTCTATAACACCCCACAAGAAAATATATTGAGCTTTTAAGAAAATCTTCATTCTACATTTTCAATATGCATAATTTGTTCCTGTTAAGATGGGTGGCCTATTTATTGCTTGTCCTTTCATGAAACCTAAGGTGTTACTAACCGTGATCTTCAACTTTAGATGCGATTAAGCAGTTATCCTAGAGTCCTAGCTCTGATACCAATTGAAGAAACTAAGAAACACCTAGGGAATATGGATTATGCACTAAAAATGATTTCCTTTTAAGCTCAAAAACTAATTCATTCACAACAACAACAATAATAAATAAAGAGATAGGGAAAGGAAAGTTTGCACCACAATTTTAACGTGAATTTCAGTCCACCCTCTAGTCTCCACAATCCACAAGAATTGCCTCCTTCAATGGAGGACTTCACCACTTTATTCACAACAAGATATTTGCCTCAATAGAGGACTTTAACACATCTATAATACAAATGCTTGACTGAAGTCTTTACAAACTTGAACACACTAGACTCAACTCAAGATTTCGCCAAATTACTCACAACTCACTTAGTATAGTGCTTGATAAAGGATAGAAATAACAAAGCACTTAGCACTACACTTAGCTCTCACTCACACGATATTGCAATTTACAATTAAAGCTTGTAGTACAAGGAAATACTTGCATTAAAAAAGATCTAGAACTCCTATTCAAATCCCTAAACACTTGTATTTATAATATCTTGAAGGCTCCTAGCCCTTGTCAACAAAACACAACTCCAACGGTTAAGTAAGAGAGGCTCCAATGGCTATTTTTCTATCAACTCGTGTCTGAACGCTGCAGGCCTACCGTCTAGACGCTATCTACAAAATAGAGCAGCAAACTAGCTACAGTCCGAATGCCATATCTTAACGTCCGACCAGTATGTTGCAATGACCTATTTCCAGCCTTTATACTATTTGTTTTTGATCATATTTCTCATCCGAACTTTTATTGAGGTGATTCAAGATGTTGCAGAAAAGCTTTTAGAGAGATATACAATTTTCATGTTTTAAGATTTAACAAATTCTAAACAAAACAAGGTCTAAAAAGTGTTTGAATCAGGATATGACAACAAACATAAATAAAAATAAACAAAACATGTTCAAATATATCCAAAACAAATTGAACACTTATTTTACTAATTAAGTGTAACTTAAATACGATGAAGTAATTAATTGTGCATTTCATTTCTCATCAAAACACACTTTGAACACCATATGTTCAACAGAATCAAGATTAAAGTAAGGAAGTGAAGGTAGTCTGGTCAATGTTGTAAGCTTTTTAAAACAAAACACAAAGCTAAAGTTTTCAAAAATTTATAAATATTGTTAATAAGTTCTGTTTAACTTCAATTGCTATCACCAACATAGGCAAGCGCACCTATCGAAAATAATATAGAAAGTATTAGGTTGTATTTCTTAGGGATAGTTAACATCTACCATACTCAATTCTAATCTATTATCTAGCTAAAAAAATCAGAAGAACATTATGAATAGAAAAAAGCTAAGCTATGGTTAAAACTAATTATGTACATGTTTTCAAGGAAAATTTATAAGATCAATCTGTTAATGCAAGAGTAAGATTAGGATTTGCTTCACCAAGTCCGTATCATGTGATTTCTTAACAAACTCAACGTGTTATTTACTGGGTATACTTATACCGTTGGATTCACTAAGATAAGCTAAAGCCTCTCTCAAGGTCAGAAACTCTAGATCTAGATTAGACCACCGAAATCTTTTTACAAGCTGTCAGTAACCTAGATCTGCATAAAATTTAAAAATTCTTTTATTATTTTAATGGAATTAAAATCAAGTGATAGAAGAGTTTCACCATCTCTATCTCTAAGTGATTATGAGCAACTTCATTAGCAACTTAGATCTATTTAAAAGAATGATTTTTCAATCTTTTCAGTTAAAATTGGACATGAATTTACAAGGTGCACTCACATAAATGCACGAATTAGGGTTTGAGCTACTAATTACAAGTATCCAATCAATTTTCAATTAAAAAGGATTGAAATCAAATGAATCAGGTCTTTAATTCATAAACCCTAAGTTAAATTGATTATTTTTCCATAGATTTGAACATTAAACACATATTCAAGAGAAATAATATGAAGTCAAAGATGAATATTGCAAATTAAGGAAAAAAATCTTGTAAAAACAAACATTAGATTAAATGTAAATTTCCCTAGCAAACTTGAATTTCTTGCGAAAAAAGGAATTTCTCTCATAAGAAATTCTCACATTGCTCTATTCTAGGTCAGGAATTTGTTACATATAGTATAATACAATTACAAAGCTCGATCACATTTATTTATAGTGTCAAATCATAGAAAATGTGAAGATTTTATTCACTAACATGGTAGATTTTTTTTATAGAGTTTATACATATCCTTACACACATATGTAGGATAACATATACGTGACAAAAACAACAAGGTCACTTATTGAGGCTTAGATTATGAGCTCAAAGGTTGGTCACAATATAAGCTATATCTTTCCATTAAAGGCATGATTTGTGTTCATTTTGTATCGTGGGCTCGGCTCTGGGCATGATTTGCACTTTTACCTTGCTTATTGCCCTCGGTTTCATTCTTTGAAGGTATGATTAAATCCAAATTTCAACTATTTTATTATTTATTTTTTTTTGGCTCCAAATCAAATTTAAATCACTTTGTTTCTTCTTTTCTTAACTTATGAGTTGAAAAACAACATTTTCACAATAATAGTACAAATTTATAGGAATTTATCAATAATAAATCAAATAAGAATAAAGCATGAATACTATAAATAGAATAGAGTATAGAAGACTTATCAAATCCCCCCACACTTAAGTTTTTGCTTATCCTCAAGCAAACTATCTTTTAAGACCAATAAAACAAAGCTTTTTGAATAGTAAAAATAAATCATGAATGGAATTTGACCAAATAGAACTTAAATTTCTCGTTCATTTCAGCTTAATCACTAGTAAACCATCATTCTATTGTAGAAATAACTTCATACAATCCTATTATATCATGTGCCAAAGTTACTTTTGCTAGAATCACTAGATTATCTAAGTAGATCAGCCTTTACCCTCATTGTTTAAGTCAGAATTTAGAGCAAAAATGATTCAAAAGATCAAATAAAGTAAGAGAGACTTAATCAATTTTATCCTCTTATATTTATAGTACATAGTCCTTTAATCATCTCTCTAAGTATTGTACTCAAGAATGAAGGTATACACATGAGCTTATCCCCTGAATCACTTTCCTTATTTATGCTTTCAACATTGTTCCATTTCTTTTTTGTCCTTGATATAGCTTGGCTGATAAAAGGGTTGAATCATTGCTCTTTTGAGGAACCAAGACACATCTATATCAGCTAGCCTTTTAAGCACTTTTTTAATTTCATTAGTTATTAGCAGATTAGTCAAGCTTTGCTCTTACAAGGACCAAGTCCTGCTCATATTAACAATTCTTTTCTTTTCCTATTGCTTTCATGATTCAATTAATAGAGGATTCAATTCTTGCTCTTCTAGGGGACCAAGTGATAAGTATCCTAAGACCCTTAATTATTGTGCTTTATTGATTATATTTTATATGATATTTACTTGATTTATTAAAGAAAAATGATACTTACTGGATAAATTGTTTGTTTCATGGTTAATATAGGTCAATTAAGCTTCTTATAGAATTTATAACGGAATGAGTGAAGATTCATGAAGTTTTAGAGCTTTCACTGTAATATCAGGAGTATAATAGAGAAGTACACAACCAGTGTACAAATTTTTGAGCAAACTATGAAGAAAATACTTAGTATCAAGTTACATGACCAGTATACACGGGTGGTGTACGTCGGGTAGTGTACGAATTAATGAGAAGAATTTTCACACTAGTGCAGTATACACGACCCTCCTACACAGGTCGTATACATCCAAAACAATATATATACATTCTATTTCGTTACTTTGGAGAATATGAAGCACCATATCCTATTCCAAATCCTAAAGTACAGATCTTGGAGAGCTTTTCAAGGGAAATTTACTGAGAAATATCTAGGGGATTCATAAAAATTGTTTTAAAGTGTTTCATTAATCATGTTTTCTTTAAACTCTTCTAGAATTTCTGTGTTCATAGTTTATCATATGGAAGAGTGGATTTGTATGCCTCAAGTTTTGTGAAACTCTAACCCATGTTTTGAGTCTTTGTTAATTGATGAAAAGTTTATGTCTTGGATTTATTCATGTGATTTTATATGCTTTTGTGATAATTTCTAATCAAAACTGTTACATTTCTGATTCTTATTGGTTAAAAAGAGATTTCAACCAATATGATAGATCATCCATCAATGAAGAATTTGCATGTTTCACCTAGATATATGGAGACTTCAAATTTCAGTAATAGATATTCAATCTTTAATTAGATTTTATGAGTTTCATGCAATTTTACATTAGTGTTAGTGAAGGAAGACATTCCCACTATCTCATATAAGATTATGAATCAATTAACTTGAAGAGAGTAGTTGGTTTAATCAAAAAACCCCACAGTTTAAGACTTAACTAATCATTACTTAATCCCATCAAAAGCAGTAAGGGTTAGGATGGATTAAAGCTAGGGTATTGTTGTGAATTCGTTTAAAAACCAAGAAAAGCACTCATATTTTTAATTAAGGTTTATTAATTATTAGTTCAATTAATCATTTAGAATTAGTATAATCACTTTGATAACTTAGGCTAAATAGTAGTAAAAGGGTTAGTACTTGTAGCTACACATAGATCCTTAAGACGATAGTTGAGTTTAATTCTATATTACACGATAGGTGTGCTACCTTATGTGGATGTAGGATTAATAGGATTATAAATTATAAGTTTAGTGATCACACACATCAGTAAGTCCTGCTCATATTAACTAAACATGAATTTTTTTTCCTTTCTTGGCTTATTTAAAATTGGTAGATGGGTCAATAAATTACTCTTATAAGGAACCAACCCTTACCTATATCAACCCTAAGCGGATGATCATTTTCATTTTGATTTTTACTTTTAGATATAACAAGGAAAATTCATCAAGTTAAAAGTATCATTTACTATAAGGCTCTCAAAATGACTAATTGGAAACCGTACAGATCATTTAAGTTTTTAATAATTAATTGAGTGGTCTTACTAAGGACCTTAAGCCAATTCCAATGCTAAATTCTTAAATTAAATAACAAGAAAAACTACTCCATACGGATATCATAGAATGATTTTAACAAAGTAAAGCTAACTCATAAGTAAGATGATGTTGATCACTACTAAGCTCTATTAAGGTATTTAGTGATTTTATCTTAAAATTCGAAAAATTTTGGTCAAATTTTACTATTTCATTATTTATCTATAAATGTGGGAGAAAATGATCATAGAAGCACGTTGACTCTATTCTCAATCAATTATCATTCGTCTCAACCCTTAATCTTGCTTAATCCCTTTCCCCCACACTTAAACTAAATATTGTCCTTGATGTTTAAATATAATGAAATAGACAGGGGAAACTAGCAAATTAAAGTACAAAGTAAGATTCATGAGTTAGAAGTTTAAAAACTTCTTTATGTAGAATTGTGGGTTGAGAACAAATGAGAACCACGACCTTGGTTTGAACCTAGATTAAAGCTATTTAAACTAACGCAAATAGGGCAAAAGTATTAGCGGCAACCATGGGCTCAATTTGAGCTATGGTTGAATCTGTGAAAAATCATAAAATCATGGTAATCTAATTGTTGATTAAACTGCGCCTAAAATTATCAGGTGAATTTAGGTACTTCTTCAAACTTTTTATGCACAGCCTCTTTCTTCTTTCCATTTGCGGCCATGAAATTTGATTTAATTTGCCTTGAACATCATCCTTTGATTAAGATATACTTTTATGATAAAAACTTATTTATTAACACAAGAATAAGTTAGTGAGAAAAATGATAGGTTAAAATGGGTTGCATCCCATTAAGCGCTTGTTTAATATCTTTAACTTAACAAAAATTTCTCTAAAAGCTCAGTGAGCTTGCATTAAGTACAACTTCTCCATCCCTTATAAATCTTGTGATGGTCCTTGATAGAGTTTAAGTCTCTGCCAATTGACCCTAAACATTTCATTATCATAGTTTTCAACCTCTATAGCACCATAGCGATAGACTTTTTTAACTTTAAAAGGACCTTACTATCTTGACTTAAGTTTTTCAGGAAGAAGTTTCAACCTAGCATTGAATAAAAAAACCAAGTCTCCTTTCTTAAACTCATATGGGTACTTAATTTTTGCATCATGCCATTTTTTAACCTTCTCCTTATACAACCTATTTTCCTCATACGCATTCAAGCGTAGTTCATCCAATTCATTAATTTGAGAAAGTCTATGTTTTATAGCAGCCTTTAGATCCTGATTCAGCAATTTGATTGCCCAATATACTATGTGCTGAAGCTCTACTGGTAGATGGCATGCCTTCTCATAGACTAATCTATAAGGTGTTGTTACCAAAGGCGTTTTAAAAGTAGTCCTATAGGCCAATAATGCATCATACAATTTTTCATCCCAGTCCTTCCTGTTTGCTATGATTATTTTTTCCAATATTCATTTGAATTCTCTAGTGAAGACCTTAGCTTGTCCACTTATTCAAGGGTGATAGGTTGTAGCAATCCTAAGATGTACTCCATAGCGTTTTGAAACTTTTTCAATTTGTGTGTTGCAAAAATGAGTGCCTTCATCACTAATCAAAACTCTAACACATTTGAATCTCGAAAACTACTTTTTCAAAAATTTTGTGACTACTCTAGCATTATTAGTGGGTAAAGCTTAGGCTTCTACCATTTTGACACGTAATCCATTGCCACTAAGATGTATTTGTTACCAAAAGAGCTAGGGAATGGTCCCATAATATCAATGCCCTAAACATAAAAAATTTCACATTCCAAAATGAATATTTAAGGCATTTCATCTCTGTTTGAGATATTCCTTACTCTCTAGCATCTATCATAATTTGCTAAAACATTTGGGCATCCTTAAAAATTGATGGCCAATAGAAGCCTGCTTTTAACACCTTATGGCCTGTTCTATTTACACTATAATGGCCCCCAGCTGGGCCAACATTGTCACGCCCCGAAGGGTACCCTAAACGTGGCAGTCCGCCGTACACAATATTAAAGCCTAAGAATGACCACCTCAGTCACGCGAAGGCTTCCATACTATGTACAAGGCGTCTAACATATGGAGGAGACTCATCGGAGTAATACATTTTACGTTGATATAGCTTGAGTAACAATGTAAAGGAAATACAAATTTACTATACTTCAGATACAAATCACTATACTTCATAATACAAATCATTAAACTTCAATTACACCTCATCAAAAGATTCTACTACGTAAAACTAATACAAGACAAATCATAAAACTAGCCGATAACTTCAACATTCTCATCTCTTGCCGGAATCCCGAAGCCAATCTCGGCTTCAACCATCTCGGTCCCCACTTTGCATTCTTGAGATAACCTGTTCATTTAAACAACTATTGGGGTATAAGCTACACTAGCTTAGTGAGAATTCCCTTAATTCCGTACCATAACAAACAAGTATCAGTCAATCATATGCTATGCATGAACAAACACGTGAGCAAACAATTATGTAGGTATCCGGAACCCACACACAGAACGGATTTACGCCCTCCGTATCTTGGGTTAGGAATGGTATTGAGTCTACACGACCGCATCTAGTCCCCAAGCCCTCGCTCTTAGCACTCGACTCGGCTAGGCTCATCCAAGAATGCATCCACATGCGCCTTAGTACCCCTGAATGAGCTCCAGCACCGGGTTCGTTATCCAAACGAATCATCCACGGACCATACCGATCGACCTGCGTAGGAGTAGCATGCTACCAAATGCAATATGTCCAATGCGATGCATGACCAATTTAATTTTTGCTTAGGTCACAAATATTTATACATTCTTTAGAGTGACCAACCAATATCACACATATAACAGAAATAATATGAACGGTGCAGTTATCAATCAAATCGTGGTTTCGATATGCTTTAGTATTCTTTGGCATACATTCATCACAGTCTCATCATATCTCCCATCCCCATTCATATCGATTTTTATCTTGTTCCTATAATTCTAATGCAATAACTACAAGCACAATCAAGGTAACAAAACAAGGAGAAAACTCACTCGGCCATTGGATCACCGGTCTTCTAGTAATAGTAATCCGGTGGTAGGGAATCGTCGATTTCGGGATCTCCTAAAAAGGAAGAAATACTTTAATAAGTATTTCAACTCAAACTAATCCAAACAATTTCATACGAACTATCAAATTCGTAATTCGTCCTAAGCGGGAATTCCACTTAAAATGGCCATAACTTGGTCATTTTAACTCGGAATCTCGCAAATTATATATCGATTTCTATCTACTTCGAAAGATCTATCTAATTCTAATATTATTTTCAAGTTTTGAAAACTTTGAAGCTTCGAAAAGTTCGGATCAGATTAGGACAGCAACAATTTCAATTTCCGAAAAATAGCTTTGTAAATGTTTGAAATGTTCCTACTATATAACTTAACTATACATGCAATATGAGTGATTTCCTAACATGAATGACATGAGATGAGCTATTATGCATGATCTTGATGATTTTCTAAAAGGAAATTTTATAACTTTTTATTTTGCAAGACCATAATGACAACTTACTTATGAAAAATCTAGTTTTCTAACTTTTATCATTTCCATTTGTTTTGGATTTGTTATTAAGAAAATAAATTATTTTTGTCAAAATTGAGTCTTCATTATATATACTACTTATGACCTTCATTTCTATAAAAATTTCCATTTTACACTTTGTAAACATGTTTTTAAGTGGGGTTGATTCCAAAATCCGAATTTGGTAAAAATTGGTTTTTGAGTGATTCCTTTGAGTAAAAATCATTTGATATTTAGAAAATTAGGGCTCAATCATACATAACCACTAAGGACTTCATTCTTACACAAAAATTTGCATTTTACACTTTGCAAATATGTTTTCCAATATGATTTACTCAAAAATCCGAATTTTAGAAAATTTCATTTCTTGCATATTTCTTATGAGAAAACTTGTTTAATGCATTAAAATTTGAAGCTTTACTATATCTATTGTCTAAGGACTTCATTTAACACATAAAACTTTCAATTTGAGTTAAAATACTAAGTGATTACATATGCATCATCTCAAATTACGAATTTGACAATTTGATTACTAACTCAAAATTTTCCATTTTAATTCCATTACTTGTTTTACACATTACTCATGCCTAAACTCACTTTAACTTGTAAAAATCATTCCTTAAAGATACCTATTACATATATACTTCATTTTTCACATAAAACATGAGTTTTGGAGTTGATAAATGGGTTTTAAAATTTGGTCTTGGTTGGGATCCGAATTTAGAAAATTTATTTTTGGTTATATCTTTTGATAAAATCTATCTAAGCTTATGGAAATCTATTCCTTACATATCATATCTTATGAGCCTTTCATTTCTTAAGTAAAAATTACATTTTGACACTTGGAAAGTAGTTTTTAAATGGGGGTCTTGCCAAAATACGAATTTCACAATTTTGTTTGAGTTCATAACTAAGATCTATACTTAATATGAACATAAACATAAAACAAATGCATGGTAATAAGCTATAAACATCATGGATCTAAACTTCACTTATCAAAATCTTTCATTTATGGTATCTATACCCTAAGCCCTTCATTTTAAATGAAAAATACATTTTAAAGTTGAAAAACCACTTTTCTAAATAAGGTTCCATTTTCATCCGAATTTTCAAAATTGATTTTTGTTGAAAACAAAATAGATCTTGGGCTTCCTACAACTTTCCTACCATCATCAAGCTATAGCAAGTTGTTCATTAACATAAACAAAGATCTAATGCATCTATGAACTCAAAACTTTAGATCTAGTTTTCTAAACTAGTTTTACATGCATGAATCACTAAGATAGACATGTGAATGCTAGATCTATGCATAAATCATAAGGAATAACAAAAATAACAACTTAAATAACAAGATCTATGGCATAAACAAAAATCAAAGCCATAAAAAGTTAGATCTACAAAATATAATAACTTTAAACAAGAAAATAATTATAATACAAGATAATAAAAGTGGAGAAGAGAGTGTTTCATTTTTTGGCATCATCATCCCAAGCTTTTAAGCTTATGGAAGTCATTTGATGCATGAAACTTCATTACACTTTACCTATATCACCTATGGAGCTTTAGGAAGAAGATTGGCTTAGAAATCTTTAAAAATGAAGTGTGGAAGCCATGAAAGAAGAAGGGGGCAGCTTGTTTTCCATGGAGGAACAAGAGGAAATGAAGAAGAAAGAGAGGAAAAATGAGAGAGAAAGACTAAAGGATGAAAAAGGAAGGAATGAGTAAATGAAGGAGAGAGAGAAATTAAGTGTATTAAATGAGTGAATAAAGAAAAAAATAAAACAAGGCAGATTTTGGGGAGGGAGGACAGCTTCCACGTGAATTAGAGAGAGAGGAGAGAGAGTGTTGTTTGAAATTTGACTCAAAATTAATTGTATAATTAATGTGTAATGTAACTTTCTTAAGAAGGAGTGGAAAAATAATTAATTTGGTCAAAATGGAGTAAATGAAGGACAATGGCAGCCATCAAAGAGTCAAAAATCTGCCATGAATAGATATAATGAAGTGTAAAAAGATTGAAGTGAAAAGGAAGTGATATGTGTAAGGTGTACTTGAAAAGATGGGTTGTAAGAGTACTTTCTTAATAAAATAAAACAAAATAAAATAAAATTAGAAAAATTATTCCAAATAATTGTAGCAGATTTTTCATAATTAAAATTAAATAATTATTTGAATTTTTAGTATTTTAACAATATGTTACCGGTATGATCAAAATAGCGAATATGGCTATAATTAATATTTTTATAACTCGAAAAATTCTAGAAAAATATTTTATGGGAATAACAATATTTTAAAATATTTTCCAATTATTAAATTAATTATTTTATTTTTAGTACCGAGTATTAAACAGAATCTGATCCCGTAAAGACCCGAAACGAACTAAATTTTAGAAAAACCAAATTTTCTATAACATATAAAATATTTATCTAAAAATATAAGACTTTATAAGAATAATAAAATTTTGTAATAAAATAAAAATGAATAGTGCAAAAGACTAATCAATTACCGGTAATAATGGAAATACGACAAAAAGGTTATAACTGTAACTTTTATAACCCGAAAAATTATATAACTGATATATTTAGAAATCTTATGAAATTACGAGTCTAACGGTACTATTGGTATATTTTTTATATCTCGAGCCCCGGGACACGCTTTTCGAAGTCTGTATCCGAACGGGTTCGAAATAGGTCAAAAAATTTACCAATCTGATATTTTTAAACAAACTCATATTATTATGAGCTATTCTACATATCTAAAACATCTCAGCCTCTAGGGTTAGGGGGCTAGATTGTCGGATTTACACTATTATATTCCGGTTAGGGTTTCCGGGCGATTTTCCAGTTTAGACCTTTGCCAATTTGGAAATTGATATTTATGTTTATACAACATATTTAATTTGAGAAATTTATTTTAAATTTTATTTTTGTAAGTATTTAATATCTTTAATGTTTTCGGAATTCTTGAATTGAGTTATATTTTCGAAAGTCAATCGTTATTTGCTTTTTAATAATTTGTTTTGAGCTTTCTATTACCCGTTTGTATAAGTCGGAGTTAAATATGGAATTTTTCGTATGTCGTGGTTTTGAATTTGAAGACCACTGAGTTCTTATTTTATTGTTTAAAGATTTTCATTTTCTCAAGATTAAGAAGTTTCTGAATTCGTTCTTGAATTAGGACTTATCGAAATTCGGTTTTAATTTGGAGTGATTTTTAGGGTTTATTTTCGAAGTTCATCTTGAAATTATTTACTGAAATTTTCCGGGGCTTACAAACATGACTTGGTGCAAAATTTTTCGACCCTCTTCATGTAATATACATCGCCTAATCATTTGGTCAAAATAAAGACGAAATAAAAATGCATCCTCCCAAAAATAATGTTTAAGATCAGCAAAAGAATCTTTTATTCTATTTATAATCCAACTCTGTAGGAGTTCTTTGCAAGCCAAATAATTAGCAATGTTAACAAACCACAATTCAGGGTCATCACTTATAGTGTAAAAAGAGTAGAGTCACTCCTTAGGAAACTCATCATTGATTTCTTCCTCTTTTAATTAGTCCAATAAGGGATTGCTAGCCTAGACAAATGGTCTATAACAACGTATTCACTACCTTTCTTATCCTTATTTATAAGTCAAATTCTTGTATCAAAAAAATCCATCGAATCAATTGGGGATTAGAATCAATTATAGCTAGCAATATTTCATAGTCGAATGATCAATATAAACAATGACTTTAGAAAGGATTAGATAAGATGTAAATTTATCGAAGTATCAACAGAAGGTGGCATGTGTCAATAAGAAAATATGACACATGTCCATGAAAACATGAATTGAATCACTTTTCCAAACGTTATGACCTAAAATGAACTTACCCTCAAACGTTGTGACCTTTTTTAATTATTCTAAACGTTGTGACAAAAAATGAACTTACTCCCAAACGTTGTGACTCACTGATGTAATTTATCCAATTTATTTTAAGTCACAACATTTGAAAAATCATATTTTGAGATTTAATTAAATATTTCTCCTATTGATACATATCAATGGGGTCTTAAAAGGAGGATTTTTTTAGTTTTAATTAAATATTTCTCCGTTGATACATGCTAATTTAACTTCAATTGACCTATTTTTCTACATATTGGGACCTAAAATAAACTTACCCCCAAACATTGTGACCTAAAATGAACTTACTCACTCAACATTGTGACTTTCTTTGAACTCTTTGAAATGTTGTGACCTAAATGAACTTACTCCCAAATTTTACGATCTTCTAGTGTAAATACTCAACAAAACATAACTTAAAAATCATAATAATTTAGTTTACATAAAATTCTTCTAAAAGCAAAATTTATTTTCATAATAATGTGAGACTAATTTTTTATTGTAATTTTCTTTTTATCCTGTAAAGCATTTTGCAATCTCATATTATTAACTACAATTGCTATTGTTTGTGTTTTTATATAAATGAATTTGCATTCTAAACTAAAAATTTGGTTAAATAATGCAATACTTTTAGATCCAATAATTATTTTCAATTTAAAATTTTATTTTTATTAAAAACTAACATTCAATTATTTATTTTTATTTTTACATAAAAGAGACGGTTTTACAGTTTCAAAATTGAAACCAAAAACCGCTAGTTCCATTTAGTTTGGCTCTGGAACAGGATCCATGTCTAAGTAAGGAAACCATGAAAAAAAAAAAAAAGGAAGAGACAATGAGACATGCGAAATGATACTGAAATTGAATTTTTAAGAATATCTTAATATACAGTATCCAACCGAAAATAAATAAAGACAAAAGAAAAAAAGGTAAAATAAAAAGGATTTAAAGTTTGCATAAAACAATCAAGCCTATGTTTTCTTATTATGTTTAGACAAAGTCGTGTTAAAATCCTTATAATCAAATCGCACATAAACAGTGGTCCTCTAACGAAATTAAGCTTAATGGGATTTCTACTTTCCAAAGAAAATTAAGTTGTAAATTTTTGTATATCTACAAAGTTTGATGATCTTTCGATTGTAATAATGAATTTAAAAAGGAAAAATTGGTCACACTATTTCTATTTCTACTTACAGAACCAATTACAAAAAAATTTTGAAACCTAAAAAGTTACATATAAGAAAAATTATTAATAAAACATTTTTTAAATATATGAGTTTTATTATTTTTTTAGATAATAACTTAAATAAAATGAAATTAGACTACCTTAGTTGAACACCACCTTATACTTTATAGAAAAATAAATAAATGATTCTTCGATTACTTATTTTTGACAACATCTTTCATTAAGAATGTACCATATAAGTTAATAGGATTACATGCGACATATGTATAATACTGTATACGATCCCACATATTTATTTGACATATTATCAACGAAGGATAACGGAGGATGTTGCCTAGGTAATCCAAAGTGCACCCACTTATTTCTCTACTGTATACCGTTCTCTTCGTTGGGCTTGGACCTTTGGCCCAATTGGAAATATCTGAATCTTTACTACCTTATAGCCCAGAGAAAGAGGGGAAGTCCCGGAAGAGAGAGAGAGAGAGAGAGAGAGCGAGCGATAGAAAGAGAAAGAAAAGAGAGAGGGGCTTTGCTTTTGGCCTTCCAACTGGATCTCTGACCTGACCTCAAACTTTACACATGTTTCTCTTCTCTGTTTTGGTGGAGTAAAAGTGAAAGCTTGATTTAAAGATGTAAGTTTGATTCGAGTCGATCATGTTTTAACCTAAATTTTTTTTCTCTATTTAAAAAAAAAAAAAAAATTCGTTCAGTAATTGCTACTTGAATTGATTTTTATCAGTGCAGTTTGTTTTAGCAGTGATGATTTTTTTTTTTGATAAGTGCTGATTTTGTTGTAACTGCTGCTGCTGCTGTTGTTGTTGAGTTTGATTATAGATATGTGTGTTAATGTATTAATTTTGTTGTATTGCTGGTTTCGTAAATGTATGTGTATGTGTATGTGTATGTGTTTGAAGGTCGCCGGAGGAAGCAATAAAACACGCTTTGAAGGCTCTCCGGCAACGTCATTTAGCCGAGGAAGCTGCTCATGCTCCTGCTATCGCTGCCCTCTCTCTGCCCATCCTTTCTCAGGCATACTCTCTCTCTCTCTCTCCCTCTTGTTTGTTGGTGTTGATTTGGTTATTGACAATCACATGGACTAATTTTCTTTTATTATTTTTTTTTTTAATTAAGACATAATTTTTCCCTTTCAAACGACAAAAAAAAAATAAAAAATAAAAAAGCATTAGCTGGAAGTGCTTTCTATCAACTTAAAAACATAGCAAAAATATGTGGGAATCATTTCATAAATAGCTTTCTTTGGGCTCTCAAACAACTTGTTGAATTACCCTTCTATTTTTTGATACAACGAATTTCACTTGCTTTTCGGGAAGAGTAGTGCACTGCACCCTAGATACATAGTTCTAGTTCTATATTTAGATTCGTATGTATATTGCCAAAGCTTATAAAGGTTTGTCTTGGGAAGCACCCTGTAAGAGAGCAACAAAATGATGTCGAGTTCCTCTCCAATCATCCTAATCCCTGTTTCTTACGGGTTCCTCTCCTGAACAGTTTCATGTATAGTTCTTAGTTTATGTTCCATATTTTCCTCTTATTAGTGTAAGTATCGGCTACATTAATGGAGCTCAACTCTGTTTTTTATCTGGTTGTGTCTTTTAATTCTTTGATAATGTATTCTTGCTTATTTCTCTGATTGACCTGTCAGGCTTTGTTGCTTAAGTGTGTCCTAATGACTTTAACCATTAAACAAAAGAAAGTTGGCTAACTTTTCTGCCAGTCATGATTGCCTTGGAAGTTGATATGAGCGACATATATTTGACATTGACGATGATGCTTCTATGTGGTATCATTTTCAATCTGTTGATTTAGAACAAATGGTGCTACTATGTACGCTTGTTATGACTAATTTCAATTAAATTATTTATATATATATATATATATATATATATTGGTAGATATTAAATTCAATTATATTTTGATGGGCTGAGACTTTCTATTGCCATGTCCATGTTTTCTAAAAGCAATCTGAGTGGAAAGAAAAGGCTGAGAATTTGGATCTGGAACTTCAGCAATGTTACAAAGCTCAATCTCGATTGTCAGAGCAACTTGTGGTGGAAGTTGCTGAGTCCAGGTCTCTCAAAGCTATACTTCAAGAAAAGGAGAGTATAATAAGTAATTTGCAAATGGAGTTGAATGAAACAAGGTTTTCATCCTTATCTTTTAGGAAAGGTTAGCTGGTGCTATTGGGGTTTCATTTTTTGAAGCAAATGATCAAATAAAGGTATATTACTGCAGGGAAGAACGCTCACAGTTGAATATGGGTTTGGAAGAGAAGATTAAAGCAGTTGATTTACTTGTGAGTGAAAACCAGGATCTCAAACGACAGCTAGAAGAAATGACTCTTAAAGCCAGGAATGCTGAAGCTGAAAATAAGATGCTAATTGACCGTTGGATGCTGCAAAAGATGCAAGATGCTGAACGCCTTAATGAGGTACTAGTTATTTTTCCTTGTACCTTTTCTATTGTGGCTGAGATCAAAACTGATGATTTACCAGGGATGCTTTTTATTTTCTTTGTCAAGGATTTTCTTTTTCTTTCTTACATGTGAAACCTGCGTAACTAATTTAAAATATCTACCATATTAGGCCAATGCTCTTTATGAGGACATGTTAGATCGTCTAAAGGCTAATGGCTTAGAAAGTCTTGCGAGGCAGCAAGTTGATGGAGTAGTACGCCAGAGTGAAGCAGGTGCTGAATACTTTGCTGAATCAACCATTCCCTCTTCTTGCAAGCAAAGGATCCAGGCGCATGATGGTGGATGTGCTGCTATATTATTTGAACATAATTCTACCAAGTTGATTAGTGGAGGACAGGACAGGACAGTAAAAATGTGGGACACCAATACTGGTTCATTGGTCCGTACACTTCACGGTTGTCTGGGTTCTGTCCTTGATCTTGCTGTTACCCATGACAATAGAACCATCATTGCAGCTAGTAGCTCAAATAATTTGTATGTATGGGATGTCAACTCAGGACGTGTCCGGCATACTTTGACTGGGCACACTGACAAAGTTTGTGCAGTAGATGTCAGCAAGATCTCAAGCCGCCATGTGGTAAGTGCAGCTTATGATCGCACCATAAAAATCTGGGATTTGCAGAAAGGTTACTGCACCAACACAATTATCTTTCCTAGCAATTGCAATGCGCTTTCCTTCAGTATGGATGGTCGCACAATTTGTTCTGGGCATGTCGATGGGAACCTTCGTTTATGGGATATTCAGACAGGAAAACTGCTGAGTGAGGTGGCAGCACATTCACTAGCTGTTACGTCTATTTCTATTTCTAGAAATGGAAATATAGTATTAACTAGTGGCAGAGACAACTTGCACAATTTATTTGACATTAGGTCTCTTGAAGTTTGTGGTACATTAAGAGCTTCTGGAAACAGAGTGGCATCTAACTGGAGCAGATCCTGCATCAGCCCTGATGATAGCTATGTGGCTGCTGGTTCTGCTGATGGCTCAGTCCATCTTTGGTCAATCTCCAGTGCTGATATCGTTAGCACTCTGAAGGAACACACTGCTCCCGTTTTGTGCTGCTCTTGGAGTGGGTTAGGGAAACCCTTATGCACAGCGGACAAGAATGGGGTCATTTGTTCATGGACATAGTATCACGTTTTTCCTTTTTGTGTACATATTATTAATCACAAGCAACCTTTGATGTTGAGTCGCTATTCTTTCATTCCGCTGCTTAGGGCCGAGTTCTATGCTGTACATTCTTTACTTGTGATTACTTTCCTTTCCTCTTGCATGTTTTCGAAATTATAGTGTGGAAGATCGGACCTTTTGGAAAATAGCATATCATCAGGTGTAGGATTCTCGCGACCTGGGAACACCTGACACATCCCAGGTATATATTACGTAAAAATAAGAAGGATTTATGTGAATAGCTATTTGTGAAAGCTTGTGTATTTTCGAATTATGGATTTTTTGTAATTATTTTTTTCCCCGAAAGGCAAATTGATGAATGCCCACTCAAATTAAATCGAGAAACTTAGTTGAGCTGCATGGGTAGTACATTATATGCATTATAGACCCCCCCAGATATTTGTTGTCATGAAAATGACAGTAGGCCTTTCCTTGACTTGTTCTGTCACTTGAGGGAGGACCAACCAATGATTTATCATGTTTGTATTGCATGGTCTCAAATACAGACATCAACATCGTCAAATCTTTTATGTCCTATGTTTTATCTCAACCTAAAATCATCTCGTTCATCTTAGTGTTCATTAGATTGAGACATAGATCATGCACAAATTAAGGTATAGGTAAAGGATAAATGCTCATATTCAGTTGATCGTAGTGTTCAAGTAGTAGTAGAGTTGATGATTGGAGAGTGAAAATGGGAGGAGTTAAAAGTAACAGTCAAAAGTTGTGTTTACATGGACGAGGAGGCAATATTATTCATGCCTAAAGTTGCTTGTTGATTTGGCTGATGGACTGCTTCTCCGTCCTATATTTTTTAATATTGAAAGTAGAAATTTAAGTTGCAGTTATGGTGCAAATATAACAATGTGGGATTATTGATAATTAGTGTACATTAGTGGAAGAGGGCAGGAGGTAAAAAGGAATATATACAATTATTTTCGTTCATAATACTTTTTTTTCCCCTTGTCTTTTTAATACAGCAGAAGGTTGGAATATGAATAAAATTCATTCTTGTAGAAATTAAAGTACTATTAGACAGAGAGATTTTTCCTTCCAAAAGTCATTTCTTAACTGAAAGTGTTGGGGTATAGCTTATAGGAAACTATCATGTTTAAGTTTAGCTATTTAGTGTTTTAAGTATCAAGTGCGGTAACTTTGTGAGGAAAACATTTTATTTGTTTCTTATTCTTGTTTAGCTGCGGACGTTTGAAGTATGTAGGTGCAACTTTTTATTTTTCTCCTTTCTTTCTTTTGGAACGTTTGTCAGTAATATGGAGGTGCAATATAATCCAATTTACGCATACAAATGCTTACCAATTAAGCAGACGAAAAGGATAAGTCCCAATAAGCATTATATGATCATGAGGATACCGTGTATCTTAAGAGTATGTGGTTTATAGTACATAAGATGGAAAGACTTAAGAAAGCAGTAACATCTTACTTTGGTGAAAAGTATATTCAACACAAAGCATAATAGTAGCATGTTTTGTCTGCATTTTTATTGCCAATGGTAGTGGTAGGTAGGTAGGTCAACCATCGGCTGGAAGTCTGAAAGGAAGAAGGAAGACAGAATTTTATTCCACAAAGCTCTCTCCCTCTCTAATTATTTAGTAAGAGGATGGCATCAAATCAACCATAGCATCTGATGGGGTCGGTACAACCCTTAGCAGCTGACTGTTTATGGCCTCTACCGCCACCCTTCTCAAGATACTGCTGGTGGTACTCTTCAGCTCTGTAAAATCTCTTGGCAGGAAGGATTTCGGTCACAATCTTTTGATCCTTGATTTCCTTCTGCTTAGCCTCCAACGACTCCCGAGCAAGACGTGCCTGCTCCTCATTGTAGTAGTATATACCTGATCGGTACTGTGCCCCCACATCAGCACCCTAATTGCAAAGAAAACATATCGAAATTTTAATTTAAGCTAATAACGAAACGAATGCTGATGCGGTCGTGCAGAAATGAAACAAACCGATTGAACAACATAGGATAAGATGCGGAGCAAGAGCATGCTATTAAGCTAATGGTTTTCATGTGTGGTAAAGTTGTTCATAAGCGTATTATTGGATTAACAGAATTTTTTGATAGAATAAGAGCATAATCAGCCATGCTAAGAGCAGTCACATACTCACATTCACCCAGCAATGAGATTTGTATTATGGGGATCAATTGCAGATTTATCTCCATAATGTTTATTGATATTGCTAGTGCATAATGCCCTGTTTCTTCAAATGCCTTGTTCTAACTTCTAAGAAATGTTCATGTGCTTAACAGAAAATCATCGACGTCTATGACATTGACAGGGGCCTGGCCTATATGTATAGAGAGACAAGTAATTGGGTAGCGCCGCAGTGCAAATACAACCACTAAAGATGGATGGATGGATGCCTCATAATCATACAAACCAAGCCATTGGGTTGGAGTACTCTTAGTGCTGCATTGAATGAGCACCTTCTCTCTTGCCAACAGGGTCCATGAAAAATATTTTAACTTCTTTTTTAACACACACACACACATATTCAAGGATATAAGTCAACAAACTAGTATGTGTTAACATTAGTTTTATCAAAACATTGATAATCCCACCATTTTTTCGTTTTGAAATCATCCAATAATCTTTTAGCAAATTCTTAAAATTGTACTTGGGATTTTAGCTGTAATTTATGGTGCGCAAGAACCGATGTACTGTAGCCGCCATGGTGGTCAATCAACATTTTCATACTATAAAATAATCCAAAAGAAAAGGTCAAAAAAAAAAAAAAATGGTCTCGTGTCCGATTATTTTATTAATTGACTAATAATCAAAATCAAAATCAAGATGAAAACCGCATTAGTAATTTAAGTTAGGTTACCTGGCGATTGAGCGTAGTGGGGTCATGCTTTCCCCAGAAAACCTGAAGGAGGTTATTGTAAGGACAAACTTCCGGGTCAAACTGGAGCCGCACCACCTCAACGTGGTTGGTGGTTCCGGTGCAAACCAGCTTGTAATCTGGATCGGGGACATGGCCCTGAGAGTACCCAACTTCGGTCTTCACCACACCCTCCACTCTCTGGAAGGCCAACTCCACACTCCAGAAGCAACCTGCCCCGAACTCCGCAAACTCAAGTCCCGCTCGCTCTGGCTGGTCCAGATCCGGATCCAATGCTGGGTTTGTGTTTGAGCTTGCCATTGATATCTATCGGTTTATCTTGACTCAGAAATTAATTTCAATGGATGATGCACTCCCAAAATGATTTACTTTATGATAATATATGTATAGCTATAAAACGTTATTTATTTATTTTATATATCCCAAAAAAAAAATAAATAAATAAAATAATAGATATACATTCGTTTTAGTAGCTAAAGTATCTGGTTGATTTTTCGGTTCAGATTCAGTCTGATTATGAATACGACCAAGGCTTTCAGGTTCAATTAATGTGAATAGATACCATCCACATGTGTAAGCTCAGATTCAGGATTTTGTTATAACGATGAATATGATTGGTACCAAGAAGTCAATGTTGGGGAGGTTCCAACATTCTTCCCATTTCTCAATATTGTGAGGGTAATGCAGTACTAAAATGAAATAAAATAAAATAAATAAACTTCTTTCATTGATTTTAATGATTTTACTTGTGCAATTTTACGAGCTCTTCTAAATTAATAAATGAGTGTTACGTATCTTTTACTAATTTTATATATTCTAACGATTTGATCCAAATATACTAAAATAAAAATATATCCAATTAAATATTGAAGAATACATTTTTATTTTTTGGATTCAATTTCAATCTACATCTCTTGCTACACCTCCTGTTAGGAATGCAATGGATGAGTTCTCATAGGGTACCTGACCTTCCAATTCAATAAATAACCTATAGGGTTTGTGACAGGTTTGGATCGGGTTATAGGATGGATATAAAACTAGTTAGGAGCCCGAACCTGTTAAGAAAAAAAAAATTGAATTTATTTCAATTAATAAAATTGAAAATCAATTTAGTTTTAAGTTTATGTATTTTAATTATTTTAGGTATTAGTTTAATTTAATGAAAGATAATGCATTATTAAATTTATAGTTTAATTTAATCAATGGGTATATGCTTTTTAAAATTATAAACCATTCATTTTTAATAATATTTCATTTTAATTAATCATGATGGCTCATTGAAATGTTAAGCTAATGGAAAATGAACTTAAAATGATTTATTTTATACTCAAATATTAATGGAAATAAAAATTTCAATGAGTAGAGAAGAAGAAAATTGTGGGTATTTATGTTATGAAAAAAATGTTATTTTTTTTAGACAATTTTAAACATAAAATAATTAAAATTGAAATATTTATAGGCCTATCAGGTTTGGTTCAAGTTCAAGTTTGAGTACCTTATAAAGTCTATCGAGCGGATTTTGAGTCTATGGACAAAAACTACATAGAGTTTGGGACGGGATTTGGAAAGCCTAGATGTTGTCGGGTTTGAGTTTGGGTTTTGTAAAACTCATCCCAAACCCATCCCGGATAGATCCCTAACTCCGGGTGAAGACATACCAAAATGGCCACCATGAACGGATCCAATAGCACTAAAGCTTCACCCATCCCCATTTTTAGTTGCAATTCCTTAAGGATTAAGGTTGATGTTCTTGTGTATATACAGGGCTTTTTTGGGACAACGCTCTAACCAAAACTCATTTGGTCTCCAGCTCATAAGCGGCTGTAAGTAAGGCTAAGTTGAATTGGTAGTCATTAAAAATTTTAGGATTCCTATTTGCCACAAATTGCAAATCCATTTGATCTGTCAAATATGCCTTTCTTTCTAAGCTTAATGTTAACCTTAATCCATATCCAAAATTACAATCCTTTTGTGACTAGGCTATATTTGAAATAATGATCGGATTCCAGATTAGTAATTAATTTGAATCAGAACATCTTGGACATTTTGCATTAGATATCATATAACCATAATTCTATTTACTATATTATTTACTGCATGCAGGCAGGGCATTATGACAAACTCACCAGTAGAAAGGTTTAATAAAAGTTGTCTTTTCAAGTCATTCTCATGATTTTATTTTTGGTTCTTTTTTTCAAAAATGCAACTCTATAGCAGATATCCTTTATCGGTTCACTTCTAATACCTAGAGAACCATAAATAATATCTCTTCAAAAAAGAAAGGATCATGATTATTACAAATAAGAACGATCTATCGTCATCCGATAGACTAGGTGATCATTGTCACGCCCATAGGGTACCCTATACGTAACAGTCCACCACATGCCATATAAGTTATCGAATTACCGCTTTAGTCCTTCGGGAGTCTCATATAGATGTAAGGCGTACCTTTACATAATAGAATATAAGTCCGAATGGAGATAAAAGCTTAACTTGGCATACATTAGCAGTAGGATAGAACTCATGAAACATAATTAAACATTACATTTACTAAGGGGCATTCCCTCGCAAAAGAATATTTAATGGCCTTATACAGTTATCTAAAGTCTTAAAAGTTTCCTATGGAAGTCTAAACAGAATTTCCAACTTCTAGGGGAAACTTCTAGCTCTTGTACCTGTACGGTCGGGTCACGCTGCCTAAGCCATAAATTTGGTAGTTGCAAAAGGAAGAAACTATAGAGACATAAGCTAACTAGCTTAGTGAGTGAAATCTTCCACAATAACATTCATGTCACAATAATTCAACCAAGTGATTAAACAGGCAAGTGAATGCACCAAACACATGAGAACAACATACATATGACTATCCGGAAATCATACGTGGATGGACTTGCTTCCTTCATCCCGGGTTAGTAGATTAACGAATAATGCAGTACTAACTTTATGCAATTTATGGTTCACGGTTAACCTACAATTATTTTGTTTTTGGATCACGATTAACCGAACAATAATTCTCGTTTATGGATCACGATTAACCGAACAATTAATCTCATTTATGGATCACGATTAACCAAACAATAATTCTCGTTTATGGATCACGATTAACCGAACAATTAATCTCATTTATAGATCACGATTAACCGAACAATGCTAATGCTCCTTCGCATTATGATATGCATATGTCTAATTTTGGGATTAGTCCGAATAGTTGATTAAGTCAATTTATTCAGGCGATCAAATAATTTCTCAAACAATCCATCATAACTAACTACACAACCAGAATTTATCACCCGGTTTCAATATTCTTATTTTAAGTTCACATATCATTATCAACATACAATTTCCCATTATTCCCCATCATACATTTTCAATTCATTTGGCCTACATTCTAGTGCACTAATTTATCAAGCACATACAATAAATAAATTGGGAAGAGAAACTCACTCAGCCATGGGTTCGTCGGTCTCTTAATAGTAATAGTCCGGAGGCAAGGATTCGACGTTCTCGGGTTCGCCTAATCACAAAAGAAATACCCTAATAAGTATTCTACCATCTAAGAATACTAAAACTCTAAGACAATTTAGTGAAATCGAAATTCGCGTCATTTCCGAAGTTCCAATTTAAAATGGCCATAACTTGGTCGTTTTAACTCGGAATTTCACAAATTTTATATCGATTTCTATCTACTTCAAAAGAGCTTTCTAAATATGAAGTTTAAATTCAAGTTTTGAAAATATCTAAGCCTCGAAATGAAGGATCAGATCTGTACAGCTGTTATGTTGATTCCGAAAATGCGATTTTCATGAATGCTCTTGAGATTCCTAAGTGAAAAATGAAACTAAATGCCATGGTGATGAATTTCTCTATCATGAATGTCATGATATGAACTCTTAGGTGCCTAAGTTCTTATAAATTTTTAGATTTAAAGAATTTAAATAACCTTTGTCTTAGGATACTATTTCATGCCATTGTTTAACAAATAAATTTACTACACTTGGTCATACTAACTTATTCTAAGGATTTTCCTTAGGAAAACTCTACTTTCTTTAAAGAAATTTTGACCCTTACATTAGCTATATCCTAAGGCCTTTATTTCTTTAATTAAATCTTCATTTGTAAACTTTTAAGTAAGTCTTATACTAGGGTGGTTCTAAAAATCCGAATTTAGCAAAATTTATTTTGCAGTTGATTCTCTTAAGAAAAATGCATTTTATACTTAGAACTTAGGTATTTATTTTACCTATACCCTAAGGACTCCATTTATTTAAGAAAATACCATTTTTGAAGTTGGAAAACTAGTGTTTTCTAACCATCTATCCATTATTACGAATTTTGCTTACAAGACTTTCAACTCAAAACTTCTATTAGACTTCATCTCTTGTTTTAAATATTTTCTTTAGTAAATACTCATTTAAACTCAAGAAAAATATCATCAAACATCATCTATCACCTATAGGCTTCATTTTTCTTGTAAAACATATGTTTTGAAGTTGATAAAAGGATTTTTAAACTAAGTTTTTCATATCATCCGAATTTACCCTATTCCATTCCTTGAAAAGTGGTTTCCTTTTTGGTTTCATTAACTCATCTACCTATAGATCTATATACTAGCAAGGTTATTTACTCAAGACAAAAACATTAATGACCATTAGTGTACATAAAACTTAAAATAAAGATGAGATCTTAAATGTCTACATGAATATGAGTGGTATAATCATAGATCTACTATCTCAAATGCTTAAATAGGTTTTGAAAACATAAAAACTACATTTTTATGAAAGATCTCTTGTTCAAAACCCTTTTAGATGGATGATCATGAAGCTTATGACATGAAAGCTTGTTTAGATGCAAGATTTACTTTGTGATGGTTTGGTATTCTTGTATTGATATTTCCTTGTCCCTAGCAAGAGATCATGGGGACATTTAAATGGAAATATCCAAGAATATCCTTGCCATTACAAGGATCTAAGGTAAAAGAAGTAAAGGTCTTTTACTTACAAGTAAAATAGAAGGCAAATGGAGAAAAAAGAAAGTTGTGTGTGTGTGTGTGTAGGAGTCATAGAGGCTCACGGCATCATGGGGGAGAGGGAGAGAAATTGAGAGCCTTTTACCTTTTGTAAAGTTTTGAAAAGAGAAGAATGAAGTGAGAGAGAGAAAATGTAGTTTATATATAAAATAAAATTAGGTCAAATGGGATAAAATAAATTAAAAAAATTGCACAATGGAGCTTGATGAGGGGGTTTACGCCGGCCATGAGTTGGAAAAGGGTGGGGGGGGGGGGGGGGGGGGGGGGGGGGGGGATGATGGATTTGATTTTTGATTGATTTGTTTTGATAGTTTGTACATTAATGTCATAACTTGTAATAATAATTAAGAGATAAATAATCTTGGAAAAGAAAATGAAATTGAGTGGTTGTAAGGATGTAAGAGTAGTGTACTTGTGAGTAGTAATAGGTTGTACTTGTGAATAGTAATGAATAGTAATCAAGACAACTTAATTACCGGTAGTAAGAAAATACGAATAAAAAGGCCATAACTGTATTTTTCATAAACAAAAAATTATGAAATTTATATTTTTAAATCCTTATTTAATTTCAATTCAAATGAGTATTCACAAATAAAATTTTGAAATTCAAGTTCGGGCACGTTTTCTGTAATGGGTTTCAGGAAAGTCCGGAATTGAAATTTTCTCAAAATCTGATCTTTTCTTGGTTTGAAATATAATCAAGAACTATATTCAAGATTAAATTTTCTTATAAAAGTTTCTTAATTGGAAACCGAGGAAAAGCCGGATTTAGGGTTCCTAGTTCTCACTCCAGTCTTAAGCTATTCCGGTTTAGGGTTTGGTTTCCGGTTCTTGAGTTATCTTGGTTACTAAAAACCGAGGTTTACAATCATGAGATCCACTTAGACATCGTTACGATTTCAGAACTGAATCGAATCGAACTAGAATCGCCGATTTCGAATCTTGAAATTAAGAAACCGGATCCGTCTCCCATGATTCCGATCCGGTTCCATGGAAGTGCTAGTTTCCGATCCAGTTTTGGAATCGCGGAATAATCTTTTTTAAAAAAATAAAAATAAATAAATTTTAGTTTTTAATAAAATAAATTTTAAAGTTAAAATAATTATTGGATCTAAAAGTATTAAATTATTTAACCAAAATTTTTAAAAATTTATTAAGAATACACATTTTATGTATACAAACACATCCAATATCAATTATAGTTAGTATTATGATATTGTAAAATACTCCAAAAGATAAAAAAAAATTACAATGTAAAAAATAGTCTCACATTATTAAGAAAATGAATTTTTCTTTTAGGAAAAGTTTATTTAAACTAATTAATATGATTTTAAACTATGTTTATTTGTGTTGTTGATAATAACATATTAAATATTGTGAATAAGTAATAAATTTTACTATTTATATGAAATAATTTAAACATTAACAATCATATATTTAAGATATATTTTTTTATTTTTTCAATGGAATCGGTGGAACCGCCGGTTCCACAAATTCTAAGCTAAGGAATCGCCTAGGAATCGTGAAACCGATGGTTCCATAACTGGTTATAGAACTGGTAAACTAATCTGGTTTCAATTCTGAAACTACTGATAACGATTCCAGTTCGATTATAGGTTTGAAACTGAATCATGCCTAGATCCACCTAGCACGTTCCTACGATAAATTATTCCATTTCTTTTGCGAACGGGTGCTTGATTATACTTCAAATTGATCCTTCTTTGGTTCAATTATTCCACCAAGACATAGAGTCAAATCTAAGTTCTTGATAAGTGGATTTTTGAACTGTAATAATTTCCCTTTATAAATGTGGACCGAATACGCTTAGACAGCTTAGATCTCTTTTGAAGAGGCACTTTTAGCCAATCCAATGTAAACTATAAACTTTATGGAAAAGATTCCCTTTTTCTTTTGCCAAACACCAAAAAATTAAGATGTTGAATAAATTAATTTACCATAGATATTAGTTGTTGAGAATGCATGTCTGATGTAGAAGACGTCATGAATTGAGAAGATTGCTTAATCCCTTTAATAAATTGATTTCTTCCTCTTAACTTTACCTTTCGTTTAAGTGAATTTTGATAGAATAGCTTTTAATACCTTGATACATTTTTTTTTTGTATTTTTTATCTATTTGTAGTAGAGGAAGGACTAATTTATATATCTATTGCTTTAATCCAATACGACCATCAAATATCAATTTTAACGGTTGAGGATTGTTTTGATTATTAAATAGTCAACTTAACTAATTAACACCAAATTAGAAAAGAGCATCACTTAACTTTTGATCCACATTCTAACATTCTCCTACTTGGCCTGACAGTTCATATCCATTATATTTAATAGTTAGATATTAAGCACGCATAAATAAACAAATATTTTAATATATTCATAAATTACCTCAACCTAATAAATCGGACAATGCATGTTATAGCAGTTATAATGACATACTCCCTTCCATATACTACAACATTAGCAATTCACTAAGCTAGCTCTAATAAGCAATACATACATATCATAATGGTCAAAATTAATATCTCATAGAGACTATTATTTCTTGTTCAATAATAATCAGGTGAACACAATCATAATAATCAAGAAAATGCCAATATGTTGGAAACCTTTTATTGAGCTTAAAAGTGTTAAAACATTATAAAACCAACTGTCAATTCAACCATGGCCTAGTCTTTGAACATATTCCTTAAATGTCTTTGGTTGTAAGCTTATAGTTAAACGATCTGCAATCGTGAGATCTTTATGTTCTATACACACTCTTCATTTCCAAATATCTTCTTTCATGGTAAAATGTTTCAACTCCATATGTGCAGCACTTCTAAGGTACTTGTCATTCATGAAGAAGAAAATTTCTATAGAATTATCATCATAAACTTTTAGCAACTTAATAATGGTGTTGACAATCTTAAATCTTGAAATAAGGTTTGCAGCCATAATTATGAATTGTAACCTTAAAACAAACTACAATTTTTTTTTCATTAATGGATGCAGTAATGACAAATTATTTGGGCACCGAATCCAAAATATAATCAAGTCCAATTGATTAGGTTTACTATACATGAGCATGTGATCCTTTAATCCTTAAAGATATCTCAAAAGTTTCTTTGCAGCCTTCAAATAGTCAATACCAAAATTGTTTTCCTTAGCAACAAGTAAGTTATCATCAACATATAGAAGTAGAAATATAAAGTTACTCCTACTGATCTTCTAGTATGTGCACCGATTAATGGTGTTTTTCTCAAATCCAAAAGATGTCATGGTATAATTAAACTTAATATACCATTATCGAGAAACTAGTTTATGTCCATATATTGATTTCTTGAGTTTACGTACCATATAATCTTTCCTTTCTATGGATGATCCATGTAAATTTCTTTCTCAAGATCTCCATTCCGAAAGATAGTTTTCACCTTCATTTGATGTAACTCTAAATTGAACTAACCTACTAATGCCATAATTCTTCTTAATGAATCTTTCTTTGAGACAGGTTCAAAAGTCTCTTTATAATCAATGTCATCCTTTTGAGTATAGCCCTTGGCAATAAGTTTAGCTTTATATTGTCCAATATTGCCATTAGAGTCACAATTGGCCTTAAAGACCCACTTACGTCTACTTCGTTTAGAACCATATAGCAAATCAATGAGATCCTAAACATTGTTTTGTCCCATAGAGTTTAATCATCTTTCATAGTCTCAATCCATTTATCAGACTTATCACTTATGTGGCTTGTGAAACTGAAACATGCTCTTTATAAATGCCAATATCAAATTCTAATCTTGCAAATAAACCACATAGTCATCATGGATGGTTACCTTCTTATCGTTATAGGTTTATTTAAAGCTATTCCACGTGGTTCATTCATGTCAGTTGGTTGTAAGTTAGTTTCATCTTGAGGTGCTAATTCATTCAAATATTGCTTAGGATCATTTTTTTCCTTCTAATAATGGAGCAACATTCAATATAGGTGTGGATATTGTAACATTTATGGGTAATGGAATACCAACCCTTACTTTATTAATATCTACATTATGCTTTCAACACTTTACTAACTTCCCTATTTTTCAATAAATCTGGCATTAGTTGTTTTAACAATTTTTGGACTACTATTTAGACAATAGAACCTATACCTTTAGATTTCTCCAAGTAACCAAAAAATTAACTGCATACTATTCGAGAATCCCATTTTCTTTCGTGTGGATTATAAACTCGTGTTTCAATTAGTCAACTCCAAACATGTAGATGTCTCATACTTCGCTTCCTTCCGGTCTACAAGTCCACAACTCAAAAGGAGTTTTAAGAACTGTCTTACTAAAAATCTTATTCAACAAATACGTAGCAGTTTTAAGTGCATGCATTAAAACCACGTGCCATCTTGACTCATTATATTTTTCATAATATTCACCATGTTTATCACATCTTATAATTTTCATTTTTCTAATTAATTTTTTTCAACCTCCTTTATAAATACCTCAAGGTCATTTACTAATTGAGATTTTTCTTTAAGCAAATGGATATATTGATAATGTGGAAAATCATCTATAAAGGCGATGAAGTATTTTCCTCCACCAATGGATGGAGTGTCAATAGGTTCTCATATATCGGTGTGTATAATTTTAAGGAGTTAAATGCTTCTTGTGGCTCCCTTCTTGCTATATTTAGTTTACTTTCCTTAATGAAATCCATATATATGCCAAGAACAGTAAAGTTTAAATTTAGAAGAATTTCAATTTTTACTAATCCTTCTAATCATTCTCTGGATTTATGATTGAAATGTTTATGCCACAAATAAGTAGAGCTTTCATTCAACACACTACATTTGGTTGCAATATTATAACAAATAATAAGCAAGAATATAGAAAATCTAACTTGAAGTTTTAGTTTATATAAGCTAATGATTTTTTTTTTCAAAACCAATAATGAAATTATTTTTTAAAAAATAATATGAAAAACTAGTATTCCATAAACTGAAATTACCCAGGGTTTTTAGTTTTGCTACAATATTTGTCATTTTGATGACATGTTGCTATTTGCTTCATGACTGATCATACTTCATGGTCATGAGCTCAGCCATTAGTGTACCAATGCGAGACTTATTAGTAGAACGAAAACATTCTTCCACAAATTTTGGATATTCTTTATCACTTTCAATTTGTGGAATACTGGTTTTAATGTTGTTAGCAATAATCATTCACATGAAGTTAAGACATAATTGTTAAACCTTTCCCATGCTTTATGGTTTGATTTCTTAGCCTCACTGCTTGTATCCATAATAGTAGCAGATTTTTCTTCTAGTAATGCTAAGTCAAGATCCAAAACACCTAAATGGAAATTGACTTGTTCGACCATTCAAAGAAATTTGAACCATTATACACAGTCACAAAAGAAGCATGCGAATGAAAGAAACAACTGCAAATACATAAATACTCAATAAACTATCAGATTGCCAGCATGCGTTGGCTCAGCTGATAAGGGTAATCGCCCTGGATCACGAGGTCTTGGGGTCGATTCTTGTCATAAGCAAAGGTGTCTCCCTTTGGTTTGTGGTTAGGAGTCGGTCCTTATTGGTGTGGTGATCTCCCTGTGAAGAAGTGGGAGGGTAGCTAGGTTCCCTGGGTGGTTGTCCGAGCCGAAGGCCAAAAACCCTAAAAAATTTTTATGGCAAAAAGAAAACAAAATATCAGATTCAAATAATTAAACATTTAGAATATATTGCAGGTTTCCTTTGGGTAGATCAACAATATATTATCATAAGTTTAATGCCTTATAACTTTATCATATAATCAAACAAGACTTATTAAATTGAAATTGGTATCTTTGGATACATAAACATATTTAACAAGCAATATTGATTTTCTCTGTCAAGTTTATTAGTCATAGAATATTAATTTACCTTTGGGTAAATTCTAAAAATTATAATAACTAACAAACATTATTTTTCCTTCTTAAGGAAAGCTTGACTTTCCTTAAATTTACAAGATATGTTCAACACAATATCAATTTTCCTTAACAATCTATATTTTTCAATTATAGGCATCAACATTCTATGAATAAATGATTGGCTTATACATAAACTTAAAAATTCACTTAGTTTGACCACTTTGGCGATTAACAAACTATATTTTTTATTATGTAATGTAAACATAACATAACTTAATTTAATTTTAATAGTAACATACAGATATTTGTCGTGTCATGAAGTTAATAATTAAAAATACTATGGATATAAAAACACATTATATTCAAGATTGAAGAAAGAAAAGACGTGCAAAAAATATAGCTATGACTTTTATCAATTATTGACCATGATAACATGAAAAGGAAACGAAATTGGCCAATGTATATATGTGTGTGTCCATCACAATTTTTTTTCGTTTTTTTTTTTTTTTCTTTTTAATGCTTTGTACATTTGACAAAACAACATCATAAGGAAATGGAGAATCAAAATCAATGCCTTTCATTCAATAAATAATATTGAAAAAATGTCAATTTTATTCATTTGATTCTCAATAAAGCTTTTCATTCATCATTCATTTCTTAATATAGAAAGACTCAACACCTCTTTCAATACTTAAATGAGGTTACATCTCCTTTTCATTATTTAATGATATTTCATGATGTAGAATACATATACATAATATTTCAAATGAGAATGGAACAACAAAGAAAAGAATTATAACATTAACTTTTATGAAATCAATTCTTGGTTAAACTAAGATTCTGAAATATTAACAAAACCATTATATCATTTAAAAAACTAATCTTTTAATAAAAATTATAAGGGTGAATAACTCATTCAAACTTAAGCTCTGATACCACAACTATAAACTTTATGGAAATGATTCAACTTTCCCTTTGTAAAACACCACAAAGTTTAGATCTTGAATAAATTAATTTGCCACATACATTAGTAGTTGGGCTAAGATAACATCATAGTGTTATTTGATATGGCCCTTTCATTATTTAAGTTGCTAATGTTTTTGGGCCGAAAATAACTCAAGGCTTATTAATCACCTAGTTATAAACTTTTTCATTCTCAATGAATGATGGAGATTAATTTGATCTAAAGTAAAGGCTACAACGGATTATCTAATATAGGTCAACTAATATCTAAATATTCTTTGATGTATCTCCGCCTAATATCTTCTATTCATCCAACACATATTCCAAAATGTAGAAAGTATAATGGACTTGTACTTGAATCAAAATGAATCAATTTTAATACATAGTTAGCGGATGATAAGAAAATCCCTTTCCATAGCAAGGTCTTTCTTTTCTTATTTTTTTTTTTTTTCAATTGAAATGTTATTTGATGGATTCTCTTTGTTTGACAATTAATTCCTTGCCGGTGCATCCTTCATTTCTAATGGAAACTTGACATAAATATTTATCTAATGCACCACTTAATCTAATATTAGCTATTCTAGTTTGGTACGTGCAAAAGAATATATTATACTCGGTCTATTAGGTCATTAGTTTGGAATGTTCTCCTTATTTTTTTTAATTTTAAAATAGTGCTATGCAACCATGTCGACCGTTTATCTGGACCATAGGTATTGTGTACACGTGGGCTTCAGGATTTAAAGATCCATCCGTGGATGGGCCTTCTCATGTTGGACTGTGGCTAAGTGGCATTTGATAGTGTTATGCTTGAGCACCTACAAAACCATCTAGTTTACCAAACGATTGTAAAATAATCACAAAAGATTGTTCATTGCGCTTGTTGGTGAATTTACGTTTGTTTCACTCCAATTCAAGTTCTAAAAAATCGAAAGCTAATGCAAATCTAATTTCATCAAAATCAAAATTATATCCGAATCTTGAATTACTCTTTTTTTGAACCAAGTAAACTACACCTTTCCATCTCCCTTATATAAGAGTTCAGCAATAACTCTAGTCAATAGTGACTTCAACCCATTTCTTAATTTTTGTCCTTTGAAATCTAAATTTAATTATTTCAAAACTTAAAAACAAGTGCAATTATCTAAATCAAACCTAGCGTATTAGTAGTTAAAGCCAACTATGAACAAAAAAGAAAATAGACTTGCAAGCTAAATTCTAGGTATGGAACACTGACACTATGATGCAGATACATGAGAAAGGTTGAATCCCACGGTCCCTGTCATCATAGGATTTTTGTTTATGTGGTATATGGATCAAATGCTGAGGTATATTTGTAAAGGAGTGTTATACATAACCTTTATAGTCATTTTTTTATTTCTCCTTATGCAATGTAAAATTATATCATATAACGTATATTTTTTATGACTATATGGAAACTAGTGCATAGTCTGCTTATTATCTGATTACCATATAACCAAATGACTATCAATATCACCACACAATCTAGATTTTTAAAGAAATGGCTTTTCAGTGAAAAATAGAAGAACAATTGATGCATAATGTTGAGCAAAGGGAGTGAATACAGAAGGAAACCAAAAGAATTGATGAGGGGGAAAAAAAGGCCAAATTCACCATCATCAATTTTGACCTGATATTATTGTCAATCCCTATTCCCTATCATAAATTAACCGTTGGTTTGTATAAGTATGGCTACATATTTCCGCAAGTCATTATATTGCAATTATCGATGAAATAGGGAAAGAGAAAATGCTAAAACTGTTTTATTTCAAAAAGTTCAAAACAAACCTTAATTCAAAAGAAAATAACATTCGGTTTTTAACACCATAAAATGCCTAGACTCTAATTACACACATATACAAATAAAAAAAAAGGCCAAAAAAAAAAAAATTTCTACTTGTCTTATTCTAATTTTTAGTAGGACATTTGACATGGGCCTCTTCCTCTAACTTCAAACAAAATATTAAGCCCAACAACAAGCATACAACATCAACCTCAAAAACTATCTATGAAATTTCCCGAGTATCATCACCTAAACCACATATGGTAATCTTTTAATAGTCTTGGTTGTCTGGGACAAGGAAGAAATAGCCTTAGCTGATGCTACCTTTTTCACTAATAGCTTCCATCGTACATCTTCTCTCCTCTTTTCTTGTCGTGTTTTCAGCTTAAATTGCCTGTAGTAGTAGCACGTACACATAATGAACAACACCACTCCATCTTCCATATCTATGCAGATTTATTTTGATTTTATCTTACGATAGTTATGGACAAATAAACGAACAAAAGTACCCAAATATTATTTATAGATGTCCTTTTTTTTTTTTTACCTTCAAAAAGTCATATTCTAGAATCATATATATTTTTTTAAATTCATTTAACATGTGTGGATAATATAGGTTTAGATTTTGCTAAGGTCGTGTTATCATTAGAATAGAGGAAAAAAGAAATATACATAGCTATGAATCAAGATTTGCAAAAAGGAAAATCAATTTTGATTTTTTTTTTTTTAAGTATTGGATACTAAATAATTGAAAAAAATTATTAATGTTGGACGTTAAGTTCAAATAAGGAGGATTGAATTTTTCAACGATTAATATTAGGATAAATGTTATATTAAGTGGTTTAAGGTAGATAATTTTGTGAAAACATGTTACAATATTGTAAAATTGAAAAAAAAAAAAAAAACATATAGTAAATGGCCATGTACCTGCAAAGAGGGACTTTGCAAGAGTCGTGCTGGTCACAAATCGAAGAGTGCAATCTTAAAAGCTGCCACATACTTGTGCAACGTGAACAACCTCCATTAGCTCTCCTTTTACAAGCAGCAAAATGTTGAATCAAGAGTTGGACACCACGACAGGTGGTGTATTTATTGCAAGGCTCTCTGTTCTTAATATGATCCATGTTGCATGGCCTAACACTGGTGCATCCCTCCGTGCAAATGTGCACCAAACAATCCATGGCGTCGCTTAGCTCTAAATAGATCTTTTGTTCTTGTTTGTGCCTTCTTGTCCTCTTCTTCCTCTGCTTTCAATAATAATAACAATGTCATCAAATTAAGCATTAGCATGTATTTTTTTAGTATAGGAAACGGGGGAAACCGAATAGGAAGATATAAATTTACCGATTCAGCTTCATCAATGAAGTGGAGAATCTCGAGCTCCAGCCAGGGATCATGATGCTGCAAGAACTTCCACCCTTCCGTCTTCTTGACAGCCTTGAAATTATTATATATCAACTTCATGCATCTGATGTAGAGATCAGATGCATTGCACAGTCGCGAAAGTTGAAGCACGTCAACAATGTTATCTATCGTCAGCCTTTGAGAAATCCCTTTGATGCATCTCTGCTTCAATTGTGGAATGAAGTACACATGAGCTAATGCCAACAGGTGAATTTCGTACTTCTCCATTTTCTCTTCATCGCACCTGCGATTTAGATATTGTTATAAGTTATAATAGCGTTAATAAGTTATAGGATTAATGCCATGAATAATATTTGAATCTTGATAAAATATGTAATTAGGTACTAAACTTTGAAATTACTCAATTTAGTACTTGAAAAAATATTTCGCATATGTAAACAATACCTTTCATCAAACTTTTTTAGATACTAAATCGAAAAATTTCAAACGTCAGGTTATAAATTGATAAACTTTAAAGCATAGGTATCTCATTACATGTTTTGCTAAAGTTTATATTACACTCATAATATTATTCTAAGGTATAATAGTGTTGTTGTTTTCACTACTATTATTAGATTTTACCATCTAAGTTAAAGTTCTTATAATGTTATCTTTTAAGAAGGGGTATAAGGCAATAATTAATCACAAAAGTTTGGTTCCCACTTTTTAGTACATCCTGTAAATTCCAAAAGATAGGCAATATTCCAAAATGTTACGGTTTGTTCGAATTATCGGATTTTTATCTGTATCATATTTGTATTGGATCAATATTTATAACTTATGTGTATCATATTTGTATTGGTTTAGTTTTTCATCAGAATCAATTTATTAACAAATATCTATTTTAAAAGAAAAAAAATGACACCAAAATAATTTAAAAACGATGAAACAAATAGACCATTTTTTCTTTTCTTTTATTTTTTGCCCTTTAACACGTGGACCAAAGGAGTTGGCCACTGTCCTCTTATCTATCTTTGAAAAAAGTGTCAAAACATATGATACGTGAGGTATTTGGCGAGTGGTGGACCACCGTCAATGTCTTTTAAATAAGTAGTGAGATTGTTTGGCAAAAAAAATAAAAAAAAAATGAGTAGTGAGATTGGTGAATAATTTTTAAAAATTATTTATATATAACAAATCTTACCGACAATATTATGCATAACTATATTAATTATTGTATTTTTTTTATTGTATCATTTTGTAAAAAAACAAAAAATAAAGATTTTCATGTTTTATATTTTATGAAGTGCATAATTAATCTTTAAAAATATGTTGTATATCTTGTTTTTTCTAAATCGTTAAGCACTTTTTTTTTTGCCCTTTTTGGTAAGAAAATCGTTAACAATTGCATCAACGGCTGTCTTTATTGAAGGTTGAATAATGGGCGACGCGAAACAAGAAGGAAGTTACGTATTCCTTTTGTCAAGTAAAATTAGTAAATGCATAAAAAGACATTCTTTAAAACACACACACACACATATACATACATATATATATATATATATAAACTTAGAAATAAAGGCAAACCGTCTAAAACCGTGTATATCAGTAAGGTATTCAAGAAAAAAGTCCTTCCAATATATAATATATATTATATATTATGACTATTAAAAGTGTGGAAAACAAGATAAAGGCACGATGCTTCCGACACCAAAAGTATATAAGCTATCACATATTATATGGCATGATACATTATGGCAACTTCTACGATTCAGTTAGAGCCACTAATATATTTTTAATTATTTATAAAAAAATAATATAAAAAATTTAATAACTTTAATACTATTAATGATATGATATACCATTTTCTTATAAGCCGTAGAATTTTTCATGACAGAGAATAGGAAACGTGTTTGTCTTAATTTTATTGGCCCAAACACGTATCTTTTGGAAAAATGGAAATTGCAAAGAAAAAGAAAACCCAAACCACCAGAAACATCAAAATCTCACGTGCTACAGCAGGTAGTAGGCACAGGGTACGCATTTAGGATAATTTTAATTAAATGAGCAAAGCATACGGATTCTAATATAATTTTGATAAATAAACGAATGTGATGGAGATGGTGTATAAATTATAAAAAAAAAAACTCAATGTATATAATTACTTGCATATGTCACACCACCATTTTAACAGATGATTTGCACGTTAGTTATTAGATATGTTAACATCAATCAACCCTAACCCTTTTTCAAGTCAAGAAAATAATAGAAAACATAGGACTAGCATTTACTGAAAAATCTCAACCTGGATGAGTATATGAACTCGACAAACGATGCAACGGCGTCGCACGGAACCCCCAGGATCGGTATGGGTATGGGTATGGTCTTCTTCTGGGTATTCCGATGCTTCCTTGGTCTGTCGATAATGTTCTCTAGTACCGGTGATACCGATACCTTCATGTTTCATATTTTATATTTAAAACACAAAAAAAAAAAAAAAAAACCTTAAATCAGTCTAATAAAATCATAAGAATGTCTGAAACAACAGTTCCTAGGCACCACAATTCCTCGAAGCAATTAGAATATGACCACTAGAAATTATATTACAGGATATAATACTTAATTCGAATAGATTGAATTGGAATCAATTAATGAAATAAATCTTATAACTGTAAAATTCAAATATTTTAACTATATATAAATACAAATTTGACGCCAGACGAGCTTAACTAATACACGAATTGCCACTTTTCTGGATTAATACGTACCAGAATGCTGGAATGGACAGGGATGCGAAGTCCACCGGAGGTGACAATTTGAACATCCGGTTCAGGTAGCTCCCTAGGAAATGGGTGGTTCTTCTTAGCATCTGCTGCTGAAGATGTTGGATTATTAGGACTGTAGAGATCACCATAAAAGTTGTTGGAAGGTACATCATCAACAATAGCAACAACGTTGTCTTCCATTGTAAGAATCAAAATATTAGCTGGAAAATGTTTTGTAACACCGATCGATCGAGTACTATTATTAACAATCTCCTTTTTAATTTTCTTTATTCGTTTTGAAAGTAATTGAAATGAGCGAAGAGAGAGAGAGAGAGAGAGAGAGAGAGAGAGAGAGAGAGAGCACAATGAGCTGGATGATTATCCTGAAGGTAGAAGGTAGAATATAAATATCTATATGGTATTATTGTCCTTAGCTATATAGACAACTCGGTCTTGGGTTTTGAATGGTGAATACGATCCATTTGGGGGGGAAAAAAAAAAAAAAAAAAAAACCGAAGAGTCTATTGCCTATTGGAGGCTCAGATTGTTTGGTGAAAAACAATCATTTTTTTTATTTTTTTTATCTTTCTTTCTTTGTCTAGCCTACTGCCCTTTTGTTGGCGCGTGTACAACACCCATTACCTTTCGCTGTATACGTATGCACCCACACACACAAAAAAAAACACAAAATAAATATATAACGTCCCAACTCGCATTAATAAAGGTGGTTTTTTGATGCGGTAAACAGAGACTTGATCTGCTCTTAACGGATCGGATGAGTCCAAATCCGGTTGTATTGGAAGCTGAGTCAGTTCTCAACTCCAACCTCTTGAGCCGGGATTCATCGGCTTACTTCCCAGTTCCCACGACCACGTTTGCTGGTGTACCACTACCCACCATTCCACTTGTAATCGAACCAACTTTTAGGATTTGACTAATGGAATTTTTTCTGAACTTCTCGTTTTCGCTTATGGTATGTTCACTAATTGGGTGTTCTTCATTAAAATGACCATATTCTTTAATAGATTCTAAATTTTCCATGAAAAATCTCCATAGAGATTTGATAAAATAAAATTCTCATAAATAAATATTTAACCAATTCAAAAATACAGAATTAGATGACTTATCACTTAAAACCCTTAAAAAAGGACTTCCTAATAAAGATAAAAGGTTCTTAAAGAAAAAAAGAACATTAAAGAGTTAATATGATACTTAAAAATTCTAAATAAAGTCCTTAATATATATGTGTGTGATGGAGACTAGCACTACAAGCATAACAGATTGCGTCAACGTCGTCGTCCCATATGGCATGAACATTTTTATATTTAGTTTTACTATTCTAAATTTATCTATCATAGATATAATAGGTAAAAGTATCTAGATTTATTAGATTTATTTAAATTTACTAGATTTTCTTTTATCATATTTTTAGATGGCTGAATGATAGTTATTAGATTAAGTTTAGATCGTAAGGCTCATAGTTAACCTTACTTTATTATAAATAGTTCTTTTATCAAGGTTTTGAATAGACTTATTGATATTTTGAATAAAGAAAAATTTTCTAAAGTATGGTTCCTTTATTTTCATTAGGAAAAATTCTATGATCCTATCAGTCCCGTCACCATTCAATCGCTCACACAATATCCAACCGTGATTGAGTCCCTAAGATAATTAATATTCCATTCAATATATTTACTTTAATGATTAGATTATTGGCGGGATGGTCCTATTGACCGGACCGTAGAGGCTCCCTTTCATTGATGGTATGAGGCCAACATAAGTTTTTACCCATGGTGTGAGGCCATCAATAATCTTTCTTTATTTTATTCTTCTGTTTTAAAATTTTGTATTCATATTCATTCCAAGAGAATTGGAATTTTGGCAACAAAGAAATCAAGCAACAATGGGTGGCAAGTTAGAATATTTGTTTGAAAAGAAAGTTTGATTAAGTGTATTTTTTCTGGCTGAGATTGGTTTGATTTTGAACATTGCTTAGCGGAAGGCACATCAAGTAAGGCCAACAGACGTTGGGTCCTTGTCCATGAAATTTTCTTTGGTGAATTTTGGTTCCAGCATTTATTATAGCCGGATTGGTACTTGCAACTTGATCACTTTCATATTGGAGTAGAAAATCTTTCCAGAAACAAGATTAAAGGTTCTTTATTATTTATGGTGAGTTTCTTGGCATTTTCTATTATAACATTTGTTTAATTTAACTTTCTTGATTAATATTTCTACAACCCTTATATTATATTCTTTTCATTAACTATTTTGCTTCCGTGTCCTGCGTCGGTGTGTGTGTGTGATCGTATAAATTTGCCTTTTATCTCATGTAACTCACATCATAAGAATTTACTAGGGTGAAAAATTAAATATGCTTATGTAAATGTTACGTTAAATTACTCACACATATATTTATAGATATACAAAGCCACTCAACAACAACAATAAAACTTTATCATCAGCTAACCTACATAATTATAAAAAATATATTTTATAAAGGGTTAATGTCATGAATGATATCCTAACTTTAATAAATATGTAATTAGATATCTAAATTTTAAAATTGATCAATTTAGTATCTGAAAGAACTTTTCGTGTGTGCTAATAATACCTCAGTCAATTTTTTTTAGATACTAATTAATTAGTTTTAATTTTTTTTAGATACTATATTAATCAATTTTAAAATTTAAGTACTAAATCGATCATTTTAAAGTTTAGGTACACAATTATTTTTTTTAGTACCATTTGTGATATTATTTTTTATAAACTATAAAATAAATAATTTAATAACCTTAATAAAGAGGAAAAAGTTCAAAAAGTGGAAGGAGAGGAGAGAATTTGAGAGAGGAGAGAGTGATGTGAATCAGAGAATGAGTGCACAAATGAGAGAAGAAAGGGTGAGCTAGGTTTTTATTAGGGGCATGAGATAAATCTTACCTCATTTGAATTTTCCTTTGGTAAGAGATTTCCTATCTTTGGAAAAGAGGCGAGTTTTACCTCATATGCCAGGTTAGAGGTAAGCCTTGCCTCTTATGTTTGTGAATTCCTAAATTTTGTCTTTCTAACATTGCTCTTACTAAAATTTTTACAAGTGAAAGGTATTAAAAATATTTTTTATATATTGAAAAAGAATATATTAATCAGTATTTTTTAAAAAAAAATGAATGAAAAAAAAGGATAAATAAGTCCAATTTTATTAAAAATTTATTATATGTACCTTTATCTTTATTTTTCCAACATTTGTTTCTTCACAAATACACACACTAAACTGGGTGTCTAAATGATATCAAAGAGATGAAAGTAAGTTGAATCAATAATACTTCAAATCAAGCTACAATTAGAATCTTGATAGAAGGACATTGGTTTTTAAATTTATAAACAACCAATGATCTTAAATGGTTAGGTTTCAAGTCTCATATTTGAAACCAACTTATTTAAAAGTGCATACTCTCATTTTTAATTTGTATAAGTATATATTTAAATACTAATATCATTATAATTATAGCATTTCCTTCTGATTGATTTCATATCAAAAGAAATAAAATTAAAACAATCCGTGTGGTATTGATTTATTATTAGTTCTACTGAATAGAGATGCCTAGAGGTCTAAAGGTACAACTAGAAATTGTGGCTTCTATGTTGCAAAATTTTGGCATACTAAGCAATGGAAACCTTAATAAAGATCAGTTGACGAAAGCAATCTTTTTTAAGGAGACAAGAAGACGTGAAAAGACCAAATGGTTATGGGTTTTCTTTTACATGATCACGAAAATTGGCTTGGCTCGACTAAATAGAAGGTTTTTTTGTTATTGCATATATAATAAATGCAGATTCATGAATGAGATGTAGATATGGAAAGTAGCCAACCGGTCAAGAAATTATTTATTTTATGAATTTTCCTTTCACACATTATTCTCATTTCAATGAAATAAGAAGTATAATTTCTAGCCTATTTTTATGTTTACCTCTAATAAGATCCTAACAAAATAATAACTATTGTTTCTCTATTTCTCTCTCTCTCACTTTCTCTATAGGGAACACGATCCTATATATTTTTATTTACTTTTATTTATTTTATTTTTATTGAAAAGATATAATCTCTCTTTGTGGCACATATGCTAATATTTAGATCCTTTATTATGAATAATGGTGTTAATTTTATGTATTTCGAAATTCTCTTATTAGATAAGATTGCTAAGTATGACATGGCAATCGTTTAGAAAATAATGGCATGTTGTATAAGAAATATAATTAATCCACCCACTAGACTCTGTTTTTTATCCAAATGTCGGTAATAATAAAGCAGAATGAGATTGGTGTTTCAGGGCGCGTTGATGTGGTTGGTGGTAACGTGGCCCTGAGGATGAAAAAGAAATGGTAGTTTAGTTTTATGTTTTTTTTTTTTTACGAAGGTCCTGCCATGTTGGATTTTAATACTCACATGGATGAACTTTTCTGAGCTGATGTGGAAATGGATAAGGCACCTGGACGGCATCTGGGGGGACAAGGTCAAGTTATGTTTCATATTAAACGTCCCTTGGTGGATCGAAAGAGCAAGTTTCATATTCATATGGACTTTGGTTGGAGCCGGCCAAGAAAAATTGCCAGTCGGTCCACCTACCGGTTCATCAAACTCAGTTTGAAAGGTATTTATTTTGGGACCAGGGACTGATCGAACTAGCTTGCGGAAAAGGAATTGTGAGCCAGACATCCAAGACGGGTCCTTCAAATAATATCATATGCGATATTATATGATATTATAAAGGCCAAAAAATATAATAATAATAATTTCATATACGATAGACCCTTCTGGAAACTAGTTACCATTATGGCACGACAGACTATGGGCCACCCTACGGATAAAATTGGTTAATTTAATATTTAAATATTAAAGTTGATTAATTTAATATTTATAAAAACTTTTCATACATTTTTATAATATTTTTGTTATTTTTTTTTCAGATACTAAATTGATTATTTTTAAAATTTTTTGGATATTACATTAATCAGTTTGAAAGTACAAATATTAAATTGATCACATGCGTGTTACGTGGCTGTTGTGCTATTTGTGACCTAGGAAAACGATATATACAGAGATAGTATGAGAGAATCATTTAGGAAGAAGGAATAGATAATCTCGGTATGATCTAACATATATGTGGCAGATGAGGGAATTAAAAAGCATCAATCTCACTAAGTATGATCAATCAATAATTGTTCTTGATTAGGACAAGTAATTGGTTCACTAAGATGAAAATCTAGCAGCACGACATCATTCGTCATCGATTTTCTTATCCACATGAAGTAGAGAGTAGAAGTATTTATAGGGAATCTAGCTATTAATGTCGTCCATCAGATGAAATAAACAACTAATAGCTAGAATGAGTCCTTCTCATAATAAATATAGAGGTCCAATTCTAATAGGCCCTACTCCAAGCCTCTCATTCCAATTCTCTTATGATCGTCCCAAATGACTAGATCTAACTCTCAAAAGTTTATCACCATAACCTAGAGAGTTAAATTCGAATAAAAATTAGGTTTAAAGCCTTTATAATCAATTTCATACATCTATAATATCAAAATTATCAAAACTAAACCTAAGATACTTAATTAAATTTCTTGCGAAAGTTTAGATACTAAATCGTTCAAACGAAACTTCAGGTATCTAATTGAATATTTTGTGTAAGTGCATATACTTTTTTTGACATTAACCCTACTTTTATTTATAACAAAACTTATATATATATATAAATAAATATCACTAATGTTTCAAATAAAGGTTGATCTACCGAATTGAACTTGGCTAGACCTTAGGAATGGTCCAATTCAACCTCAAGTTAAAACCGATCTTACTCATTAACCATTGACTCTCTAGTATGCCTGGATCAAAGTATCAGGTTAGGTCTTCAACGTTGTGTTTTACGTGTCAATTCTATTTCTTCATTAATAATGAAAAGGTAAAAGTTCATTTTTTTTAATCTCTGTATGGGGTGGGGGGAGAAGGGATACTGTAGCTGACCAATCACGTGCAATAGGCGTGACAGTCGACCTGAGAGAGATCTTGAACTCATGATACGTGTAGCATGTCGCAAAAAGAGGCGTAGGAGAAGGAGCAAGTAAACTCGGTTTCTTAAGTGCATGAGTATGACAGAAGATCAAATCATATAGATTTGATCGTTCTTAACTCCTTCTTTGTAGAATAATTGCTTTTATCTTTCTTGAAGATATTTCAGTAGAGTTTCCATATTGATCTCGATCTTAGCAATATGTAGAATTCTCTTTCAAATGAGAAGAACAACATTCTATTTATAGATGTTGGAAGCTGATGCTAGCTTTTGGATCGTTCCTAAGAATTCGATGGCTAAGATTAAAGCTTTTTTTTTATTTAGTAATGGGCTAAACTTGCAAATAGGCTTGGAAAGAGCTAAAGAGCTTTTATAATATAAAAGAAACTAACTATTTATTTGAAATAGTCTATTTTCAATATAAAAGGGCTTAAAGCTTACTTTAGTCAAATAAAGCACAAATTAATTCATGAAGATATTTTTGGAGTCCACTTTTCATATAGAAGAAAATGAATTAGGCTGAGAGCAAAATGAACCAGTCTGACGATCCTTATTGTGAGCCTACCAAGCTAAATCTCTTTGTGATATCCCTTATTAGATTTGTTCTTCTAAGCCCTATCACTAGCTTAAGAGATTGACCTGTGGCATTAAATAGGGCCAAAAGCCCAATAACTGAAATCACCTTCTATAATCTCTTATGGAGTGTTTAGCAAAAGGAAGGAAAAAAAATGAACTTCTTATAAAGTGCATTGAGCTTCCTTAGTTATTTCAAAATAAATCTATAGTGTCATTCCTATTAAGTATTTGAAAGTTGTACTTGTTGGATCCTTAATCCAACATTGGCTTTTTATATGAAATAATTATATGTTATAAGCTGTTATATTAAATTAAGCTCAATTAAAAGTGATTGATATGATTTAGGTATTTGGGCTTTAATGTATCTAATAGGGTATGGCCCTTTTATGTGTAGAAACCTTATGGGTAATTTCTATTTTTATGATGGGCTAAAATAAAAATACCAAAAGATAACATGGAGTTATCTCTATAAATGGTGGTTATGGTCTCTAGGTCACGCATATAATTTTTTTAGTCTCTTCTGAATCCCATCATCAGAGAGTATGGAGAGAAAACAAAGGGATCTCTCAAGGAAAACATGTTGATCTAGAAGGTCAAACGCAATACTCTAAAATTATTGATTACTATGGATTTTGGTACGCTTCTGCTTATCTATTGTTTAATTCTTAATGATTAAACATGAACGATCTAGGGTTTTATCTGTAATGGTTTTCACAAAAGGTTGATTTGGATTTAGCAAGTGGTATCAGAGCATACAATTTTTATCATTAGGAATTATTTTCGTAATTTATATAGGGTGTTGCTTTCCCCTAATTTTTAAGGGTTAGGGTTTCAAGGAATAAATATAAAAAGGTTTATTTTATATTTATCGGAATTCAGTTGCCGTCAAGATTGGATATGAAATCACATGCATGTCTATTGGAATTTCATCTCTGTAAACCCCCAAAGTTTTGGGATCAGTTTAGCTTAAACCCTAATTGGAAAGTCAACGAAAATCCTAAAGTCAACAAAACCCTAGTTAGACGAAATGGTTTAAGTTCGGCAATCCCGAATAAGCAACCCTAAGAAATTAAGTAAGAGATTAGTATGTAGAATAGTTCGTAATTACATAAGAAAGCTTAAAAAGATCAGATTAGTAAAACCGCGAATCTTTTTAAACTCGAACGGATACAGTTCTTGAAAAAATTTGTCATGGGGCTTGGAATGATAAAAATATTCCGAATATACCATTAGACTCGTAAAAATATAAGGTTTCAAAAATATCAGTTTTATAATTTTTCGGTAAGTAAAAATAACAGATATCGTAATTATACGTGTATTTTCTTACTACCGGTACTTTATTAGTCATATCTACTTTACATTATACTATTCACTACTATTCTACACTATTCTTTTATCTCTATTTTTCTAATACCTAATCTTACAACACCATAACCTATTACCTTTACTTTTTACCTTTCCCATAATTTATTTCACATCTACCTTACTTATTACTTCGTTTAATCAATAAAAATACAAAATAAAATCTCTCTCTCCCCTCTCATAAGTCATGGCCGGCGCCCCCCCTTATCTCTCTCCCTCATTTTTGTTTCAATTTTCCTTTATTTAAATCACGCAAAAATTCACTCCTCATTTCCTATAAATATCCCATTCCTCTTTCACTTCTTTCATGCAATTACTACCCACAAATTTACTACGAAATTTCTCTCAAATTTTCCTCTCAACACTCTCTCCAAATACTCTCTCAAAATAATCTCAAACCACCTTCTATATACACAAAACCTATTACTACATGATAATACAAAAACCCTCTTTAGGTAAACTTTTCTTTACATATTCTTTTTCTCATGTCATGTAACTTTACATGACCATGGTATGAGTTTCCAAAAACTAAGTGTTATGGAAGCTACAATATGTTCATGTATTGTTCTTGTTCATGGATATCTATTTATGTTTATGTTGTTATTTTACATTGTTCATACTTTGATTGTTATTATATCTAACTAAGTATTATTATATATCTATATATTCTTTAGAGCATAAAAGCTCACTTGCAATTTATTTATTTCCATGCAAAGTAATTTATTTATTTCTTCCATTGCAATTTATTTATTTTTTGTTATTTTAAGACTAGTCTCTAGTCTTAGACTTGTCCTCATCAAGTCAAAACAATTTTTCTTTATTTTATTTTATTTCTTTCTTTAGGGACTAGTCTACTTCTTAGTTCCGGGAGCCTTGAAGAAGCTAAGACTTCCAATACTTAACTTTATTTATTATTTATGTTATTTTTGCTTGTTATTATTTTTCATAATCATGCCCATCAAGATTGTTGTCCAAATTTTCCAAGCTCTAATTATATTTGATAAAAAAATGAGATTTTATCACCTAAGAATAGTTTTACATAAAATATAAAATCTATGGTTTAACCAAAGCAAAATTCTTTTCTAAGTTTTAGAAAGAACTCACTACTATTTTAAAAGCTACTTTTTGTTTTGAAAAAGCGTTTTAAATCCTTTCTATATTACTTGTTTTCTTAAAAGAAGATGACTTTGATACTAAAATAATTTTCATAATATAAGAAAATCTCTTGAAACAAAAATAAGAGTTTCCAAAACCAAGATTTTTTTTTCTAAATAAATAGTTAAAGAAAACAAATAGAAAAGTAGCACTAATGTTGAGAATTTAGAAAAGAAGAAATTCATTTTTATCAAAAAGTCATTTAGAAAAATAGTAAGACAAACATAAAGTAATTCTTTGAAAACAAAGGAAATCAAAATATTCATTTTGAAGGATTTACAAAATGGATTTCTTATAAACTATAGTTTTCTAAACTCTTAATTAACATTGTTTTACCCGAGAAACAAGGTTGGACAACAAACACTTGAGCATGGATAAAATATGAGCTAAGTATCTATGAAAAAGAAAATTTTCAACTCTATAGATGACTAAGTATTTATCAAATAATTTTGAATGATCTAATGTTTGAAACAAATTTCTTTTAGGTTAGGAAACATTCGTGGTGAATCTGATCACCACTGTTTCAGAGCCTAAATGATCTAGTTTGATAAATATAGTTTTAGAAATGGATAGATCTTTTCAAGTAGGTAGAAATCGGTGTATTATATGTGCAATTCCGACTTAAAATGACCAAGTTATGGCCATTTTAAATTGGAATCTTCCTTTATATGAACTTTGACGTTCTTATGACATTGTTTTGTCAAAAATTCAAGAAAGTCATCAAGAAATACTCATTTTGGGTATTTTCCTTGACTAGATGATTTCGAGGAAAGATACCCATACCATGAGGACTATTTCGACTAAGTGGATTATGTGAATGACTCATTCGTTTAGAGAAGTGTCGACATGGCGTCATGAGTTTATTTCCTTAAAGTGCTTTACTTGATTGTATTTGTAGTTTAATTGCATTTGAATTAATAAAAGACAAATTGATATGTATGCGAAAAATTTGTTGAAATGACCCCAAGAATATCGAGGCCAGAATTGATTAAATGTTTGTTTTAGTATAGCACTTGATTTGTGTGAAATTCTATGATCACCTTAAATTTGATAATAATGATGCTATGATATCATAAATAAATTGATTCATGTATACCATGAAGCGAGTCACATTACATTGGGTTATTATCCTTGGGTGAGAAGGATGGTAGCTCAGGTCGAAAGCAACACTTGGCAATTATGATCGAAAGCGATTGCTTGGCACATAGAATTAAATGCTTGGCGGAAGTAGACTTAATATGCTTGGCGATATTGATCTAAAGCATAACTTTCTAACTAAAACTACTTGTTTTGAGGTTAAGTATCATCAAACCTTGAATGGAAGGCATAAATCCATTCAACATATAGTTCCCGAAAAACTATATGCCTTATTTGCCCACGTGTATGTTGCATTTCATTTGTCTGCTTAAATAACTTGTTTGAATTTCATTGCGCAAGAAGTTATTTATGGAAATAGTTCTCACTAAGCCTATTAGCTTATACCCCTATAGATATCTTTTGTAGTTTACCTATTTGTGGTTGAGGCCTCGTGGACCCTGTAGCCAGGTATTTTTTTTCTTTTTGGTTAAGGAATTTCTAGATGAAGTTTAGTATTAGATAAGATATAGACTTCATAGAAATATTCTTATAATAGATTATAGTTATTTGTGGCTAGAGAAAGCCCCCAAGATTTGTAAAACTATTGTTATGAATAAATGAATATTATGATTCCTCTTTTCTTAATTTGTTATTATATCTTTTTAAGCTTCATAATTCCATGTATGGTCCTCTAAATTTGTAAGAGCACCCCTTACACTTAATATCAAAGTTTATGAGAATGACTAAGATTGTCATACTTAAGCTTTAATATTGAGTGTGACGGACTGTTACATTTAGAGTACCCCTTGGGGCATGACAATCTTCCTTATTATAAATCCTTATATAATGTCAAGTCGATGGAATACATGTTTTCCATCGAGATTTTGTTTATTTATGAAATCATCTATTGATAAATCTCGGACTTCTTCTGGGGCTTCGGTTTTTTGTTTATTCAGATTCTTGCCATTGATACTGTACAAGTGTACATATACTTATATTGATTTATGAATTTTGATTTCCGACATGAATCTCGTTGATGATGCCGATTCCATGAATTGATAAGTCGTGAATTCATCCATCATGTTCCTCTGTTTTCTTAATCACAATTTAATATGTTATCGGAATAAAATCACTGTGTCGGCTTCAAATACAATGAAATTCGCAAATTATGAATGAACATATAATTCCTTTATATGGATTACTGCTCATGATGGTTTATGTTGAAAGTTTATGCGGATTCATCCGAAAATTGGGTTATTTTAATTATTTCTATAATATGAATTCCTTGTACTGCGTATATGTTAATTCAATGGATTGAATTTTAAGTTTTCCGTGTTCAACGTTATTTTAATTAATTTTTGGTCAATTTATATTTATGGGTTATTAAACCTAAGTTTTGGTCAAAATTAAAGTTGATTAATTGTGACTTTGACCCAAAGTTTGATATAATTTTAAATTGGAATATTGGTATGTTTATATATATTTTGAGATGAATTAATTGGAACAACATACCGCCAAAGTGGTCCCTCTTGTGGAAATTAATTTGTTTTAAAATATAAAAGGTTGTGTGCTTGCAACTTATATGAATATTTGACGGCCCAAAGAAGGTTAATGTTTAATAGAATTGCAAGTGCACCTGTAGTAATAAATGCGTGACGATTATTTGGTTTTACATGTGAATAATAAATCGGCCCAAAGGAAGGTTTATTGTTTGATATGTTCTTATTGTCAGTGTTTGATTACTACACCAAGATACCACTTAGTAGTTAATGTTTTGTCCAAAGATGAAATATTGATGGGCTGCCGGTATCTTGAGATGGGGTTTACCTTTATTTGAATTTATCATTTTGTTTTAAGACTTATGTGAGCTTGTTTATTTGTTTGTTGTTCTCGTTTAGCTATAAATAATCCTGCTAATATTACTACCAACATCAATTCCATTCCTATGCTTAATGGCACTAACTTCAAGTCATGGAAAGAGAATCTCTTGATAGTACTTGGAGTCATGGATCTCGACCATGCGTTAAGGATTGATTCTCCTTTACCTCTTACTGATAAGAGTACCTCTATGACAAGAGGGAGATGGAAAAGTGGGAGAAATCAAATCGCATGTATATGATGATCATGAAGAAAGCCATTCCAAAGCATTCAGAGGCACAATTTTGATAAAATAACTAAGGCTAAGGAGTTCCTTGATGAAATTGAGAAAAGTTTGCCAAGAATGAAAAGGCAGAAATTAGTACACTCCTGGCAAGCCTAATCTCAATGAAATATAAGGTAAAGGCAATATTAGGGAGTACATCATGGAGATGTCTCATCTTGCTTCCAAATTAAGAGCACTTAAGCTCGACCTCACAGAGGACTTGCTAGTGCATTTGGTTTTGATTTCTCTTCCGCACAGTTTAAGGTGAGCTATAACTATCAGAAAGAGACTTGGTCTCTGAATGAGCTCATCTCACATGTGTTCAAGAAGAAGAAAGGCTAAAGCAAGATAAGATTGAGAGTGCTCACCTAGCCTCCACCCAAAAATAGGAACAAAGATAACAAAAGGAAAAGGGATAAAGAAGCTGCAAATAGTGCCTCAAAGAAACAACCAAAGAAATCGGATACACCGATGGTAATGGTTGTCACTTCTGTGGAGCTGTGGGCATTACAAGAAGCAATGCACCAATTATCATGCTTGCGTGCAAAGAAAGGTGTGCTTCTTAATTTGGTTTGTTCTAGGTTAATTTAACTTCGTACCTGTACACACTTGGTGGATAGATTCTGGTGCAACAACTCACATCAGTGTGTCTATGCAGGGTTGCCTCCATTGCCGAAAACCAAGTGATGGTGAAAGATACATCTATGTAGGCGACGGCAAGACAGTTCAAGTTGAAGCAATTGGAAAATTTAGATTATTATTAAAGATGGATTTTATTTGGATCTTGATGAAACATTTATTGTACCGTCATTTAGACGGAATTTGATTTTGTTTCTGCTTTGGACAAATCTAGTTATTCTTGTTCATTTGGAAATAAGAAATTTAGTTTGTTTCATGATTCAAAATTAGTTGGATCTGGTTCTTTATCTGTTTATGATAATCTTTACTTGATTGATATTATTGCTTCATTTAATGAATCCTTGCAAATAAGTACACGGGAACAAAAGAAAATTAACCAATGAGAATTCAGCAACATTATGGCACAAGAGATTAGGTCATATCTCCAAACGGAGAATGGAGAGACTTGTGTCAGATGAAATTCTAAACCCTTAGATTTTACAAATTTTAATGATTGTATTAACTGTATAAAGGGGAAACAAACCAATAAAAGGAGATTTGAAGCCAACAGGACTTTAGACGTCTTAGAACTTATACATACAGATATTGTGGGCCATTCCCTACAGTTGCTTGGAATGGTCAACAGTATTTCATAACGTTCATAGACGATTTCTCGCGATATGGCTATCTATATCTCATTCATGAAAAGTCACAGTCTTTGGACATGTTCAAAAATTATAAGGCTGAAGTTGAGAACCAACTCAACAAAAGGATTAAAAGCATCAGATCTGATCGTGGTGGCAATACTGGCAGATATGATGGTTCAGGTGAACAACGTCCAGGACCTTTTGCTAACTTCCTAGAGGAATGCGTATCATCCCATATACCATGCCAGGTTCACCCACTATGAATGGTGTTGCTGAAAGACGAAACAGGACGCTTAAGGATATGGTGAGGATATGATTTGTCACTCCACTTACCAGAATCACTCTGGGGAGAAGCACTTAAGACTGCAGCATATATCCTTAATAGGGTTCCAACTAAAGCAACCAATAAAACCCCTTATGAGCTTTGGACGAGTAAGAAGCCTAGTCTAAAGCATTTACATGTGTGGGGATGTCCAGCTGAGGCACGACCTTATAGGCCTAATGAAAAGAAACTGGACTCAAGAACAGTGAGTTGCTATTTTGTTGGGTACTCCGAAAGATCAAGGGGTTACAAGTTTTATGATCCACAACTAAGTCAATATTTGAGTCGGGAAATGCTCGTTCTTTGAGGATGTCGAGTTTACGGGAGATATGGTTAGAGACATTGTCTTTGAAGAGGAATATGTTGATATTCCCACAGGTGTTATTGAATTTGGTCAAGATTCTGTTCCTGACTTTGTTCAAGACACAATAAACCTAGACAATGGTGGAGATCCCGTTCAAGGGACTGTTCCAGAAGAACAAACTCTACCACCTCAAGAACCTATGCCATTAAGGAGATCCATAGACAAAGAAGAAGTGCGGTGCCAGATGATTACATCGTATTTCTTCAAGAACATGAGGTTGACATTGGAATGATGGAAGATGATCCAATCAACTTCCGTCAAGCCATTGAAAGTTCTAACTCTCAAAAGTGGATTGATGCCATGAATGAAGAGATAAAGTCTATGAAGGACAATGATGTTTGGGATCTTGTCCCATTGCCAGAAGGTACGAAGCCCATTGGTTGCAAATGGATATTTAAGACCAAAAGGGATTCGAAAGGCAATGTGGAGAGGTACAAGGCTCGTCTTGTTGCAAAAGGCTTTACACAGAAAGAAGGCATCGACTACAAAGAGACTTTCTCACCGGTTTCTTCGAAAGACTCTTTTAGATTATAATGGCACTAGTGGCATATTTTGATCTTGAGTTACATCATGGATGTAAAGACCCCTTCCTCAATGGTGACATTGATGAGACGATCTATATGGTACAACCAGAAAACTTTGTGTTGGAAGATCCAAAGAATATGGTTTGTAAACTTAAGAAATCCATCTATGGACTTAAGCAAGCATCTCGACAATGGTATTTCAAATTTCATCAAGTGATCATCTCATTCGTTTTGAGATGAATTTGGTCGATGATTGTATATACCATAAGTTCTGTGGGAGCAAGCACATTTTCTTGGTCTTATATGTTGATGATATTTTGCTTGCCAGCAACGATATAGGCTTATTGCATGAAACCAAGAGATTTCTAGCTAAGAATTTTGAGATGAAAGATCTTGGTGATGCCTCTTTTGTGTTAGGAATACAAATACACCGAGATCGCTCTCAGGGTATTCTCGATTATCACAAAAGAGCTATATCGAAAAGGTACTCAAAAGGTATCATGCAAGATTGCAAACCAAGTGATACCCCTAAGGAGACAAATTTAGTCTCAATCAGTGCCCTAAGAATGATTTTGAGGAAAAAGAAATGCAAAAGATTCCTTATGCATCAGTAGTAGGAGTCTAATGTATGCTCAGGTTTGTACACGTCCAGATATTGCGTACATTACAGAATGTTGGGAGATACTTAAGTAATCCAGGATTAGACCATTGGAAAGCAGCCAAACGAGTCTTGCGATACTTACAGAGAACAAAAGATTACATGCTCACTTATCGGAAGTCAGATCAGATCGAGATCATTGGGTATACTGATTCTGATTTTGCTGGATGCCAAGATAGTATGAAATCTACATCAGGCTACATCTATCTGCTAGCTGAGGAGCTATCTCTTGGAAGAGTGTAAAACAATCTCTTGTTGCCTCTTCTACTATGGAAGCAGAGTTTGTAGCATGTTATGAGCGTCCAATCATGGAATATGGTTGTGGAATTTTGTCACAGGGCTGCGCATTGTGGATACTGTTAATAGACCACTTAAGTTATTTTGTGACAATAAGTCAAAGTTCTATATTCCAACAACAACAGGAGCTCGACAAAATCAAACATATAGACATCAAGTTCCTAGTTGTAAAAGAAAAGTTCAGAGTGGACAATTGTCTATAGAGCATATAGGAACAAACTCTATGATCGGGATCCTTACTAAAGGAGTGCAACCCAAGGTGTTTCATGAGCACACTGCTCATATGGGTGTCATGTCCTTAAGTGATATTCAGTTTTAGTGGAGTTTGTTATTTTGAATGCTTTTATGTCATAGACAAACTTTAGTTTGTCAGTTTTTTAAGGATATTTCTGCAGAAATAAAGTATTTTGTTTATTTACACTCTGATTTTGGTTTATGGTTTGATCTCACTAAGGTTTATGTTGACTAGTAGGAAATAAACATGTTAAAATCACATTGCATGGAATTTCCTTGCCACACATCCATATCATGATCCATGTCATTCAATTGTGTCAACATTGTGACCATTGATGGGTTGAGTTACATAAATGTAACGAATACCGCTTTGATCCTATGTTGATATGGTTGATGGACCGGATTGGTTATAGATACATTTTGGTCATGACAGCAAATTTGAGCTCATATGGTTGTTTTGGCAAAACATAATTATAAGGTTACACATATAGTCCAAGTGGGAGATTGTTGGATCCTTAATCCAACGTTGGCCTTATATGTGAAATAATTATATGTTATGGGCTGTCATATTAAGTTAAGCTCAATTAAAAGTGATCAATAGGATTTAGGTATTTGGGCTTTAATGTATCTAATAGGGTATGACCCTTTTATGTGTAGAGACCTTATGGGTAATTTCTATTTTTATGATGGGCTAAAATAGAAATACCAAAAGATAACATGGAGTTATCTCTATAAATAGTGGTTATGGTCCTAGGTCACGCAATAATTTTTCTAGTCTCTTTGAATCCCATCATCAGAGAGTACGAGAGAAAACAAAAGACTCTCAAAAAAACGTTTGATCTAGAAGGCCAACCGCAAGACTCTAAAATTATTGATTGCTATGGATTCAGGTACGCTTCTGCTTATCTATTATTTAATTCTTAATGATTAAACATGAACGATCTAGGTTTTATATGTGATGGTTTTCACAAAAGGTTAATTTAGATTTAACGGTACTTACTAACAAATTTGTATTCATCCCTATATCTAGGGGATCTAAAATAAGGAACCATGGAGAACCAAATCTCATGATTGGTTGAAAATAGAGATTTAAATTGAGTTGGGTATGGTTGATTGAACTATTACCAAATCTCAAACCCAACTCAAAAGTTCAATAACTCTAGCTATAACTTATTAGAATTGAAGCTCAAATTTGGATCAGATAGCACTTTTGTGTTTTGATTTTGACTCAATTAAGCTCACTTTATTTAAAAATAGTTTTTTTTTAATTAAGGATGAATTAAACTCAAACTCAATCTAAAAATAAATCCGATTGAGCTTGATCATATTTGGGAACGCTCATAACAAAAATCATGAATTAGAGCTAGTTTCAATTAAGTATTTATGTAATTTGAGTTTGAGTTAGGATTGATCATATTGAGCTGGACTTAAAGTACAAAGTGAAACTCAAGTATTTTGTAATGTGAGCTTATTTATACTCCTTATTAAAATTAATCACTTCTACCTTTTTTTCGGTTTGCCATATAACTTAATCAGTGCATGGTCAAGTTCTAGTAACTCATGATGGTGTCCATTTGTGGCTGGTTAGACTATTACCGAGAGGTGAGAGGAGCACGTCTTTTTACCTAATTAATTCTCCAGGAGAATGAACTCCGCCCCATCTTTGATTTGCTTAGGTAATTGCCTGTTGCGGAGGGAAAAAAAAAAAGCTAAGTACAGATTGTAAGCCAGTTTTGCTACACTGTCGTAATTAGATAATTTAATAGTATTTCATCGATTATCAATTCTAGTTCATGTTGAGAAATTAGTAAGAGAAATTAGCTCTATTTTATTTTTTCGTAATAAAAATTACATTACAACCTTATTCATTCAGCAAAATAAACGAACCATTATTAAATAAATTTCAGATTGCAGAAATGAAAATGAAAATGGTTAGAAGAAAGTCTAATTAATTAGTCAGTCGAATGTGTCGTTTCTTAACTCGTCCTCATCGTCAACGCCCCGAGCGATCAGCCACGCCACACCACACCTCATGTTAAGCCACTTGTATGTCTAAGGTGGGGCCAAGTAAAACAAGATATCATATGGCTTGAGGACCAGGACTTCAAAGGTGGGTCCAATCCATCAAACAATTTATAATTTTTTTTTCTTTCGTGGGGGACCAACTTCGCCGTCGACGTGATTTGTACCGGTGGTGATGGTGAGCGGTGGAGAGATATAATATATTACACCCTAGAATAGTATTTGGTTAAGATTCCATTTCTTTTTATTTTAAGAAGTGTTTTCATGGTGAACGGTTAATTTTTTTTTATACTAAAATAGATATATCTTATGGTTGGGTCTCACCCTGAACTGAATGAATTCATGTCTAAACCAAACTTATTGAAACTATATAAAAATAATTTTCACTTAAAATAATAATAATAATAATAATAATACAATTGAAAATATAAATGACATTTACTACTTGTTCACTTCGCTATAATTATAATTTCATTACAGCCTTAATCCTTACAAATATCTATTACGGTGTTTAGTTTACTGAATAACAATTTCATAATGAAATCCTATTATACAAAATATCGAATAACCATTATTTATTCAAACATATGAAAACCAATTCAACATTGAAATTTTCTTTTTTCAAAATACCATAATTTAAATAAAAATTGATAAAAGAAATCCTATTATAACTCTATTTCAATCCTTCATAATAGAAATTTCATTACAGTTTTATTCATTCAGCGAAATGAACGGGCCATTAATATTTAAACTATTTTTTACATGAATAGAAATAATTTATTAATTATTTATAATATTTAATGTATTATTGTATTTATGTTTGATTGCTTTATATAGATTCCCACCAAGTGAACAATCTCATTTCTAAATAATGTGAGAGTTTTTCTTCTTTTGTAATCTCTTTTAGAGACTTATAGTATTACTCTACTGCCACATCGTTGTTAATTCAATTCAAATAGAATGTCCTTCTATATAATTAAACACTCCCATAATAATTTTGAAAGAAAATGGGATAAAGATTATATTATAATAATCGTAGACCTGCTTTTATTTTAAGTATTAAATTTTATTTAAGATTATCCTTTTTAGTTTGTTTGAAAAAAAGAAAATAATTCCTAAGATAGACCTAGATTGGACCTGCTTTGGACTTGACAAGTTTTGACTTAGCTAACAGCTTGTGCCTCAATTTGTCATGCAAGGGAAAACATTTTAATGGATATTATGGATTCATTTAATTGGAAGGGAAAACATTTTAATGGAATTATGGATTCATTTAATTAGGTTATCCTTGGATCATTTAATTGGGTTCAAACCAAATATAATACTATTTATGTTATTTTCAATTAGAATTATATAATTTAAAGCCTGTCTTTTGACATAAAATTAAGGCCATGCAAAGTACTTTGAAATTAGTTTAATTAAGGTTTAATATAATATTTTAGTTTATTCTATTCTAAATATATGCATATATATTGAAATAGTCACACCATGACCGCGTAGGGCATAATGATTTTGCCATATACACCACTTTTAAGTGATGATGCATGTAAGGCATTCATTAAATAGGGTGGTTGCTAATCAATTTTAAATTGTGAAATCATTATTAGGTTTTATAAAAATTCAACAGCATGTTGTCTATTTATCCATATCCATGAAATTTTAAAACCTCATAATTTAAACCCATTCAACTAGATTTTTAGAAAACAAACTCGAAAGATTTAGTTCACTTGGGTAAAACATAAAGGGGAGTTAAGCTCACCCATAAAATTGTAGCAACATATTTGGAATCTTTAAAGAAAGTTAAAAGTTTGCATCTAGTGATCACTACTCCTTCCCATCAAACCTAAATCCCTGGAGTCATAGTGAACATCTATGGAGAAGTCGTCTACAGTACCTAAAATAAAAAAAAAGAGAGGGCCGAGCCCAACCTACAATATTACACAAACATACTCACATGTCGCACCCAGCTATTCCAATGCAATAATTAGATTTTAAGTAATTTAAATATAAGGTCCACAGACAAGGTGATCCTAGCATCTTAGAAACACCAAAGAGTACTCATGATTTCCTCTAAACAAAAGGGGTATGGTACCCTTAGCGGATTACGTACCAAAGAGGTAGATTTGACAAGTTACTTGCATTTGTTAAAAAAGAAAAGAAAGAAGTAGTATCATTTGGTTCACTTGCTTATAGACTACTATCAATGAACATGATCAATTGCAACGTTTTATATAAATTCTGATTCTCCTGTATAACTTGTTACAACTTCATAGGTGTCTCTAGTTGATTCCTGGTCTCAGAAATTCCCCATCAACTACCTATTGAGCTTAACCACGAACCTATGGGAGGTTAAGTGCTGAATCTACCATATCCTTTCGAAGTTGGGATCAAACTTGTAACCTAATATAATAGCATTAGTAAGAGACCAAAGAGTAGCCAACATGCAATTAAGTCGAGTTTAAATATGAGTCCAGATATTATTTCTATCTTAGCAAACAGAGCGCAATTATTGCATACCTAATAACCATCCCCGAGCTATTGTTCCTTTTTCTAAAGCTTAGGGTCTAATACTGTTCACAAGTTTTGAAGATGGGTATTGGATTAACTTAGATAGTTCCGATCACTATACTTTAGTTTTCATCACTTATTTAGGGTTTATAAGAAAGAGATGATTAGGTTTTGTTTCATTTAGAAGAAATATGAGAAGACTTGGAGGAGTGCATGAGTTATACATAGGCTCATGGACACTTCTAAGGTAATATACTACTAAGTACACACCTTGTATACTCGGTCTTGTTCCTAAGAATAATCAAGAAATGACCCATGTATCGATGTGTATGTCCAAGAAGAAAGAAGTCTGAAGCCGAGAGATATAAAGCTTGGTACATGAGCCCATGTACTAACCAATACTCATAACGAAGATAGGTTAGAAAGTTACACGAATTAAGTGCACGAGCCCATTCATTGGTAATATTTCTTGAGGGTAAAATGAAATTTGAAACTAAAGGCATACACGATCCATTACACAGGCTTGTGTATCAACCATGTTCTTAAAGGTTACTATTGCTTAAGATAGTGAGGTAGAAGACCTAATGCACCAGCTCATGCATTGGCCATACACTCCCAGGGATGTTGATCTTGAAGCTAGTATATTGCTTAATGCATGAGGTCATGCTTTAATCGTATAACTTCGAAGGCATTTTGTAGAGGGAATCGAGAATTACACAACTTGTACACATGCTCCTGTACTAGTTGTGTACTATTAGGGGATATAAAAAATTTTGGAATAGTGGCATACATGGCCTAATGCACGAGCTTATGCATTGGTCGTGCCTTTTTAAGGATTCTCAATTTGCTTCAAATTTAAGCTTGTCTAAGGGTAAAGGAAATTGGGTAACTTTGAGGTTTCCCGAATAGTTTAAAAGATTAAGTTTTTAGCTTAGTATATGTAGGTGTACGTCCAAGGAGAGCTTTTTGCAAAGGGAAGTTAAAACTAAACATTGAAGCATCCTTGAAGAGTTTAGATTCCCACAAAGCATGGTCTTTATTCAATGAGTTTCTTTAGTTCTTCAAAAGCAACCTAGCAACCTAGTCTTGATTGATCATTATTCATGCTTCAATCATCATTGTCATTCATCAAATGTTACAAGTATATAATTGTTTTTCCTTAATGTACATCCTATATAAGCCTCCGATGCTCTTTTCATTCCATCTACGATAGGTCATGTGCAATTCATACAACAAAACAACCTCATTTTAATCGTATTCCATCTCCAATAGTAAGGATTTCATTATCCATGGTTAAGTTACATGCTTATGCACCATATTATCTCATACTTTAGCATTTTACTTCTTAGCCATTCCTATTTTCTCATTAAGCATTAAACCCCCTAATTCTACCAGCAACTTATAAGTCCCTAGATTTTATGCTACGTTTTATGCCTAAACCCTAAACCGGAGGTCAATAGAAAACCCTAAAGTCAACAAATCTATAACAGACTCTAGTAGATTTAGATCCAGCAATCCCGCGCTCTTAACTCCTAAATAACATAATTGAGATAATTATGGATAACAGTTCATTAATATAGGGAAGTTTAAAAATATCATATTCGTTAATTTTTAATGTATTTCGGATCCAAATGGGGTCAGTATTCAAAAATTGTGCCCTGGTACACCGAACGTTAAAAATATTCCGATAATACTGTTAGATTTGTAAAAATACAAGGATTTAAAAAATATCATTTTTATAATTTTTTCGTATCTAAAAATATCAGATATAGCTTAATTATGCATATTTTCTTTATTATCGGTATTTATTTGTTTTAGCTACTATTCATAGCGCTATTTTACACTATTTATTACTATTCACCTATTTCTACTTTTCTACACCTATTCTTACACTCTATCATGCATATTTCTTACTTTTTACTTTTTCCATACAGCTTTAATCACATCATATTTTATAAATTATTATTCTTAATTAGCAAAAATACAAAACAAATCTCTCTCTCACTCTCCCTCTTCCCACCAAATCGACTCCTCTCCCCCCAGTACACACACATATAGTTTTGTTTTTTCATTCACACAATTTTCTTTCTCAAAACTTTATAAATACCCCTCTCTATCCATTTCTTTCACACACTCATTTACATTAACAAAATTCTCCAAATCTCTACTTAAATCCTCTCTCAAGCAATCTCTTTTCACATTTCCAATTTTCCTACATTTCTACCATCCACATACTAGTACAATCTTTCTTTCTACCAACCATATTTCTATCTTAGGTAAAATTCTTACCTATATTTTCTTACCATGTTATGTAACTTAACATGATCATGGTGTATTTTTTTAAACATCTAATGTTATGGAAGCAACATTATATCTATGTTTTGTTCTTATTCATGAATAAATATCATTTTATTATTATGTTATATTATTATTGTTATATTGTTACATGTTAATATTATTGTTCTAATCTAACTTTTATATTAAATTATCTATATTTATGTACCTATATATATTTCTTAGAGCATATAAGCTCACTAACATAACAGTTATTTATTTATTATACTTTGCAATTTCTTTATTTATTCCATGCTTTAATATTAAGACTAGTCTTTCTAGTCTTAGAATTGTCCTTATCAAGTTAAAATAATTTTCTTATTTCTTTTGTTTTTCTTTTTGGACTTGCCATGTCTAAGTTCAGAAGCCTTGAGTCAAGCTAAGATTTCCAATACTTGATATTTATTATTTGCTTATCTCTATATTTTCCATCTTTCTTATTAGATATTTTTGACATGTTATTTAGCTATACACCCATATTCATGCATGATTATGTTGATTGTTGTCTTAACAAGAATAAAAAGATTCTTTCTTAAGTAAAATAAAATAAGCTCCACTTACTTTAAAAATATAATTTTATCACCTAGGAAAAGTTTCATTAAAGTTTATAAACTTTATGTCAATAAAATGCTTGTCAAATAATTTTTAACAAAGATCACCATAGATTTTAGTATTGATAACATGCAAGGATTTTCAAAAAGTTAACAAAGAAATTCTTTACTCATTTTAAACTACCATTAAAACCTTAATATTGGTAATAATTTGTTATGAGAATTTTCTAATAAATAAAAGGACCAAAAACAAGCTTTTCAAAACAAGTTAAAATTAACTCACCAAGTAAAGTCTACCTAAGGAATAAAAATTGTAGATAACTTGGAAAAACTAAAATTTTTGAAACTAAATTACCTTTTAAGAGTTAAGAAAAAATAAATCATATCACACATTTGATGGCTCATAAATCTTTAGTTTTATTTCCAAAACAACTTAAAATAATTTTGTCAAATTCGCTTTTCTCAACTAGTGAGACAAATTGTTTTATGAAAAATCATTGATTAAGACAACATCATTTAGAATCATGTGTATAATATCAGTTGCATATGTATTAAAATGATTTTAACTATATATAGATATTTATATGTTTGCTATGTGGTTTTTTGTTAATAAAAAGTTGGGAAAAATCATGTTTTAAGGGTTGAGATTTTCGTGTCAATTCTGTACTATGTCTTTTTGAAACCTAAAAGATTTTTATGATAAAAATTACCTTTAAATAGATAGATCTTTTCGAGTAGTTAGAAAACGGCATGTAATATACGAAATTTCAAGTTAAAATGAGCAAGTTATGGCCTTTTTAAGTTGGAATTTCACCGCATACGAATTTTGATGAACTTAGTGAAATAAAATTATAAGTTTAAATATAACTTCCAAGAAATACTCATTTTGGGTATTTCCTTTATTTAAGTAACGTGGAGTTCGAGCTTCCTTAACCCAATGACTATTTTGACTAGGAGTTTCTGCTGCCATGGCTGAGTGAGTTTAATTTCTTACATTCTTGTACTTACGTTTTTGCTTGTAGATTAGCAGCATTAGAATTTGGTGAAGATAAAACATGGAAGCACATGTGCTTTACATATATGGTTGAAAATATGCTAAGCATATCGAGGTGGGAATTGTCCAATAATCATTGTATGATTAGTATAGGAATGATATGTCTGTGAATTCTATGATCACTTTTAAAATGTCTAATATTATCCTATGATTACTTAAATAAAATTATTCATGCATAACATATAGTGAGTCACATTGCATTCATTACTATGCCTTTGGTGGGACAAGGGCATAGTAGTGAGGTCTGTAGAACCCGAAAATCTCTTTATGGCAAATGTTCACCCGATTAAAATGGTGAGTAGACACCTAAATTAACTACATTTTAGTGGCTAGTAGTGGCTCGTATAAAAACTACAAAAGACATCATTTGCAAATTATGGCCTTACGGTCTAGAAGACCTAACCCCGAATGGAGGGGTAAATCCATTCAACATATGATTTCTAGAAAATCATATGAATTGTTTTCTCATATGTTTATTGCATTTCATATGCTTGTTTAAATAACTTGTTCGGATATTGTTCATTCGAGTACTTTATTTGTAGAAATAATTCTCATTAAGCAAGAAGCTTACCCTCTTATAGATATTTATTGTAGTGCTCTTACCTTTGGTTGATGTCCAGAGGATATTTCTCTCAGGTACTACCTTCTTGGACTAAGGAGTTTTTTGATGAAGTCAAAGACTAGTTATAGACTTAGATTTCTAAGTGAATCTCCAATGTAATTGTTATAGTTAGACTATGATGGACTTTATCTTTTGATTGGGGAATACCCTTTTAATATTTTGTAAGACCTTATTATTTCCACATTTAAGACGCTTATGTTTTGATTTCCATTCTTAATTGCTATTATGAACATTTTCTTAAACAACTTGTTTTAAAGTTGGTCCTCTATGATCGTGAAGGTATGCCTTACACCCGATATTGAAGCTTTTGGGATGATTAAGGTTGTCATACTTAAGTTTAATATTGAGTATGGTGGACTATCGTATTTAGGGTATTCTTTGGGCCGTGACAAACTCCAAGTCATATATAGGTTTGTGTTATGTTCATGATTCATAATTTAGAGCTCTACCAATTGTCACAACAACATTATCATAAATACTTACCAGTTACACTATAATGAATTATAATTCTACCCACCAAGATATTATCCGTTTTGACAAAATGCTACATGGTTATGTCTGTGATGTCAGCTACTTCCTAGAAAGTCACTCATCTTGAAAATGCTTCTACTAAGTATGGTTAATTTTAGAGTTCTGATAAATTCTAAGTTATTACATCAAAAGACACATTAGTTATTAGAGTTTCACCACCTTATATTTGAGAGATATCACGTGCACTCTCCATTAACATATTCTTTTTAAATCATGCATATCACATTCCCTATTAACATTTCCCTCATTTACATGCAATTTCCAGCCAATAACTCATTCTCAAGTCAAGCTAAAGAGTCATCTTACATGAAATTGACAATTTCATCTCCTGAAATCACTAAAGCCTCTATATTGAGAGTGGGTGTAGGGTCTTACCTCCACAAAAGTGTGCCTCCTAACTTACTGCTGCTAGAAGGGTATATTAAAGCTCCAAAATCTAATTTTAGCTACTCAATGCATACACTAACATATGCCGGTAAAATTTTGAGCTTGAAAAAGCTATAAACCCTTCATTATAACACTTCAAAACACCATCCTCACCTTGTTACAGATTATGGGCTCCTTGCTCGGCTCTTTCTTCCTCTAAAGTCTCTTCAATACCAATTTGTGCTGAATTTTTGTTTAGTACGATTACTTAAGTCCTATCCTATTTCCTACTCTTGAACAATAACATAAGCAATAAAACTCGTATGTGGAAGCACTTTATTTATTAAAAAAAAAAAACAGTGAAATTCCCAATTTAATAAGTTTAAAACGGTTTTAAAGTTGCAATATGTATTTTGAGGGAGAAAAGCCATAAAAGGATTTAATCCATTTAAGATTTGTCATGTATATTTTCTTCATGTCTTTATTTATTTACAATATGTGCATGGAGTTTGATAATTGAAAAACCTTGGCATCGAGACATAGATAAGAATGGCAGAGCCATGTTGACACAATAGTACTCTACTGGGTCATTCGGTAATTTTATATTTTTTTTCTTTTTTATTTAAGTAGCAGCTTTAGAAAATTTGTTTTTAGTATTATTCTAATTCTGTTGCATGTAATATTGGGTAATGTGAATTTGAGAACCTCATTTCTTTTTGTGTCCACATATATTAAAATGTCTATTGATTTAAAATGCATCGTAGTTCCTAGGTAAATTAATTGTTGGCTATTGGAAAATAGAAATTGTACGTAATTTTCAATTTATAATCCTTTTCTCTATTGACATCTCTCCCTTCCCTTCATCTTCAATATGCACTATTCAAACTAGCTTCGCGTACCTCTTTGTCCCTCTCCAGCAACTCTCCTCAATTTTATTATTATTTTTTTTTGTTTTTGGCAAGCACATTTAGAATCTAATATAGATGGTTTCATGCGATTGTTATAAGTGATAACTAATCTCTTCTTTTGATAATTAGTTACATTTTGATGCTAAATCAAATGGGAAACTCTAAACCATCCAAAAAAAAAAAAAAAAGAAGAAAAGAATTGAATAATTAATTATCTATTGAAAGTGGGTTCATTCATTTGAGCTTTATGCTCTCATGTCAATCATTTCATTTTTCAAAACATTTAATTTTAATTTTTATTTTTTCGGCATTGTTTATAACATCAAGGTGAAAACTATAACTACTTTTTTTTATTTATAGTTTTACATGACTCTTTCTTTTCTACCTCTTTTTTTTTTTTTTTTTTTTTTGCCTCTACCGTAACTTTAAAATTTTACAATTATACAAAGAAATGATTAAGTTGTATCTCTAGTAATATAGTTTTATAATATCTAGTTGTGCTTTAAGCTTGTAATACAGAGTATGTATGTCAACCTGGAATTAACGATTACATTTCGTGAATATTGTATATATTTGTAGACACATGTTGCTTCAATTAAGTTGTATACATTAATATAATAATAAAAGTGGCCAAAAAAGAATACAATAATAAAAGATAAAACAGTCATAATAAGTAAACACTGTAAGCACTTTACAATGTTTTCATATTATTTCTTTTCTATGCATTCATTTATATATTATTAATATTGTTTAAATTATTATAGCTCTAATTTTTATGTAGTATTGTTTAATGTTATTTCCACATTTGTTATAAAAATAGCACATTTAAAACAAAACGTGGACTTATCATTACTCACTGACAGGATTATAGTAATATGGATCTCTTGATCTGATGATGCATGTAAAGATCCAACATGTCTGAAATTTAGATTAAGGCATGCCTAGCCCCCCACCATGCATAATACGTAGAACATTATATGTTGAGACTTCTTTAAAAGATTTGTTTATATTGAACATTGGCTAGCCATTATCAGTTTGTAAAATCGTGTGCTTAAATTTTGAAAATAACAATGTCAACAACATAAAAAAAAAAAAAGTCTTTCAAAAGCATTTTATTATCTTCCCTCATGAGTAAACTAATTTCCATAAACAAAACTATACTGTGAGATATCTCTTATACTTTTATGATGGTAAACCAAGCATTAAAAACTTATTACAAAATATATAGGCTCCACCAGACCCACAAAGAAAAATATTGTTCCAAAATATAAATCTAATTTTTAAACAAAATAAAATAAAACACAAATAATTCAACAGTCCTAAATCCACTTCACTCCTCTAAATCTTCCTATATCGCCCAAAACCCAAGTCAAATATCATCATTATCATTAGAGCGACACTTGGAAAGAATAACATAATGAGCCGAAGCCTAGTACAATAGTAACACAAATACAAACATGATGACACACGAGCTTAATCTAATGCAACGGATTAATCAACATTTTATATTTTTAATTTGAAGTTAAATAAATCAATAGTAGAGCACTCACACTCTGATAACATGCATTTGGGAATCTAGAGGTCTTGAGTAACAGTAGTTGCTTAAAAGATTGATATAAACAGCTCAATACTTATATCTCCTATATCTAACTAAAAAAGAGAAAATAGCCTCATCTAGATCTCACAGCCATTACACATATCTACTTATCTCAGTCCATAATATAATATGGCTTAACTGGTCCCATAAAGGTGAACCATACTATATTACATCTCTTCGAGCTTAAGTAGACGTTATTGTCACGCCACTAAGAGTACCCTAAATGTAACAGTCTGGCACGCTCAATATTAAAGCTTAAGTATGACAACCTTAGTCATTCCCAGAAGCTTTAATATTAAGTGTAAGGTGTGCTCTCACAATTTTAGAGGACCATACATGGAATTATGAAGCTTAAGAAGATATAATAACAATTTTAAGAAAAGAAGATTCAAAATATTTATTTATTTAAAACAACAGTCTTATAAATCTTAAGGGCATCCTCCAGTCACAAATAACTATATCTATTACAAGAATATTTCTATGAAGTCCATATCTCTACTACTAAAACTTTATCTAGAAATTCTTTAACCAAAAGGAAAATACTTAGCTACAGGGTCCTCGTAGCCTCAACCACAAATAGATAAACTGCAAAAGATATCTATAGGGGTATAAGCTAATAGGCTTAGTGAGAACTATTTCCATAAATAACTTCTTGTGAAATGGAATTCAAACAAGTTATTTAAGCAGACAAATGAAATGCAACATACACATAGATAAACAAGGCATATAGTTTTCCGAACTATATGTTGAATGGATTTACGCCTTCCATTCGGGGTTTGGATGATACGTAACCTCAAAACAAGTAGTTTTAGTTAAAAAGATTTATTCTTTCGATCAATATCGCCAAGCATATTAAGTCTACTTGAATTGAGCCATGCTTCCGGACTTTCCGCCAATCATTTAATTCCATGTCGCCAAGCAATCGCTTTCGGTCATTCTGCCAAGTGTTGCTTTCGACCTGAGCTACCATCCTTCTCACCCAAGGATAATAACCAATACAATGTGATTCACTTCATGGTATGCATGATAAATTTATTTATGATATCATAGCAATTTATCGAATTTAAGGTGATCATAGAGTTTAATACAAATCAAATGTTATACTAAAACAAACATTTAATCAAATCCGTCATCGATATTCTTAGGATTTTTTAAAAAATTTTATTGCATATATATCCATTTGTCTTTTCTTAATTCTAATGCGACTAGACTACAAGCACAATTAAGGAAAGCATTGTAAGGAAATAAACTCATGATGCCATGTCGACAATTCTCTAAACAGATGAGTCGCTTACACAATCCACTTAGTCGAAATAGTCCTTAAGGTATGGATATTCTTCCTCGAGATCACTTAGTCAAGGAAAATACCCAAAATGAGTATTTCTTGATGACTTTCTTGAATTTTGACAAAACAATGTCATGAGAACATCAAAGTTCGTATAAAGGAGAATTCTAATTTAAAATGTTATAACTTGGTCATTTTAACTTGGAATTGCGCATATAATATACCGATTTCTACCTACTCGAAAAGATCTATCCATTTCTAAAACTAGTTTTATCAAACTAGACCATTTAGGCTATGAAACAGTGGTGATCAGATTCACCACGAATTTCTTCCCAACCTAAAAACATTTGTTTCAAACATTAAATCATTCAAATTTGTTTGATAAATACTTAGTTATCTATATAGTTGAAAAATTCTCTTTTTATAGCTACTTAGCTCATATTTTATTCATGCTCAAGTGTTTGTTGTCCAACCATGTTTCTTGAGTAAAACAATGTCAATTAGGAGTTTAGAAAACTACAGTTTACAAGAAATTTATTTTGTAAATATTTTGAAATGAATATTTTGTTTCTTTTGTTTTCAAAGAATTACTTTATTATTTTTTAGATGACTTTTTCAAAAAGAAATTTTCTTCTTTTCTAAATTCTCTATATTAGTGCTACTTTTCCAATTTATTTTCTATACAATTTTTCTTTGACCATTTGTTTGAAAAGGTCTTAATTTGAAAATTCTCATTCCTTTTTCATAAGATTCCCTTTTTATTATGTTTTTATAGAAATCATTTTTGTATCAAAAATCATTTTCTTTTTGAAAAACAAAGTGATATAGAAATGATTTAAAAAGCTTTTCAAAACAAAAGTAGCTTCTAAAATTGTAATGAGTTCTTCTTATAACTTGGAAAGGAATAAATTTATTTTTGTTAAACCATAGATTTTATATTTCATATAAACTTATCCCTAAGTAATAAAATCTCCTTTTTATCAAATATTTTTAGAGCTTGGAAAAATTTGACAACAATCTTAATGGGTATGATTTATGAGAAATAATAATAAGTAAAAGTAACATAAATAATAAAGTCAAGTATTGAGAGTTTTAGCTTCTTCAAGGCTCCTAGGACTAAGAAGTAGACTAGTCCCAACAGAAAGAAAGAAAATTTGTTTTGATTTGATGAGGACAAGTCTAAGACTAGAGACTAGTCTTAAAACAACAAGAAATTAATAAATTGCAATGAAAGAAATAAATAAATTACTTTGCATGAAAATAAATAAATTGCAAGTGAGCTTATATGCTCTAAAGAATATATATAGATACATAATAATACTTAGATATAATAATAATATGAACAAAGTAAAATAACAACATAAACATAAATTGATATTCATGAATAAGAACAACACATGAACATAGTGTAGCTTCCATAACATTTAATTTCTGAAAACTCATACCATGGTCATGTAAAGTTATATGACATGAGAAGAATAATATGTAAAGAAAAATTTACCTAAAGAAGGTTTTTGAAGTATTATGTGGTTATGGGTTTTGTGTATGCAGAAAGTGGTTTGAGATAACTTTGAAAGGATTTTTGAGATAGTTTTGAGAGAGTATTTGAAGAGAGTATTAAAATAAAAATTTGAAAGAGATTTGGTAGTAAATTTGTGGGTAGTAATTGTGTGAAAGAAGTGAAAGAGGAGAGGGTATTTATAGGAAAATGTGGAGTGATTATTGGGTGATTTAAATAAAAGAAAAATAAAAAAATTGAGGCAGGAGAGAGACAAGGGGGCGCCGGCCATGGGAGTAAGAGAGAGGGAGTTTTTTTTTTTTATTTTTGTTGATTAAATGAAATAATAAGTAAAGTAGATGTGAAATAAAGTTATAGGAAAGGTAAAAAGTAAAGGTTATAGATTATGGTGTTGTAAGAGTAGATGTTAAAAAAAGTAGAGATAAAAGAATAGTGTAGAATAGTAGTAAATAATGTAATGTAAAGTAGATATGACTAATAAAGTACCAGTAGTACGAATTTACGCGTATAATTGTGATATCTGTTAACTTTAACTTACCGAAAAATTATATTTTTGAAAACCTTATATTTTTACGAGTCTAATGGTATAGTCGGAATATTTTCACTATTCCAAGCCCCAAGACAAGTTTTTCAAGAACTGTGTCAGTTCGGGTTCAAAACGATTCGTGGTTTTACTAATATGATCTTTTTAAGCTTCCTTAGGTAATTACGAACTATTCTACATACTAAACTCTTACTTACTTTCTCAGGATTGCTTATTCGGGATTGCCGGATTTAAATCATTACGTCTAACTAGGGTTTTGTTGTCTTTAGGGTTTCCGGTTGACTTTTATATTAGGGTTTAAGCTAAACCGATTCCAAAACTTTGGGGGTTTACAGTTATTCTGATATTGTTTGCCCTATTAGCTTCCCATTGAACCATTTATGAATTGTCATTGATACCATTGCAACATGGTAAAGGGTAGCTTAAGCACCTAACAAACATGCCCAGCTCCAGTTAAGGTTGTTGCTCCTAAGATCGGATTAAACGACAAAATCACATTCAACACTCAATTATTAGGTCTTCTTTAAATATTAATTTGTTTTTCATATGCCTATCCTAGCATGCAACAAACATGTTATTGCGTACCTAATCTAAAATCTAATGAAGATCAAATGACAGTCTAGAAGATAAGACAAAACGTAGATTCAAGTATTTGTTTAAGAAATTAAACTCATATAAGCAATTAAATTAATTATTCATTTATATCAGACTTATTTAAAATCTCATTCGATCAGACACTAAGTAGGAACCCGTCATGGTTGCAAAGATCACCCTGCCTAGATACGGACAATTCTCCATTGTCTATCAAACTATTTCTTTTCTCTTTATTTATAATTTTTTTATTATAGAAACATCATAATGCGATTCATTATAAAAAATACTCATATTCCAAGCAAGCATACATTTGAAACAATATATTGCCTATATTATTCATAGTTTATCCTAACATTTTAGTCTAAACCAATTATTATCTATTAAGCCTATTTTAATTTAATCTTAGCTAAATTGATTAGAACTAATCAATCTAATTCATTTTAGCTTACTAAAGTCTATTTAGTCAAGTTAAACTTAGATTTATTAACTAAGTTTATTTTATACTTAAGATTCCTTTCATGACTATATCTATGTTAGATCTAATTTGTTATTAAACCCATTAATTCACTTAATTCATTCTTATTTATATAAATTATCTAACACATTATATTAATTATCATTCCTTTATTTCTTTTTATTTTTATTTATTTGTGTATTTATTAATTTTATATGAGGAACACATGAAGATAGGGTAGTTGTCTACCCCATCGTGTTTCTATTATATGAGAAGCACGGCTAAATACATTTTACCATGTTCCCATCGTGTACAAAAGGGTGAAAAACACAATCAAGCATAGGTGGAAACACGGTGGGATACAATTAGCTGTGTTTTATTCGTGTTTCACTTAATATATATATTAAACACACATGAAAACAAAAAGAAACACGAGAAGATAAGGGATGCCATGTTCCCATCGTACTATTCTAGAAATGTATTTATAAAACAAAAAGAGAGAAGCATAATTAGATAGTGCAGCTGTGTACCAACCATATTTCTTCTCGTGTGTTAAAATTTCATATGTTTTTGAAAAACTCAAAATGAGCATGACCATATATATTCCATTGTGTATCCTTTGTGCTTATATACGAAAATAGAGCATGTGTGTTTTGTCCTACTTTAACTACTTATTTTACATCTTATTTCAATGTACAACACTTTAAACTCAATATACAATTTATAAAAATGATTTACAACATCTATATTCATATTTTTACTTCATATTTCATCAAGTCATGCCATCAAATATCTAACCTATATATGTATATACTAACTTAGATTTTAAATATACATGTTCATATATCTTTTGTTTTCCAATTTTATCACAAAACCTACTTAAATCTAGTAGCTATTCATAATATACAATCATCAAAATACAGAAAACAACAACAAAGCTTACATTTTTAGCTATTTCACACAACTTGATCTTCTTTATCATTACTTCTTTTTAGCTAATGAAACTCCTTCTAACTTGATTCCCAACTCCTATCATATTTTTTATCTTCAATTTCCCTTTTGATCCTCTTAAAATTGGGATTTAAGGTGATTAAATGAAAGAAAGAAAAGAGAAAATGAGAGAGAAGAAGAGGAATGCTGGAATTGAGAAAAACAAGGAAAAGAAATGGAAAAGAAGAAGGAAAAAGTGAGGCAAGTAGAGAAAAAGGAAAAAGAAAGGAAACGATAAGGATAAAAAATATTTTAGGGTAGAGATACTCGGTTTAATCTTTCTGATAATTATATTAAGTATCAAAATTTAATTATAAATAATTGAAAATTTATATATTAGAATTTAATAACTTGATTTAGAAATATAGATTAGAAGTTTAGTTTACAAGAAACTGATACTTAAATTAAATTTAGGTTTAACAATCTATATTTTTAAATAAGTAGTTGAATTAAAAAATTATAGGGATTTGAGAAAATAAAAATTTATTAAAGTTTGAAGATTTAACAGTTTGCAAAGCACTCAAAATGATTGTTTTAAGATTTAGGAACATGGATTTGAAGAAAAGAGATTCTAATTTGAAAGTTTGTAAAAGATTATGAAATTCAATTTGTCAACAATAGATAGATGCAACAACAAAAGCAATTTTGAAAGAGATTTTGAGAATCTCAAATTCAATTTAATCTACTTACTAATTTGATTATGTCAATTATTAATTATTATTTATTTATTTGATTTAGTTAAACTATCTAAGTTAAATTTCTAAGTCAAGCTTTAATTCTATTTCAAATATAACCATCTATTTTATTATTCAATTAAACTCATTTCTAACTTTGTTAGGTGTAAGATTAAGTTATTTTAATGCAAATCTGATATAAAGCACCCTTTGCCTACAGAATATATAGCGAACAATGACATTTATTTGAAGAAACACGGAACCCTTAGCAATAGCAGTAGCAGTTGAAGAAGGTCACATTGGAGGTTAGTAGGAACAGAGTCCCAAGTTTCCTCGACCTCATGTAACCAGATCGGATGGCATTCCGCTTCATATCATATGGCTAATTGGCTATAGGCTATAGCAAGAGGATGGAGTAATATTATTGTAAAACTTAGGGATACAACCAGATCGGCCATTAACGGGTTTCCGACCAGTTCAACCAGATAAAAACCCTATAGGATCGAACCCGATAAAAACCTTATAGGGTCGAACCCTATAGGGTAATAGGTCGGGTTTGGACTTAGGTAAAAAACTCTGTAGAGTATTAGGGTCGGGTTTGGATACTACTAAAACCCAATGAGTACCCACTCAACCCGTTAGTCCAAGTAAAAAAAAATTATAATGTAAATATATTTACTAAATATAAACATAGTAACATGCTAAATTTAAAAATAGATTGATAAAGAGAAGGTGAATTGCTATATTATTAGATTATTTTATTAGGTTAATAGTCAGGCAGGTAAACGGGTGAGTGGAGGGTTTTAGAGTAAACCCTGTAGGGCGGGTTTGAATATAGAAGAAAAACCTTATAGGGTTATAGGGTCGGGTTTGGTATGCCCTTTAGTGTAGCGGGTTTGGGTTCGAGTTCATATGACCCGCCTGAAACCCGACCGGTTGCATCCTTCGTAAAACTTCTTCTCCTCTCTCCTCTTCTCGCTTACAAGGGCTCCCCCTAGCCCATAACATTCCACGTGTAGGAAATTTTTTGCCAGTGAGTCTTGTCTTGTAGGCGTTTATGTTAAATAATGGCCTAAAGGAGTTTAAGCTAGCCCCAGCTCAGTGTACTTGGAGCCCATAACTCCATATATTTAAATCCAACTGGTCCCACGACAACTTACTCGTAGCTTCATGATGCAAATTAAGGAATGTAGCAGTCCTATAATGCTCAATTTATTATCTGCCACTTTTTGGTTTTGCTCTTTTCCAATTTATTATGCCTTTTTAATTTTTTTTCCACTTTATCCATCCAACAATCTATCAACTTAGCAACATCTAAACAAAATTGTTCTATTTAGATCTACAAATCTAAGACAGTTTAGTTGCATAGTAAATTTAAAAATTGATTTGGTATCTCTCAATGATCCATCTTCTTTAATTAAAAAGAAAAAAAGCTTTCTACATTCAAATTTATTTAAATCGAATTTGAAATTTTAAAAATATCCATAATCTATGTAATTTATTCGAAAGAAGATGGTTTTTCTGTTGACTCTCTCTCTAGTCATCAATTAGGAATACTATATAGCATTCATAGAAGTTCTCTTTAATTTTCAAACAAAAAAAAAGTTATCTTTAATATAATTTATTATTATTATCTTCTCATAGTTTTCATATAAAAATTATGAAAACACTATATATATGGTAGTTGTACTTTATATAATCAATATCACCTAAGTTATATACGATACCACATAGATATCAATTATTAATTTACATGATTAAATATATAGTAAATTACATTATAATTTTAGTTATATATAGTATGCATACAATAGTAATCATATCTATATATAATTTGCCATATACAACACCTAGAATATCACATGTGATATGCATAATATGTGTTGCATTATATTATCTATATAAGATAATACGCCTTATGCATTGTATTATAATTATAAGGTGTTTTTTTTCAGAGAAATGATGATTCATAATGAATTGCTACTATGCAAAATAATGTATAGCAATCAATGTCATCACATATATAACGCCCTAAATTTAATCAAGACATTACTGCCACGTATAATACTTAAGTATTATACGCTCAGACTTCCTAGAATAATATGTTCATTTCGAACATTTGCTAACCGGTTTTATATTATGAAATCATTTAATTAAGTTCTATGAATCACTGGATTTATAACTCACAAAATAAACTTTAGAAAAATATTTAAAAGATCTCTGCTCCTTACCAAAGCAGATCAATTTTCTAAGAAACAAAATCTTACAAAAACATTTTATAATCTACTCTCATGAGTAAAATGACATTTACAAATATATGGGCATCACTAGGAGCTATGAAAGAATATTACAACTTGAAAATATAAATCCAGCACTTAAAACAAAATGAAAACAAAAAAATATAAATAAATCCATCGGCCCTACTTCACTCACTCCTCTCCAACTTCTCGGATTACCCATACCTGAGTCAAAGATAACCATCATCATCAACCACATCACCACCACCACCAACATCATTCAAAGCAATAACATCATCATCATAACATCAATGTCATCATCATTCATCAATCCTCATCATTGCTATCAACATCAATCAACAGTACCTGGAAAAGACAATAACAACAATAATAATGAGCCAAAGCTCAGTACATAGTAACGAAATCACACACGAACTGGCATAAGAGCTTAACTATATGCAAGCAACAACAATAATTTATTATCTTTAATTCAAAGTAAACAAATCAACTCTGGGGTACCCACACTCCAAAACAATCCAGGGGAAATCGAGGTCCTGAGTAACAGCAGCTACTCACGGAGTTGATATAGGCAGTCCGGATACCTATATCTCCAATGTTTAACAAAGAAAGGGAAAACAGCCTCATCTAGGGTTCATAACAGTTACACACACTCTACTTATCCCAGTCCATAACATCAGTTAGTTCAATTGGTCCCATAAATGTAAACTAAAATATGTTACTTCATTTCGAGCCTAGGTAGACGTTACCTCGATGCTGCTTGCCTTATTAGCTACCTGCTAAGTTACATACAAAACAACCATTGCATCATGGTTGCCATTACATCATGGTAAATTTATCGTTGTATCATGACATCTTAGTGCTTAACTACTGTATTCGCTCAAACAAGGTTGCCACTCCTTGAACTAGATTGAACAGCACACACACAACCAATACTCATTAATTGTTAAGCCGAGTTTAAGTTTTAGTTCATTTTAGAATGTCTATCCTAACAATCATCACACAAGTTGCTGCGTACCTTATATTTGAAATCCATATAGGCTAAGAAAGTAAACCAAAAGCCAACTTAGAAGATAGAACAGGTATTCATATCTGTAGATTCAAGAATTAAACTCATATAAGAAATTATATTAATTATCCATTTATCTTAAATTTTTATTAAAACCTTATTTGATTAGACACTAAATAGGAACTCCACTATGGTTGCGAAAATCACCCTGCCAAAATACAGACAGTTCTCCTTTATTTGTCAATTATTTTCCAAGCAATCATACATTTGAAACAACATATTCCTCATGTTATCCTAAGGTTATCCTAACATGTCATTTTAATCCAATTATTAACTATTAAATTCATTCTGACTTAATCCTAACCAAATTGATTAGAGTTAATCATTTAATCCAATTACTAAGTTAAGATAGTTGAACTTAATCAACCTAATTTATTTTAGCTTACTAAAGTCCGTATAGTCAAATTAGATTGAGATTATTAACTAATTCATTTTATAATTAAGATTCATACTAACTGAAGTCTATGTTAACTCAATCTTAGCCATAATGATTATACTTAATCAATCTAATTTATTTTAGTTCATTCAAGTTCATTATGCCAAGTTGAACTTAGATTATTAACTAAGTTCATTTTATATCGAACTCTATATGCAATCAAATTACCTATTAAATTTATAAATTCACTAAACTCATACTTAATTATATCATTCAACCAGTATAATACATCAACTATTATTTATTTATTTCATTTGAGCTAAAAAAGATTCATTTAATACTTAACCACACACATTTAACTAGTAAAATAAGGTTTTAACTTTGTTTGAAAAATATAGTAGCTAAAAAGAATTAAAATTTAGCCTTGATACTTTTTGAATTTACAAAAACATAAAACATGAAATTTTATATCTCTATTTAAGATTTCCAACGCAATTTGAATTACCTCAATCCAAGTTCATATGAAAAAGTTATGATCAAAATAGTATCATGACCAAAGAGAAGCACATGCAGATACATTGACCATGTTCAGATTGTGCTATTCCAGAAAAATTTGTATTCTTTGAGTTTTTTTTTTTTTTTTGAGATCTAAAAGAAGCACGAGTGAATGGGGAAGATCATGTACAAGTCGTGCTTCTCCTCGAGTGAGTTAAAAACATGTGTTTTCAGGCAATAGAGAGGAGCACGGTGCAATATAATGACCCGTGTATACCCCGTGCTCTTTGTTTTATTCTTGTTTTTTAAAACTTTACTTGTTTTTCAACTTATTACATCATTTTTCATTATTTAAAATTCTATACTCAACATATAAGCCTAGATTCATCATCTCTAAAATCTATATACATGTTTTGCTTCATTAAACTTCAAACCACACCATGAATCATCCAACCCATACAAGCAATATACAACACATAAACACAACTTCTAATACTTCAATTCCCATTTGTCTTTATCAAAACACATCCAACTACTTCATCAAAACCCAACTTAACACATGCATATATCTACTTAGGTTTTCAACTTCCATGCACAAATCCTCCTCCATCACAAATTTTATCACAAACCCAACTTCTTAGTTCTAATTCATCATAAACAAGAACAAACAATAATTAAACAAAGAGAAAGAAAACTTACTTGATTTAAGAGAAACTCAAGCATCCATACTTCACTACTACCACTACTTTTGGTTAACACCACTTCTCCATGCTTGTTCTATACTTTCATCTTGTTTTTATCTTCCATTTCCTTTTTAATTCTTGTTGTAATTTAGATTTGATGATTAAATTAAAGAAAGAGAAGAGAGAAGAAAGGAAAAAAAAAAGAAAAGAAAGAAAATAGGAAAAGGAAAGAGAGAGTAGGGAATGAAAATAGGGAAAAGGAAAAAAGGAGAAAAGATAAGGATTAAGGAAAACTTAGGATATTTTTAGAATAGGGTATCAAACCTAAAACTTTTTGATAAATATCTTTAGTATCGAAAATAATTAGAAAATAATTTGAGAACATATATGTTATAAGTTTATTATTTGATATTAAAACACGATTCAAGAGTTTAATTTATGAAAATATGACATTTAACTCATATTTGGGTCTAAAACTGATGTTTTTAAACAAATAATTGATTTAAAAAATTAAAAAGATTTTGCGATATGAAAGTTAACCAAAGTTTAAAGGTTTGAGAATTTACCAAACATTTAAAATATTTATTTGAAAATTTAAGAATTCGAATTTGAAGTAAAAGGAGTTTATTCAAAATATAAGATTACGTAATATTGGATAATTTGTCTTATAAAATCAATAGAAGATGAAATAGATATTTTGAAAAGAACATTTAAAATCTCAAATCTCAAATTTACGTATTTACTAATTTAATTATATCAATTCATCTATTCCTTTTTCCATTGTTTACTTATTTTATTCATTTAAATTATCTAAATTATATTCACAACTAATTATCTATCATATTATTCAATTAAACCATTTTTAAATTAACTAGGTGAGGGTTTGAGGTATTTCAACACACATTTTTCATAAATAAATCTATCTTGAAAAGAATATTTAAAATCTCAAATCTCAAATTTACCTATTTACTAATTTAATTATATCAATTCATCTATTCCTTTTTCCATTGTTTACTTATTTTATTCATTTAAATTATCTAAATTATAATCACAACTAATTATCTATCATATTATTCAATTAACCCATTTTTAAATTAACTAGGTAAGGGTTTGAGGTATTTCAACACACATGAATTGTCATTCAACAATTTATTTTTAATTTTTTCATAAATAAATCTATCTTGAAAATATAAGATTAAGTAAATGTTGGATAATTTGATTTATAAAATCAATAGAAGATGAAATAGATATTTTGAAAAGAACATTTAAAATCTCAAATCTCAAATTTACCTATTTACTAATTTAATTATATCAATTCATCTATTCCTTTTTCCATTGTTTACTTATTTTATTCATTTAAATTATCTAAATTATATTCACAACTAATTATCTATCATATTATTCAATTAAACCATTTTTAAATTAACTAGGTGAGGGTTTGAGGTATTTCAACACACATTTTTCATAAATAAATCTATCTTGAAAAGAATATTTAAATTCTCAAATCTCAAATTTACCTATTTACTAATTTAATTATATCAATTCATCTATTCCCTTTTCCATTGTTTACTTATTTTATTCATTTAAATTATCTAAATTATAATCACAACTAATTATCTATCATATTATTCAATTAACCCATTTTTAAATTAACTAGGTGAGGGTTTGAGGTATTTCAACACACATGAATTGTCATTCAACAATTTATTTTTAATTTTTTCATAAATAAATCTATCTTGAAAATATAAGATTAAGTAAATGTTGGATAATTTGATTTATAAAATCAATAGAAGATGAAATAGATATTTTGAAAAGAACATTTAAAATCTCAAATCTCAAATTTACGTATTTACTAATTTAATTATATCAATTCATCTATTCCTTTTTCCATTGTTTACTTATTTTATTCATTTAAATTATCTAAATTATATTCACAACTAATTATCTATCATATTATTCAATTAAACCATTTTTAAATTAACTAGGTGAGGGTTTGAGGTATTTCAACACACATTTTTCATAAATAAATCTATCTTGAAAAGAATATTTAAAATCTCAAATCTCAAATTTACCTATTTACTAATTTAATTATATCAATTCATCTATTCCCTTTTCCATTGTTTACTTATTTTATTCATTTAAATTATCTAAATTATAATCACAACTAATTATTATCATATTATTCAATTAACCCATTTTTAAATTAACTAGGTGAGGGTTTGAGGTATTTCAACACACATGAATTGTCATTCAACAATTTATTTTTAATTTTTTCATAAATAAATCTATCTTGAAAATATAAGATTAAGTAAATGTTGGATAATTTGATTTATAAAATCAATTGAAGATGAAATAGATATTTTGAAAAGAACATTTAAAATCTCAAATCTCAAATTTACCTATTTACTAATTTAATTATATCAATTCATGTATTCCTTTTCCATTGTTTACTTATTTTATTCATTTAAATTATCTAAACTATATTCACAACTAATTATCTATCATATAATTCAATTAAACCATTTCTAAATTAACTAGGTGATGGTTTGGGGTATTTCAACACATATGAATTATCATTTAATGATTCATTTTTAAATTTTTTCGTAATAAATCTATTTTGAAATATTACCTATACATTTATCATCTCTTTACAATAAAGACAGGCGCTATTATAGATATTTTACTTTTACTTTAATAATTATTTATTTTATTTTTTTAGATTAAGTAAATATTATTATAGCCGTTACAACTCTATTATATTGCTATTAAATTGGAATTCAATGCTCCCTCTTATTCAATATGAGAAAGTGAACGAGCCATTAGTAAATGAAATTATCATGTGGTTTAATATGTATGTCTAAATAAATATATATTGTGTCTCTATACATTATTATCATATATTATCTTTTATTTATTTGTTGTAGAAAACTAATAAATAAAATAGAGTTATGAGAGAATAATATTAACTTGATTCATTCTCTAAGCTAAAAAGAATGCAGAGAAGCGACAAGTGATACTATTATTATAATTATTATTTTTTTTAATTGGCATGTTTAGTTGTACTTGTTGTTTTATATAATAATACCATGAAAAAATAATTTTAAGTATCTTGATGGCTCCCCTACCTCTTAATCTTGCGGCGGTCCCTCCTTATGGGCCTCCACATGATTTAAGGGACAAGCTATGATTTCGTTTACAGATAGTTCGATGCTTAATGTATTCGTGTTAGGGCATGAAGGTGCTCATATGTTGAACCAAAGCGGCTTGATTTCAATGCAATTATGGAATCAGTTATGTTTTATTGAAGATTTTAGGACCATGGACATTACGATCATGCTTTTAATAATAGGCTCTCATGAAAATATGCCTACCACAAGATGGTGAAGCCAGAGCGAAAACTAAGAATTTGTTCCATTGTTGAATTAGAGGTTCAAGTCAAATTTTAAGGAGAATATACATGGCATAAATTACTCAAAATGATACAATAAAATTATAATATTAATAAGAAAATTACGTTTGTGATGTGTGGAGTCTTTAAGTGCAATATAAATGTGTGTGTGTGTGTTTTTTTTAAATACTTATATACTGCATTTTGATACAAACGTGTTTTAACCCTTGATTCTTTTAGAAGTTTATAAAGGTTAAAACATGAAAGTTGTAGATTTATATTTGTAATAAAAGATATCTTGTGATAATCATCTGTTTCAAATGTTATTATACTGTATAGGGCTATTTAATAATATTAAAATAACGCAAAATAGATCTTATGAAATAGTACGGCTTTAGATAAGATAAACTGGAAACAGGGGACAACATAAATAGTAATAGTTAAGCCAATATTGGGTTTTGAATTATCGATATAACGACATTTCACAAGTTATTTGCCTATAGAACGCTTTTATGTCTTCACTTGCCAGGTCAGAGTTTCCAAACCAGAAAATACTGTCAAATCACGGAGGAAACATAGAAATATATAATCGGATTAGGAGAATTGAAAATTCCACAACGTAACCTAGGAAAACACTATATATATACATATATATATATATATGGGAAGGAAAAATAGAAATATATAATAGGATTAGGAGAATTGAAAATTCCACGACGTAACCGAGGAAAACACTATATATATATATGTGGTTAACAAATGTATCACGTTGAGAAAGTGTACTTTTGGTTCTAATTTCATAAGCAAAGGAGTATGAATCAGGTTTTTTCTTTCTTTTTTTTTTTTTAATTTTTTTTATTGTTCTAGGTCCGTTGCATGAAGTATTGAGTTATGTGGATTTATGAACCCTGTTTCTTTTGGTGTCCAATGTTTATTAAAATGACCATTGATTTTATAACACTTTATGGTTTCCTCCCTAGGTTGCTTGTTGGATGATGTCTATAAAAAATCATGGTACTTTTATTGGAATAACTTTTTTAAAAAAAAATTGTATTTTTTTCTACTTAAATTATTATATAACATGGTTTTATATTATCTTTTCTAAACAAGTTTCATGGTTTATAGCCAATAATCTAGATTTCAGAATTATAACGAAAAGAGGTTGATGGTAAATTTTTAATCAAATGACCAATAAAAAAAGAAGTTTATCATTGTTTTTTATAAATTAATCAGACACGAATTTTGTTAGTCTTGTGGACATGACAAGTGCAGTCTTATATCCTGCCGACATCGACTCAAAAGCTAAACGATTTAATGAAATAATATAAAATAAAATAAAAGGCACTACTAGTTATTGTAATCTTGGAAGGTGCTACAATTGGTAAAATAGGACTCTATCTTTTTTTTTTTTTTTTTCTTTCTTCCTTCTTTTAATGTGTTGCTTTTCAATGCCAAATTAAAGAGTAAATAGTAAATTGTAAAACATAAGATTGAAATAATTAATTGTTTATTAACAGCGGGTTCATTCATTTGAGCATTATACACTCTCAAGTCACTCAATTTATTTTTCAATACATAAGCATTGTCATAATTTTTAGGTTGGTAATTCCCTACAAAATCAACTAAAATTTGCTAGCCTGTTAACTTTCCCTATTTTACTCAAGTGAACAAAAGCACTCCTACCAATAGTGATTTATACGCAAGCCTACTATTTTTTTTGAATGCCTATTATCGTAATTTTCAATTTTTTAAATTATAGGAAGAAATAATTTCTTTGCAGTTCTAGTAATATTGTTTTAACGTCCTAAACTGAGGTATTACAACCCGCCACATGTCCTCTCTTCAAAGGCACATGCAAATGCTATAAATATATAAACCACAAAATATATATCATTACATAACTCCATATCTCACATAAATAATACTCAATATGAAAATCCAGATAATATAATTTCAATAACGTCTATGTTGGCCTAAACCAAGCCAACTGATAAAAATCCACATAAGAAACATAAAACTAATAACTCATAAAATCTTTTTCAACTGGAAATCTAAAGAATATCTAATAACTCATTATGATCAATAAAACTCTACTCCAGCCATCTACATAACAGCTGGGCAATCGGGTCCACTATTGTCCTCCCTAGGCTCTATGAATATATTAAAGCCAGATAAATCATACACTATCTGGTCTTCACCTGTTCCTGAAAAATAAATAAGAATGAGCATAAAGGCCTAATACACCCAAACCGAAAACACAGGCATATGATCATACATCAGACAATTATTATATTTTTATTAATCCAGTATACAACACAGTTTAAGATCATCCGCGACTAATCCCAAACTTGGAGTAACTCAGACTTCTTAAAAACAAGCAGTATAGGAAAATAAGTAATATATATATACGGTGTTGGGAATCATCCACATACTCGGGTGCCGTACTTGCACTACTCCTAAACTACCGGAATCATCTCTATGTATGAGTCTACTTAGGACAATCTCACACATAGATCATCAGGTTACTAGCGTTAGTATCACACTCTGCGTGGTCTTTACTAACCGTAGCCACTCACAATCAACACTCAATTCAATTAAACTCAAATATAATTAGGTCAGATTTATAAACTAATTCTACAAGCACAAACAAACAAGCATAGTAAGGACGTACTTGTTTCCGCTTAAGAAATAGAAATCCTATCCTCAAATATACCCCTAAACAAAGAATCATTTGTTCTGCAAATCAATTTACACATTGATAACAATATAAGAAATATAAACCATAACCCTAATTCATCAAAACTAGAGTCTCTAACACACTGTTTTACTCGTGAAATTTGTAGAGTCACCAAATCTCCAACTCAACACCACGAAATAACAAAACCCTAATTCATACGAATACCTGTTCACCATTGTTCATACATTCCCAAATCATCCTCAACAACAAATATGATTGAATTCTCCTAAAACTTAAGATCTATGAGTTATAGTTCCAAATTGACTCTTACCTGCTTCAATTGATTGTAGACCTAAAAATCCCCAATTTCTACACTTTGGGTTTTCCTTCAATTTCCACCAAAGATCAATTCTCCTTCATTAATCAATTAACACAAACCTTAGAAAGAAACTTTCTAATTCAAACTAAAGGAATAGGAGAGATTACTTACCCAATTTCTTGTAGAAATCCACCTTGGAGAGTATCTACTAGGTTTACAAAAGCTTAGGAGAGGTTATGAGGGTTATGACTGAGTTTAGGATATATTTATAGAGTCGAATCTCAAAGGGATATAGGCTGGATGTGTAGGAAACAAAGCTGGTGGCTTAGAACTCTCAGATCACAAAATTTTGTTTAAGGCTGCCACTTAGACCGGCGACCAACTTATCTATGTCGGCAGCTTATCCAAGTATGCCAATGGCCTAAAGGCCAGCGTACGACCAATTTCCAAATTCATATGATTTTCCTCCGAAGCTTCAAGCTGGTGTTTAGGCCGTCGTCCTTTGTATTTAGGTTGGCAGCTTAGGATTATAGGCCGGTGGCCTATATGCTGTCCTACTCTAAAATCGTATAATCATTCGCGTACGTCTTCCTCAGGTCCAGATTTATCTGTTCCAAAACAGAAATACCCTTTTAAAAAAACTATTTATTACATGAATAACTCTCACTATGAAATATTTACTTGTATATTACATCTCTCTCCCCTTTAACGAAACTTTCGTCCTCGAAAATTACCTCATTTATTGAATAGCTCGAGATATTTTGCTTGCATTTCCTTCTCAAGCTCCTAAGTAGCTTCTCTCTCCATCTGATTTGTCCATTGTACCTTCACATATTTGATTACCTATCTCCTCAACATCTTCTCTTTAGTATCAATGATCTACATGGGTCTTTCAATAGTAGTGAGATTAGGACGCACATCCAGAGGTTCTAATTCAGTTATCTGCTCGAGGTCTTTCAAATACTTCCTTAACAGTGACACGTGAAACACATTGTGCACTCCTCCAAACTAGGCAGTAAAGCTAGTCTGTAAGCCACATCGCCTATCCTCTCTAAGATCTTGTATGGTCTCACGTACCTAGGGTTGAACTTGCCTCTTAACTCGAATCTGACGACACCTTTAGTTGGCGAAATTTTAAGCAACACATGCTCTCCGACCTAAAACTCCAAAGGTCTCCTTTTTTTGTTATCATAGCTTTTCTATTGGCTCTGAGCGGCTTGCAATCTTTGTCGGATCAATGGGACTTTATCGTTGGTGTCTTGTATCAATTTTGGTCCCAAAATCTGCTTGTCTCCTACTTCATCCCAATGAATTGGTGATCGGCACTTCCCACCATACAAGGCTTCATACGATGGCATCCTAATTGAAGCTTGATAATTGTTGTTATACGCGAACTCCACTAGAGGCAAATACTCATCCCAGCTACCTTTCAAGTCTAATACACAAGCTCTCAACATGTTTTCAAGAATCTAAATTATCCTCTCAAACTGTCCATTTGTTTGAGGATGATAGGCAATACAAAACACAACTTTAGTGCCTAAAGCTTGATGTAAGCTCTTCTAAAATCTTCCAACAAATCTAATATCTTTGTCAGATACAATTGTCACTGGGACTCTGTGTATTCTCACGATCGTTTTGATGTATAACTGTGCCAAACATTCCAACAAGTATTAACACTCTTAAGCCAACTCCGATACGGACGGTCTCCTTTAAAGCCTGTTTAGTTTCTACGAAGTTGACAACCCCATGATAACCTACAAGTAGACTCACTGGTCCCAACAAGCATTACCACAAAATCGAAATTTTAATACATGATAGGAACACCATACTAATGCTATATGATGTTATGAAATGCATGTCACATTAATATTAAAAGTCTATTAAGCTTAAATTCCATATTAACAAGTGGTAATATCAACTTCAAACACTCAATAAGACAATTATATATTAATGTCAAACAAGTAGTTGTCGCTTCAATTACTAAGAATTACAACTCAAGCATACAACACATACTATGTAATATTTCTCATCCCCATGCAATTGATTCCTTATGCTTACAATTAAACTATATTCCACTATTTGCAAACACAAAGAAGGTGCTAGAATTCAAGTTACTCACCCATGCATCCTCCTTAATCGTCGTAATAGTCCGACAGAAAGTCCAAATTATGTTCTAGGGTTCCTATAAGATAGAAAACTTGTATTACTCTCTACTTAGCAAAGACAAGAAGGATAAAGCAAGGTTTTAAAGCTAAAGGAGACAAAGGAACACTTTCTGGTTGCTACGCCTCCCAACACGCCCCGTGACAAGGGTTGTATTGGACAGAGCAAAACACAAGCCTCACTACGCCCCCCACCATACCTATGCTAATGAGCATTTGATGACCAGTAGCCACTATGCCCCCGTGGTGGCAGGGTGAACGAAAACAAAACTCACCACGCCCTTCACCATGCCCCGTGATGGCCCAAATTTCACCAATTCGAAACCACCATGCCCCCCACCACGGGCCGTGGTACTTCTACAGTGAACACACACTTAATTCATACAATTTTTACACACTTTAGCTAATTCCAATTGTCTTATTTCCATCCAAAAAACTTGTATATCATGAAATAAGACTCAAATTCACCATCCACTCCTTCAAATCTTCTAACTCATCTCTAATTCCACATTAAAACTCCAACTATCAATCCAACCATTAACTTTAAACATTGAAGCTTCAACACCACTTTTCTATCACCCTACTTCATATATCAACAACTAAAACTCATAACCAAACTCATGAACTTCCAAAATCAACCATAAAACCAACAACACACTCAACCTATAACTACTCATGATAGGGATCAAATTCCCTAGTCAAAATTATTAAATATTTCAGATGGCATGAAGAAGAGTTCTTATATTATAGGAGCTTTATTTATGGATTATTAATTAGATATAGAAATTTCTTATTTTCATAGTTATTAGTCTTTATTATCTTTTTAGTTTTTATTGTCATTAATTAGGTCTTTTGGGGAACTATTATAAATACCCCCATTTGTATTGGGACTCATTAGCTTTTGGTGATTTGATATTATATTATTGAGAGATTTTCTCTTGTTTACTTTTATCAATCTATTACTTAGATTGTGGCGAGTTTCTGATCTTATCAATCTTCTATATTATGGCGATCAAACCGATCTTATCAATCTCTAACAGATTGTGGTGATCAAATCATTCATCTTTCTTATGAGTAATATCAAGAGAGATCGAGTGTAGTTCGGGCTAGTTGTCGTAAGTCATATCCATAGCAAGCACTATCCATATCATTTAATTTTCTTTACATCCTACACATAAAAACCCTTAAAAAGATCATCTTTGTTGTATTTGATTATTTGATTAAGAGATCCACTACGTACCCAATTTGAGATCACTGTGCCTTGTGTTTTAGGCACATCATCTTTATTTTATGATGTGCCTAAAACCTTAGACACAGTGTTCTCAAACGGGCACGCAGCGGATCCTAATGTCAAATGCTCAAACAAAATGAAAAATGGTGTTTTATGGGTTTTGTATTTTGATTACAAGGAAATAAAATGGATATGATCGATGTTGGAAAGGATATGACACACCAAATCAACTCGAAATACACTCACTCTCGTTGATATTACTCACAACAAGAAAAAAATGGTTTAATCACCACAATCTAAAAGATTGATAAGATCAGAAAATCGCCACAATCTAAGAAATAGATTAATAAGAGTAAACAAGAGAACTCTCTTTGATATTACACACAATAAGAAAAAGTGGTTTGATTACCACAATCTAAAGATTGATAAGAACGAGTGTTCACCATGATCGCAGGAATCAATAAGAACGGGATCTCGCCACAATCAAACAATTGATTGATAAGAGAAATAGAGAGAAAATTCTCACTAAGGTTTCAATCACATCTAAAAACAAGAGAAAATCTCTCAATGATATAATATCAAATGACCACGGGAGCGCCTAGCGCCCAGAGGAGCAAAGCGAATTTTCCTTTCAGGGTAAAGCGGCGCATAAAAAAGGGCTGGCCCGTCAAAAGTCCGGTTCCTTCGCGAACGAAGTTCAGAATCAACAAGGGTTCGTAGAACGAAAGGAGTGTACAACTGGGGCTGCGCCCCACTTTGTTGTTCGTAACGAGGGAGAGATAGAATGGAGTTCTTCACGAAGTTCAAGACAAAGGAATAAAAAAGAATTTCTCTGTGGCCTCCTCGTTTTGAGACATTATGGCTTTGGGGTCGACCCCGGTAACAAAGAAGGAATCCATAAAAACTTGGTATCCGACACCATGAGAAAATACTACCCTCATGATTAGACCATGTCCCTGAGATTTGATAAAAGAAAGGTGCATTAGCGGTTAATACGTTGTAATTGGAAAAGTTATTAGGAATATGATGGAACGAAAGACCAAGGAAAGAGAGAAGAATGCACCAAAATGCAGGTGCTGCACCAAACGCTGGTGGTTCTTTCTTGTTGTAAGTGAATGCAACGAAAAGACCCGGAAATAACGAATAATGAAACAATTCATATATTGACATTTCATATTTAACAAGATGTATTCGCTTCTCGACGCCAGTTGGCTTGGTCCAACCAAGAAGACATACATGGGATAAAGAAAGGCATTGTTTGAGCTAAGTAAAGCTTGGCTACCTAGCAAGAAAACGGATGCGCTAAGGCTTTAGGCTTTCGCGCTAGCGCGCTCCATCCGTTGCTTCTTCCTTCGCGGCACACTTTTTATATATCTTTCTTCGGTCATCATTATTGGAAACATGCTATAGGAGCTATATGTACACCGCCGCGTCGAGACTCTGACTCGCTTTCGCAAATAGGATCACTGGCGGCTTCTTGAAGAGGGATCACTCCTAAATGCAACCTTTCTCTTATATACGATACCACTCGCCATGTTTCACGTCAGGATCCGTTGCTCAACCCCCTTAAGTCCGTCCTGCGCGCGTCTGTGCTTGAATAGGCAATCCCGATAGCATTCCTTCACTCATCATATAGAATAACGATCTAGCATTTCATCTATCGGGAAAGACTCTGCTTTGACCATGATCTGCTTTCATTGTTCTCGGAAAAGGATCAGTGAGATGTTTCCGATCATCTCTGGCAGTTATCCGAAATACATCTTCTCTGATTGCATTCCGGACATCCGCCCTATCAAGAGATTCCCCAACTGAAACTATCTGGCTTGAGCGACGGACACCTCTTGACCAGCTCCCATTCCGACCTTTGCTACTGCTATCGGGTATTCATTTATAAATGAAGCAGTTTATGCCCGGGAATAAGAAAACTGTTTATTCCAGGTATTCACTCATCCCCCCTCAGTGGCAAGAGGCGAGTAGATAGCAGACTGTCTTTCATTCCTCATTCCTGTGAGATCAATTGAGCAACTACTTTCCCCATTGACAGCAATCCTTCCATCTTCCGGAACTGGCAATAGGATAGGTTGAAAACCAAGCATCCCGGGGATTCAACCAATTCCAGCGCCGAAACTCCCTTCCTTCCTTTTGGAACCAGATCCAACTGAGAGAACTCTATGCCAGTCAAAGCTGCGGAAGGTATACTAGCCGAGAAGCAAAGTAAGATAGCAGCTAAGTGTGACATTCTCTCGACAGATTATGCCGATCAAACCATCCATCTTTCTTGTGAGTAATATCAAGAGAGATTGAGTGTAGTTCAGGTTAATTGTGATGAGTCATATCCATAGCGAGCGCCATCCATATCATTTGATTTTCTTTGCATCCTAAACATAAAAACCCTTAAAAAGATCATCTTTATTGTATTTGATTATTTGATTGAGAGATCCACTGCATACCCATTTCAAAATCACTATGCCTTGCGTTTTAGGCACATCATCTTTTGGTATCAGAGCTTAGGATTCATCTAGGGTTTTTCGTTCTTCTTTGAGTCTAGGGTTTTTAGATTAGGGTTTTGAGTATTATTATCTTCTTAAATTTTTTTTTTTAGAAAAAGCTATTTATGATTGTGGATTAATAATGGCTCGTAGATACTATTATGAAACACATTTGATAGACATGGCGTTGAATGAAATTGAAAAGAATTTGTCTGAATTTGATTGTAAGCCCTCGTTTTTTTAGCAACCTGAACTCAGTTTCCGAGATTGGAACTAGAAACCAGAACCTTAAAAGAATACTCTAGGACTAGTTGGACCTAGAAACCCTAAGTTTGGCAATTCCGAGAACGAAATCCCGAAACAATAAAAATGAGTTAGCTCTAGAATATAGCCCTAAATAATTTATCAAAACATAAAAAGATCATATTTCAGAAAATACATTTGTTTCGGACCTGATGGATTTGTTCTCGAAAATCGGTCCTCGAGACTTGTAAATAGAAAAATATTATATAGGACTCTTTAGAACCAAAATTTAATAAGGAATTCAAATATATAATTATAAGAATTTTTTAGTTTATAAAAATTACAGTTATAGCTTTTTATCGTATTTTCATTACTACCAGTAATTTAATTATCTAATCTACTTTTTGATTTCTAATCATACTATTCACCAAGTACAATCATCCATACCCTATTCTTACATCCTTACAACCTATTCTTATAAACTTACGTCATTTATTCCTTGCATTTACCTTTCCAATACATATTATTACTTAAATTACTTATTAAAATTTGAATTTTATTACACAAAACAAATCACACAACTCTCTCTCCCCATTCAAAACCGGCGTGATCCCCCTCCCCCATATGCCCTCAAATTGTTTTATTTTTCTTCATTTATTAAATCACACAAAACCCTAATTCTTTTTCTATATAATATCTCTTTTACCTTTCACTTTCTCTCTTTTTACAAACAGATCAAACTTTGGAAAATTTTTCTCTCCCTCTCTTGTGTTGCCGTGAGCCCCCTTCCCTACACACACACACACACACACACTTCTTTTTCTGCAAGTTTTCTTACTCTATATACTAAATAGGTAATATATCTTGACCCTATCATAATAAAACATGTAATGGCAAGATGATACATATGTGGTTCCACTAAAATCCCCATAAGCTTTATGCTAGGGATGTGGAAATACTTAAGCATGATATTCTTGCCATCAAATGTTGTGGATCTTGATATTTAAGTTGTTTTACTAATATTTTGCTATTATTGTTATATGTTGCTCTTATGGATTTTTGGTGCATATTCTTTTATTACTCTCATCCACATAATGCTCATATTTCATTTGCATCCATGACTTGCACGACATAATAGATCCATGAGTTTTGAGTACATAAATGCCATTAAAACTTTGTTTTATGTGAATAAAGAGTTGTACTAGTATAATAATAATGAGGATATGCCTAAAAGTTCAAGACCTATTTTAGTTTCAACAAAAATGATTTTTGAAAATTCGGATGGAAAAAGTCACCTATTTAGAAAAGCTATTTTCCAACTCCAAAATGAAGATCTTACATTTAAAATGAAGGGCTTAGGGATAGGTATCATAAAGGAATGATTTTTATAAGTTGAGCTTAGTTTTACTAAGAGAAAATTTTCAAAAACAAGAAGAAGGTTATAAAGGAGAAGTTAGAACTTATTTCAACCCTAATAAGAACTTGAAATTCGTAACTAGGGTGAAATGCCAAGTAAACACCAATTTTCCAACTCTAAAACAAGAGTTTTATTAAAGAAATGAAAGTCTTAGGGAGTAGGTTTGGTTAGGAATCAATTTTAGCAAGACTAAATGAGTTTTTCCCAAAGAATAACCTTAAGACAATTTAACAAAATTCAGATCTAGAATGACCCCTACTTAAAAATCTATTTCCAAATGCCAAAATGAGAATTTAAATAGAAAAAATAGAAGCTTAGAGTATATAGATATTAAAGACTTAATTTTGACAATAATAAATCGATTTTATCAAAGTATAAACCTAAAACAAAAGAAAGGTTTCTAAACATAGATCACACAATATTTTCATTTCTTAAAATTGTGTAAAATTCGTCATTAGGCAAAACATCTATTTTTCAACTCTTAAGTGAAGAATTTTATTAAAATAATGAAGTTATTAGGCATATAGGTCATCAAGGCTTTATCTTAGTAAAAATATGGATGATTTTCAAAGAGATAAAGCTAGTATTTCTCAACCAAGTGTTCTTGAAATTGTTGCAAAGTAAAGGTTTTCTAGAAAATTCTTTTTAACCAAAAATCATTAAGGATACACATATAGATAGCTCATATCATACCATTCATAATAATAACCTGTAGATATTTCATGCACATATAATATACTTGGTAGGAATAATGTAAGTTTCACAAAACAATTTCGAAAATGCGATTTTTAGCTACTGATAAGAGCTTTCCAAGACCTAAAAGTTTTCAAAACTTATGATAACATCATAAATAGATAGATCTCTCGAAGTAGATAGAAATCGATAGCTTATTTGTGAAATTCCGAGTTAAAATGACCAAGTTATGGCCGTTCTAAGTTGGGATTTCCATGTACCACGAAAATTACAAACTTAAGAGTTTTTATTTAATAAGTTAGAATTAGTTATGGTTTAAAATACTCATTTGGGTATTTCTTTCGTTTAGGTGACCTTGAATCGAAAGAATTCTTATCTCCAGATTGCTACTACTAGAGACCGATATCCATGGCCGAGTGAGTTCACTTTCTTTAAATTATATGTTATGATTGTGCTTGTAATGATAATGGCATTAAAATTAGGATAAGATAAGATTGGAATGTACATGTGAATCCTGCTTGGTTGAATTGATGATAAGAATATCGTAATGGGAATTGTTATAAATATGTGTATGATTTAGTATAGAATTGAAGTGTTTGAAATCTCTACGATCGCCTATAATTCACTTAAATAATATGCCATGACCATATAACTAAATTGTCCATGCATAACATATGTTGAGTCATATTACATTTGTTATTATACCTTTGTGGGAAGAAGGCATAATAGCTAGGCAATGGGTGGGTGTGAAAACTCGGGTATTAATGCGAGGTCGCCTGAATCAAATGGAAGTGGAGTATGCACTTGAATCAACTACATAATTAATGAGTGGGTGGGCACTTGAAACAACCACTAAATGAATGAGAAAAATTGAAATCTATGGTCGTATGAACCTGAAACACTTAATCCCGAATGGAGGGCGTAAATCCATTCAACACAGGACTCCCGAAAAGTCTTATGTATTGTATACTCACGTGCTTGTGCATTTCATATGATTGTTTAATATAACTTGTTTGCCTCATTATTGAATTAAGTATTTAATTTTGGAAGTGAAGCTCACTAAGCTAGCGTAGCTTATACCCCCATAGCTTCTTTTTGATGCAGTTCCCGTACATATGGTTATGTTCTCGGACTTGGTCCATTCAGGTAATGCGAAGTTAGGAGTTTCCCTTAGAATTTTATTATTAGTTTTGTATAGACTTTCATAGGAAACCTTAAACACTCGGGTTGATAATAAAAACTAATATCTTGACTTATTATTTTGCGAGCGAAATGCCCCTCAGTATTTTGTAAATGATTCTGAGATATCTGTGGTTTATGTTTTTATGCTTATTGTATCAAGTTGAACTATCTATCTCCTACTGCATTTGTATTCTATTTTCGTAAGGGAACGCCTTGCATCTAATATAAGACTTTTGAATAACTGTGGTGGTGAGTCCTAAGTTTCGTTTAGCATGCGACGGACTGTTACATTTAGGATACCCTTTGGGGCATGACATTGATGGCTATGGTTCTCTTGGCGATTACCTAGATTGGGAATTTCATGTGGACCAATGCATTAGAACCTTTCCCCCTTCTAGTTGTAAACTGGGGGCTATAATTGTTAAGAAATTGACTGATAGTGCCAAATTGTGGTGGCAAGTCTATATGTTACAACAAACAATGGAGGGATATCGTGAAGGTGTGTCATGGGATGTATGAGTGTTATAGCTGACTATCAGGATCAACTATTTAAGAAATTAGTGATGCTAAAGCAAGGATGTATGAGTGTTAGAGAGTATGCTCAAGAGTTTGAAACGCTTGTTAGACGAAGCGAATTGAAAGAGTCTCCTATATACACCATTGCTAGATTTGTTCATGGCTTAAACTATAACATCTCTAAGAGTATTAGTCATCTCATTTCTTAGACTTTGCAGGAAGCTATCCAGGCAGCATTAAGGAAAGAAATTTCTTTTTCTGTTTCTAAAGTGGTAGAGAAGACTACGCAACTATGGGATTCAGTAATGACTACCTCACTAGATAATTACGATAAACAGGTTTTCTTGGTTGAGAAAGACAGTGTTGGAATTCTTGAAGAGAATCCAAAAGATGACCATGTGAATCGGGCGGAAGACACTGGTGATATGAGTAATGACAATGGGGAAGAATTACCTTCTTTAGTGATGGGAAGAGATGGAGTTGACATGTTCATGAGCCTATAGGTATTTGATTTGATACCGTTTATATTTGCATCTGGAGCTGCTGAGTCTTTCAGGTATTTTTATGTACATCTCCCTAAGTTTATCCGTCCTATTATGATGTGTTGATGGGGTTACCACGAGTTGGAGGTTACTATAATTTTATTTCCAATGTAAGATCATATGAATTGCTTGTTGGAATTCATTGGAGCCTCTATGATGGTGACATATCCTGGAGAAGTGTGAGATTTTTATGTGGTAGCATTATAGCACAGGTGGAGGTTGATTCCTTATCAAGATTCACCAAAGTATTCATGTGGGATCAACATACTATTTCGATTTGTGCAACGTCGAGTTGACATTTGTTGCTTCATTGCTTCATTAGAGTGGGTTAGAGATAATTGTGGCGTTAGCGAGCTAAGACTTTTTGGAGTCAATGCTGAGACACTCTGGAAGTTAATGTTCCAAAGGGGATTTATAGAGTAGGATGCGATTCATGAGCCTAGCTTCGCTGGGTGTGATTATTTAACATTATTTGGATTTTGTAGGTTAATTTCCAATCCTAGAGGATATTCATTTGAGATTTGAGGACGAATCTTCTTTAGCCTTGGGGTGATTATGGGGATCAAATTCCCTAGTCAAACTTATTAAATATTTCAGATGGCATAAAGAAGAGTTCTTATATTATTGGAGCTTTATTTATGGATTATTAATTAGATATAGAAAGTTCTTATTTTCATAGTTATTAGTCTTTATTATCTTTTTAGTTTTTATTGTCATTAATTAGGTCTTTTGGGGAACTATTATAAATACCCCCTTTGTATTGAGACTCATCATTATGGTGATTTGATATATATTATTGAGAGATTTTCTCTTGTTTACTCTTATCAATCTATTACTTAGATTGTGACGAGTTTCTGATCTTATCAATCTTTTAGACTGTGACGATTAAACCGATCTTATCAATCTCTTATAGATTATGGTGATCAAACCATTCATCTTTCTTGTGAGTAATATCAAGAGAGATTAAGTGTAGTTCGGGTTGGTTGCGATGAGTCATATCTGTAGTGAGCGCCATCCATATCATTTAATTTTCTTTGCATCCTAAACATAAAAACCCTTAAAAGGATCATCTTTATTGTATTTGATTATTTGATTGAGAGATCCGTTGTGTACCCAATTCGAGATCACTGTTCCTTGCATTTTAAGCACATCAACTCAAGCATGCAAATAACAAGAACAAAGCAAGAAACACTTGCTTAAACTTGAAGATAGAAGCTAGTCTTGCTTTCCTTGACAATTTAAAAAGAAGAAATTGAAGTTGATGTGGTATATGTGTGTCTACTGGTTTTTAGAATGGATAAGAGAACAAGGAAGATAATTTCTGCTACTTAAAAGATAAACATATGCATATATATAGAAAATTCATTTGACTTTTGAGGCATTATTCAAACTTAATTGAGTGTGTGTGTGTGCATGGGAGTTGTGGTGGTCTTCAAACTAAAATTTGCAGCCAAGAGATTATAACAACACTTATTGCACTAACACATATTTCTATCATTAGAATTATTAATTATTCTAACTCAAACAAAGTTTAGTAACATAATAACTTATAAATTCCCATTTAACAAAATAATTTCTTATAAGAACTTATATCAATACTATTGGTAATTTAGAATTTATTTTTACAAAACTCAATTCTCTAAAAGAATAAAAGAAATGCATAACTAACAATTTTCTCAAATCAAATACATTGATGATTTTAAATTTCTACTCTTACTAAATTGATTTTATAAAAACTATTATACTTAATTTTTTTTTTTTACTTCAATATCAAATACTATCACATACACAATCGACACAATAATTCTTACTTTTAATTCTATTTATGAAAAACTTAGGGATTACATATACCCTTTGAAACAGCATGTGAAATGGCATGTATGGCAACCCGTTTTACTTTCTGACCTTTCTTGCAAAATTGTTTGAAGACTGTACGCCACTAGCCTTTGGTTCCCACGACATCGGCCTCAAATTTTATACCTGTATACCCTATTTTTTTAAAAAAATTTCTTTATTAAATTTTCTCTGCTGTAATTTTATTTCTTTATATTTGTTTCCTTATTTATTACTTAGTCTTATATTTAAGTTGAAAGCTTATATAGCCCTATTGTGTGTACGAATAATAAGTTATGCTTTGTATGAGTTTTATTTGGCATATAGATGAAGTAAATATAGTTTTCTTAAGTTTTATTTTAGAGTCTTTATGATGTAATTTCTTTTATCAGATTTCCTACACCATTGAGTCTAGTTGTTGATCCTTTACGTGACAAGTCAGGTACATAGTAACTTGGCTATTGTTTGCTTAGGATAGCATATCTTAACTTGATATTAATTAAAGATGGTTTAAAAAGTGTTTGTATAGGTTGTGTTTTTCACCGCTGAATCTAGCTTGGGAAGCGGCAACCCTGTTAACAAGGTTAGTATGGTAGTTTAGACACTTAGGCTATCCTTGTCATTGTAATTTGATAATTTATAAGTGGCTCAGTGGGTAATTGATAGGGAGAATAGTGTCGGCATACCATTTGCTTATTCTTAAAAAGAAATAATATGATTTAGTTTACGTTTATGGGACCGATTAAACTAAGTGATATTATGGATTAAGTTAAGTAAAGGTGAGTAATGGCTATTAATCCTAGATGAAATTAATATTCTTTTCAGTTAGATATAGAAGATATAGGTATTCGGGCTACCTATATCAACCTTTTGAGCAGTTGCTGTTACTCAAGATCTCCAGCTTCCTAATGGCTTGCCCCAAAGTTTGAATACTCCTTTGTTGATTGACAAACTTAATTATTAGAAAATAAATTGACTATTGAAGCATTGCATATAGATTAAGTGTTTGTCACTTCATATGTATTTGTGTTGCTTGTGTATTGGGTCTTTAGCTCATAATCTTCTATTTCAAGTGTTAATGAGGACGAGCTCTATACTCAATTAGGATATGGAATCGATTTTGAGGACTTTTTAGATGGATGGAATGATTAGGAACCCCAACCTTGATGGTGGAAAGCTTTTGTAATAGAATATGAGAGAGTTTTTAGAAAAAATCTAATAGATGTTAGTTATTTTGATAAATTATATATTATGTTATAGGCTTAATCTTAAGCCTATGTTTGTAATCTTAAGTATACATATATGTATCAAAATCCTTTATCTTAAAGTGAAAGGACAATGAAGTTTTGTTATATAATGTATCATGTTTCATAATAAGATACCATTTGAAATGGTTTCTCATAAGGTTTGGACAAACAATTGATACAAACTCTTTCTTTATGGACGACTTTACATGTAATACTACAGGTTACATGTGGCCGAAGACTGAATTTGCATGTTTTCAAATATGTAACGAATCCATGTCCTTATGCATGATTAGGAATTAAGTTGTCAAAAAGAGTCAAAATTAGTCATAATCCACTTTTCTTAGATGTTACTAGTTTCTACAATTAGTATCAAAGTTAGGACTCTGGTTTAAAGTGCTTAACCGCATTTAAAATAATAAAAATTGCTAGTAACACACTAGAATTTATGGGAAAAAGCAATAAATAGCCACCCATCTTACCTGAAACTAATTATTCTTATTGGAAATATAGAATGAAAAATTTTATAAAAGCGAAAAAATTTATCTTTGTGGAGAATAGTGAAAAATTATCTTATAGTTATAGAAGGGAAAGATGAAAGAAGCTATACAAAGCCAAAAAGCAAAAAAGAGAAAGTGCAATTAAATGAAATTGCTATGAATATATTGTATTGTAGCTTAAATGAAAATGACATTAGTAGAATTTACACATGTGGATCGGCTAAAGAAATTTGGGATAATTTAAGAGAGTACATATGAAGGAACAACTAAAGATAAAGATACTAACATTAGTCTAATTTGTGGTGAATTTCAAAATGAAGACCAATGAAACAATTGATGAAATGCATGATAGGTTTATACATATTTTGAATCAATTGTCAATTCTTGACAAGATATATACTAATGTTGAGATTGACTCGAGAATCCTTAGGTCCTTGCCAAAGAAGTGGCCAAAAAAAAAAAAAAAAAAAACTACCATTGAGGAAGTGCATGACTTAAGTCAACTATCTTGAGAGTAACTTCTTGGCAACCTCAAGACTCATGAAATGATCAAAAAACGAATGGAGGAAACTTTAGTTCAAGTGAGGAGGAAGAGAGTGAAGAGGATGATGAGGAGTCGGATAAGCTCACTAGAAAGTTTATCATGTTATTGAAGGGGAACAAGGAGATGAAAAACAATGAGGGTTCCAACTCCTCAAAATCCAAGCGAAAAACCATCACTTACTTCAAGTGCAACCAATTGGGGCATGTTTAACAATATTGCCCAAATAATATGAAAGGAAGCAAGGGAGTAAAGAAGAAGGTGTTTGTGGCTACATGGAACATACTCATCCAAGTCGGATGAAAGTATATGTTTGATGGCCCTAAAGGATGTGTATGCTCTGATTCTTCTCACGTTCCTTATAATGAAATTTGTGAGATGTATGACAAATTTTGTAGTAAATTGATTAAAATGAAGAAAAAGAATAACATATTAAAACCTTAATGAAGAAAGTAAGAAAAGAGTTGGATGAATTTAGGAATGAGCATGAGGAGGTTAAAATGGAAATTTAAAAGTTGCATGAAGAAATTGATTTTTTTTAAATTGGAAAATGATAAGATGGATAATACATATAAGAAGTTGAAAAGCAAAAATGATGAATTGAGCAAGATAAGTGGGAAATTGACAATTAAAATTAAATTGCTTGTTCTTAAAGTTAAAACTTTAAATGGTGATGATAATGTTGCATGTGCTACTAGTAGTAATGAAGAAATTTTAAAAGAGCTAGTTAAACTTAATAATAAAAATGAAAGGTTGAAAACTAGCTTATGTGATGCAAATGCTATCGTATCTAAATTCATCAAAGGAGAAAATAATTTGACTACTTTCTTTGGAAAGCAAAAGAATCATCTTAACAAGTTTGGAATTTTCTATGATAGGAATAATAGTTGCAGGAATCATAAGACTCGATTTATAAGAGCTGCTTATAGTATTTGTGACTATTGTGGCAAACTTAGTCATATTGCACACAATTATGCAATGCATTTGGGTTACACAAGCAATTTTATATGGGTATCAATAAAAGATATATTTGCTTTAACTAACTAAAGAAGGCCCAAGAAATAATGTGTATAAGAAAGATAATTGTGTTCTTGTAAGTACCCCAAGTGGCTCCAGGGGCAAAAATGAGATACTTTCTAAGTTTGGTTGAATTGAGTAAGTTAGGCCCTTGATGTTTGTGTTGATGATGCACTTGATATGCCTAAAAATGAAATTTTTTATGACATGATGGTTTGGTGCATGGTTTTGAACTTAAAATGAGCTAAAATTGGATTTTGAATGGATAAAAATGGATTTTCATGCCTTTGGTGTATAAACAACGTTTTAACATGTTTAATATTGATTTTCGAACTTGTGAAAATGAAGAAATTTTTTGAAAAAGCCTTTAGACAAATTTATACTCCTTTGAGAAATTATATCATGCAATTTTTTATAGACACTTGCACAACTTTATGATATGTGGTTATATATGAGTTCAACTTGCTCAAAATGTTTGAAACCCCTTTTTTTCTTAAAACTTGCATGTCACTTGTATTCTTCTCCTATTATGGCATGTATTGAGTTTTCCTTTTTGATGAATCAAAAGGGAGAGAAATATTATATGCACAATTAACATACATGAATAATGTACATGTGTTTGTTTGGCCATTAAGTGTAACTTGCAATTCCCTTGAGTTAAGCATCAAGTTTTTTAACCTAGTTGAGAAAATTCTTATAAAACCCAGATGCTTAATTGAGGGGGAGTATTAAATTGAGAGGGACTTAATTATGTATAATTATCCTCATAAAAAAAGAAGGAGATTATTGAACTTGTGTGTTCAACATGAATTTTGATGAGGAAATTAACTGCACAATTAACCACTTAATTATGTTAAGTTACACTTAATTAGTCAAACAATATGAATGAACAAAATGCTTGAATATATATGTGTGTGTGTGTGTGTGTGTGTTTTTTCTGTTTTTGTTGTGCTTGTTTTTACAAGTTGTTTTATGCATATTTTAAAATCTCTTAAAGCTTAAAACATGAAAGTTAAAGAGCTCTCTCTAAGTTTTCTATAGCATGTTAACGTACCTCAATTAGAGTCCAGATGAGAGAGATATGCCTAAAATACAAAATTATAACAAAATTGTTAGATAGCATATGAACTAATACCGGCTCACCGATACAAGTTGATCAAAGAACAATTTCAACTGCAGCATTGTTCATAGGCACGAAATTACACCAACTAGCCTAAAGGGCATGCGCCAAAGCTAGAGGAATTTTTAGGGAATAATGGCTAGACTTTTAGAGAAGTTTACAAATAGAAGTTATTGAAGAGTTATAGGAGGTTGATTGAGCTTAGTTCTTGCATGCAAAATCTTGTAAATCCTCTCAAAGCAATTTATGTGTAATTTGTATTGTGAGAAAGAGAGTTAAGAAGTGTTAATGCTTTTAACTTGCTACCTCTTGTAAAGCACGACTCAATTGATTGTGATTGTGAATTAGTGAAATCTTAAGTTACATCTAGTGAGTTGGAAAGCTTCTTATAAGGACTCAACTCAAGCATTTGTATTGTTGATATGTTGAAGTCTTCTATTGAGACATTTTGCTTATTGTTGAATAAAGTGGTGAAGTCCACAATTGAGAGAGGCAATTGATTATGGACTATAGAGAAAACTCCACGTTATATCCTAGTGCAAGTTTTCCTCTCCTATCTCTTTATTGCATTTAGTTTTGAATTGCATGATTAGAAATTAAGTTTCAAAAAAGAATCAAAATTAGCCATAATCTGCTTTTCTTATGGGTTACTAGGTTTCTACAAAGTGTTGTTAACTAAGGCATTCTCAAAATTAAATCACTTGAATTTAGAGTTGAAGTGTGAAAATCCAATTCAAACTCCAAACCTTTCATAACCCGACAAAATTTCTTAATAGCACTAGTACTAAATAATTTAGTACCATTAACAAGGATAACTGCTATTGGGTTCGGAGTAGATAAAATGCAATTTAACCTAACAGCAAGGCGTTCATCAATGAAGTTAGATGAACTACTAGTATCAATAAGTATATTTAAGATTCTATTCTTGAATTCAACTTTGATGCACATTCTATGTTTAGTGGTCCTGATAACTCCATCCATAACACACAATGTTAACTGAGACAATTCATCTTGTAATTGTTCTTGTGATGCATCAACCCTTTCCTCCACATTCACACTCTCTTCATGATAAACCATAAGAAGGTTCAATTGGTTTCTTTTACAACGATGACTAGGTCTAAATGGTTCATTGCACCAGAAATATAGTTTCTTGCATCATTTTACCTCAAGTTCCTCTAGTGTTAGTTATTTAGTGGCATGGTTACCTTGTGAAATGGTTCCACGATATGAATTTAGTAGGTTAATGTTTGGATTTTAGCTAGTATTTAGGCTAGTGTTTGGCTTAATAGGGGTCGTGTTGTTAGGGTAATAGGATGTTGTGTATTTGGAGTTGTAATTAGATGTAGTAGATGAACTTTTAATGGTTTCGAGGTTTTGTTTAAAGGAAAGTATGGTGGATTCTCGCAATTTTGCAAGTGTATGAGCTTGGTTAATGTTTTTGGTTGAAACATGCGAATGGGATACTAAATTTCAAGTTTAAAGCCACTAAGATAACAGCAAACTAAATGTGGTTCAGGTAATTCAACTTGAGTTGACAAGTGCATAGACTTATCATTATAATATTATAAGGACCTACTTTGTTGTAATTCCTTAAGTTTTGACATCAAGTCTTCAAAACCTTATCATTTAATCTTGCATTTAAAGCATTTGTGAGGTCTTCCCATGTTAAAGGGTTAACATCACTCCTAGCTTTAACATAGGCACTATACCATTCATAGGGTTTGTCATCTAGGTGCATCAATGCAGTTTTTGCTTTAAGATTTTCATGCATTTCATCTAAAGTAAAAAAATTGCTCAGCTCTAGAGACCCAACTCCTAAATCCCTCACCATCAAAAATAGGAAATTTTATCTTGGTATTTCTCATTGGTACTTGGTAAATGCTTGGATTGCCTATAGTGTTGTCTTCATAGCCTAGCATAGGCACATTTAAGTTGTTGCTAGCTTCATATTTTGATGCAGAGTGTTTGGTAATGATAGCTTTACCATGTATGTGCTATTTTAGTGTATCAATGGCTTGATTTTATCTCACAATCAAAGCTTATGTTTGTTTTGTAGGGTTTCAGAGAGCAACTTAATCTAATTTTTTTGCTTACTAGCCTACTCCTTAAGGATACTCTCTTGTTCTTTGCTTGCTCCTTAAGGACAACCCTTAGTGCCTCCTCCATTCACTTAAAATCTCATGTCTCCATCACCATTTCAAGCTTTGATACTAGTTGCTACGCGGAAATGAAATTAAGACACACACACAAGATTCAACCTAGCCAAATACAACTACCTTAACAATTGGCTGGATGCAGTATTATTACTCAAATGCAAGGTATAGTGGAACAAAATATTGTATTTGATTTTCTCTTTTTTTTTTTTTTTTGTATTACACTTGTGCTATATATATTGTGTAATGCATTTTTAATATGACTATAACCGTATGTGAAGGATCTGCCAACTCATCAAGTTGGTTACAATGGACATCCTTTTAAAAATATTACATAATATATAGTAGTAGTAATACTGAAATGTAGTAATAGTGGTAATGGGCTGTAGTCCATAATAATTCAGATCCACAGTACTTATTGACTCCTCATATAAAATGTTCATTTCAACTCAGCATGTCCAGCTCTCTCCTTACTAGACCCAGCTTCACCTTCGTTGTTACTCAGCCATCTTTAATTTCCGACAAGTTCACAATATGCTCCCCCTACACTTCTTCACTTTAGTTTCTAAGTCGAAGCTTCTTTTCATCTCTTCCCCCAAGTACGTATCTAAACATATAAACCCTAGTGCGTTGGATCAACCATTTCCAGCCCATATCATTTCCCAAGTGCATCTCATGCCACTGCTTCGTCGATGAAAGTGTAAATGATATAATGACTTATAATACACGTCTAGACTAAAGAAATTGTGATCATATGCTCTTTTCCTTTTTTTTTTTTTCCATCCATTCCAAAATTCATTGTATTTCACCACTAAATTTTAACCAGCAGGGGGTATAAAATATTACTACGCGCATCAGTCGGCTTCCGATCCGTTGATTAATTAAGTCTGGCTCCATGACGTTGATTGAGAATGCATCAACTAAAACTTGCTAACCTAACTTTCCCTATTTTACTCAAGTCACTCCCATCATAAAAGTGATTTATACACTTGCCTTCGACTTTCTTTAATTTTCTTTTTTAAAATTTTATGGCTTCTATCATGATTTCCAATTTTACATTATGGGAATAAGCTTTTTTTTTGCTACATTTCTAACAATGTTGTTTTATATCTGATTACATATGTTCGAACTTCAAATATTTGGAGTTTGCATGTCAATTTGGAAAAAAAAAAAATAGATTTAACTTATGGGTATACTAGATATTTTCTAGATGCATTTTACTTCTTTTAAATTTTTTTTAAAAAATATAGTAAAAGATAAATCGGCAATAATAAATAAAGAGTACAAGAAAAAACTTTATAAAGTTGCCATAACGTTAACTTATTCATAAGATTATAGAGTATATCATATATAATATATAGATATAATTAAATAGAATGATTCTTTTCTAATAATTATAGCCCTCTTTTAATTTCATATGTATTTTTAATACTTTATTTTCTAGACTTTTGTCTCAAAAGAAACACCTTTGAACCAACCAGTTGAAGGAAGGTCATATGAAGTTCGATGGGATATTACTCATGCAAGAATGTCCTGATGAGTTTGCTTGGAAATAGAATTCAAATAAATGGATACACCCCGCTTCACTAGGCTGTAACCGACGGCTCAAAAGTAATAAAACAGACATCCTTAGACGGGAGGTTGGGCGGAAGGATATACGCCGATCCATGATATCTAAACTTCTAAAATCCTTCGCTCTGTCCACATAATCCAAAGGACTTAAGCCCTTTCTCATTTAAGATCCAGGCTCCTTCTTGTCCTAATATATCCCTATGGAGCAACAATCATTTGCTGTAGTGCTCACTAGCAAAAACAATCCCATCAAGATGAGGATGTAATATTTCTTTTAAACACTTGTTTATTGCCCATGACAAGAAGGAAAAGCATATTTGCCCCGTCTCTCTCTCTCTCTCTCTATATATATATATATTTATATATATATATACACACACGATGATGAGTTCTCCATTGAATATTTACAACAACTAAATATGGAGTTGTCATTGCTTTCCAATTATACGACTACCAGGAAGCAAAAATGTCTCTTTTGGTATAAGGAACCTCTTCATGGAATTATATCAAGTAGTTCGTGATGGAAACGTAAACAAATTACGGAAATATGATATGTTCAGAATTCAGACCCACGCATAGAAAGAAAGAAAAGCTCCACTAAATCTTGTTTTTATCATCGAGACATTGAAAAACACCATATATAAGAAGTTTGGAGAGATAATTTTAGAATCATTTCTCGAGTTTGCTCATAAATCAAATGTAGATGGATGCATTCCATTTCACTTGAGCGTACCCAATAGCTATCATTGAAATATCCTAAACTAATCATGTCTAATTAATTTGCACATATGTATTGAATGATTAGTGTATGAATGTGTAGTATATGTTAAAATTGATTAAATTGTATATGTTGATATGATTAGGCATATTAGAATATAAATAAATTTACATCTCAAATTGCTTTTCTGTTGCAAAGAAGACCATTGTTGCTCATTGTTGCTGCAATTTCTGGAGCCTAAGCCCAAGGCTTTTTATGTTTTATCATTTATCTTAAGCTAAAAAGTCAAAGGAAGATTTCAAAGGATATTGATTAAATGAAACTTTATAAAAATCAACTCCAAAATAGACCCTTAGCATACCCTCTAACAAGCCAAAATATTCCATCAATTTTGATCAAATTTTCTTTCACAGCTCATCAAAATCATCATCAGGACTCCATTCCCAAATCAAGGTTAATTAAGGTAAAGTGTCGTTTACTTTTCTAAGCTTTTATTTACTTGTTTCTTTTGTAAGGACAACTTTCATATAGATGAGTTTTTAGTGAATTGAAAGTGGAGTTGATGAACTAAGTTGATTAGGCTTGAATGAATCTTGGAAACTTATAAAGGTAGAATAATGAAAGTTGTTGTAGTTACTTTGGTAGATAAGTGAGTTGGTATGATTTATGTGATGCTCCAATGTTCAAATGGAAGTTGTGGGTGTTGTGAATGAAGTAAATGCTAAGTTTATACATGTGTGATGCTACTAAATATGTGTGTAAGCTAATAGAAGCAAAAATATGATGTTTAATTGTTAAAGTAGCATGCTCTGTTTTTGAAGAGGTACATGAGGGGAACACGGGGTAACCTAATCGGTTTTGCTTCTCTCTATTGCTTAAAAAAAATGTGAACAAAGCTCACTTAAGATGGGACACGGATGGTATACAGGCGATCCTATTCAACTATGCTTCTCTATGTTGTTCAACAAGTGTAATTATGGAATAGCATGGTTGAACCTATCTCATTGTGTTTTCTCTGACCTTTGAAGTGCTTGGCATATCGATGAAACACGGGATTATTGTAGGATAAAAATTATAGAATTTATATTTTGTAATTAGCCTATTAATATTTAGAAATATTATAAAGAAAAAAGAAAAATTTTATTCCCAAAATTGGTATTGGTTTTCTACATTTGAAATTCCAAATCTACTTGTATTTGAGTAGATTTAGTTTGTATTTGAGCCAGTCGAACTTGCATTCAAGTTGGATTTATTTTTTTGTACTTTGTTCATTGATTAATTCCTTATTGGAATTCCATCACACTTCAATTGGTATCAGAGCCTTGGAGGGTGGAGGTCAAGATCATAGAAGCGAGAAAAATCGAAGAAACCTTGTTTGGTTGAAGAAAGCATTAGAGAACCAAAATGACAAATTGATTCAACATTTCACCAATCTCTTCGAGTAGGGGCAAGTCATACTGGATAAACTAGGTATCGCCATATGGATTGCAAAAGAAAGTAAGTGCACCTAATTTGATTTATCCATTAGTACTAAAATGCTTGAAAGAAGAATTGCCAAAAACTACACACACACGAACAGATTTGAAAGACAAATCAAACCCACCTTCATCATTAATTAACACACATAGCAATGACAACCTAAATATATCCACTATCGCCACTGAATCATGTCTAATTACTCCACCCAAAACCATCAAAGCCCCATAACCATACACAGCTACCATCACCAACTTAGACATCGCCTTAGAAACGACTAAAAACCTATTCTCCTGTAAACCTATATTACAACCATAACCCCCACCACCATCTTCTCCTAAACCCATCTACTCATATAGGGTTATTTCCAATAGATCTGCCTCCGATTTTTCTCTCTTAGGGACTTCAACACCACTTTCAATACCTGAAGTGGCATGCTTATCTAGTGGGTTTTTAAGACAAATGAGAAAGTACATGCGTATTGTGAGGAAGCATACAAATGCTAAACTTTCATTTGGTCTTATCCATTTTCGCTTTCTTGCCAATACCTTTAGATGTGCTATTCATGGAATGATTTCGCATAATACTAATTGTGGAGCTATTGCATCTATTCTATTGAAGGTTTGTTCTCAAACTAAGTCGTTATTCGAAGGGAAATAGATCCATAACCATATTCGAATTTACAAGTTTGAATGCAACAAGTTTTTAAAGACTACATTTGTTCATATGTGCACTTGTTGTTCTTCCTTTGAGGATGCACATCAATTATTTGATAGTTTTCTTGTGAAGAGTGGGTATGCTTATAATTCTCCTTTAAGAGGGAGTGTTGATTTGGTCAAATGACTGCATGGATATGTTGTGAATGCTCTTATGGAGATGAGAGAGTCAAAAATTGAGTGTAATGAGTGTAGTTTTCTTCTTCTTTTTTTTTTTTTTTTTTTTTTTGTGTGTGTGTTTAGTGAGGAAGTATTGTGGTTTGTTGTGTTTGAAAGTTGGGTCAAAAGTTAGGACTAAGGTTGGGGTTGAAATGCAACTTAAGAATTTTGGTGATAAGAGGAGGGCTAATTTTGTAGCTATAGGTGTTTAGGCTTTGAAGCTTTTGGGAGGTGAGGATTATGAATAATTTTTTATTAAATTTCAAGACTGTTTATTTGAAGATACTTATAGATGTAAAGCAACTGAAGATAATTATGGGAACGATTTCATGGGACTAGATGATAATAGACTTAGTTGATGGCATATGTGTGATAGCAGAGGAATGGTTTCAAATAACATAGATGCCAGTACTCTTGTTTTGAATTGGGTGCATGGACATCGGCTTTCTAGAGGAACCAAGTTTCGATGTTTTTCTTCTACTGGTGATGGCTCATTGGATATAAAGATTATGTTGATTAAAGTCATTTTTTATCGAGTCAAAGGTCAGTTGAAAGTGACCAGAGCATGGTTGTCAAACTCGAGTTTCTACCTAGAATCGCTCAGGGGTCCGTAGAATTGGAACATAAAATCGAAACGTAGAATTGTAAGATTCTACAACTAATGTAAATTTACTTGCAAAAAACATTGATGTACTTACTAAACTAATAAAACTTTAAATAAATTATGAAAATAAAGAATTTAGTATTAAATTAGTTACACACAACCAAAATTTAAGTTTTACCAATCATAATTCACATACTGTCATTAATATATTTAGTGCAATTTTATAATTAAAATTATTATTTTTATCTAACGATGATTCATAATCTACAATTATTAAGATGTATTGCAAATCATTTAAATTATCATGTGTGAGTAGCTAGTTTTGTGCAGTAATGAACATTTTCATGTTCACTATATATTTGCACAAAAAATCATTGCATTTATGGTAAATACATTTGTAGACACCCAATTTTTGCCCAAATGAATTAAGGCTTAAATTTAATTAAACTCATTTTTCAAAAGCCTTAAGTATTGATGAAATTGGCTAAGTGATCAAGGCACAGGCCCAATGGCCTGTTGGTTAAACACATTGACCCAAACACACATTCAAGCTCAAGGACACAGGTTCAAACCCTAGCAAAGGCAAATTTTTGCCTTTTTTATCATTTTTGTCTTTTCATTTTCCTCAAATGTGACTTTTGCCTTACTTTGCATCAGTTTTTAACTGACAAAACATCATTGATTGTCAAAATTGATGATAGAATTGCAAAGTGGTTACAAAATATGAAAGATTAGTGCAAAAACAACCCAAAGTTACAAAATTCAATGTATAAAGCATTCAATTGCACATGAATGAGGAGGAGTTACAAAAATTGAGTGGATGAATCTGCATGGAATATGAAAACAATCATCAATCATCAGTTTCAAACAATTTAATCATGGATTTTCGATATTAAATTCGTTAAAAAATCAAGGGCAAAAATCAATTCATTTTTGAAACTGTTCGAAACTGAAAATTGAGCTTGCAACCTATAAATAGGAGGCTAGGAGCAAAGGCACAAGTCAATTTCAGAAGAACACATACATAGCAAAGCCAATTCGAAATTCTTGAAATTAGGGTATAGAATTCGAATTTTTCAAATTCGAATTGATTGGATCAGATTTAATCCAAATTGAGTATTGTAACAATGTTAGAAACTTTATTTGGATGATTTAGTGTGCTTAGATTTGTTCGGAATTGATCGGATTTCTCTTTGAAAATTTTTTTTTTTTGTTCTTCAAACGCCGCCGTACAACTACCCGGAGCTGCCCCTTGCCGCCGTTCTGAGTGAACGCCACCACCACCAAAGGATGCGCCGTCGCAGCAGGAGTCGGGCCGACAAGCTTCCAGCCGCCGAGGACCACCGGAGCCACCGGAATCCGCCCCGAAAAGTCGCGTCATCTTCTTCTTCACCCGCCGGAGCTCCGAGATCCGACCCGAAGATCCGAATCCAACCCGGTCGGTCATCGGTCAACGGTCGTCGGTCATCGGTCAACGGTCAACTTGATCAGACGGTCCAGATTTCAATCAGGCAGATCAGACGGTCCAGATTTGATCAAGCAGATCAGACGGTCCAGATTTGATCAAGCGATCAGACGGCCCAGATTTCATCAAAGCGATCAGACGGCCCAGATTTCATCAAGCGATCAGACGGCCCAGATCGAGTCAACAAGATCAGACGATCCAGATCGGTCAGCGAGATCGACGCTCCAGATCTCGTCCGCTTCATCCGACGGTCCAGGTTAATCCGCATTATTTTATTAATAGTTTATTATATAATTAATTTCAGAAAATAATAAAAAATAGTAAAAAATTTATAAAAATTCATAAAAAATTCAGAAAAATTCAGAAAAATACAGAAAAATCCAGAAAAATCAAAATATTTATTTTTTATATAAATTTATTTTTTGATATTTTTGATATTTTTTGAATATTTTTAATGTGTATTTATACACAAATTGCCTTAGAAATGCATATTTAATGCATGAAAAATATTTTTAATATTTTAAATTATTCTGGATATATTGTGAATTATGTGATGATTTTTTAAAAAAATAATAAAAAATAAAAATAAAAAAAAATGTAAAAATAATAAAAATGACAAAATTGGATTTTCCAAAACAAAATTTTTTAAAAAAATAAAAATAAAAAAATGATTTTTGGACTTAGAAAAATTATATTTTCATAAAATAAAAAAAATCAATTGATTAGATCATGGATCAAAAAATGATTTTTTATAAAATTGAAAATTTAATGAACTTAAAGTGAAAAGAGTTCAAAAATTAAAATTGATCAACAAATTAAAGTTTTTTTTAAAAGAACTACGTTTTGTCTGATCTCGATTAGCGAGTACGTAGGCACCTGCGGGGCGACATTAAAAAATAAAAAAATGTTTTGTTTTTTTTAGTAAATAAATATTTTTAAATATAAGATATTTTGTTGTGTTTATGTTCTAAAAAATAATAAAAAATAAAAATGAAGAAAAATATAAAAAATAAAATGAATGTTGACTTGTAAATATTTGTGCTATAATTTTATTTAATTTTTTTTGAGCATGAAAAGGATAGATTAGAAATTTAAAATTCCAAAAGTGGTAACCATTTGGTTTTAATAGGTTAGCCCCCGAATCCATGATATCTGGTTTTAAAAGTTGATTTTTTAAATCAAATTTTCGCAGACTAGTAGCTAAGTTAGGATCAACCGACCCATTGATCCTAGCTTTTTATTTTTTCCCGATTTATATCGGGTGGCGACTCTAAATTTTTTTAAAATTTCTTTTAACCCCTAGTCGAGGATTCATGTTAAATGGGTTCGGGTTTAATGTGAATCGGGTTAGAGAAATGAACCAGATAGATAGTGGAAAAAATCCAGGCTCGACAGCTTGGCGACTCCACTGGGGACTATAAATTTTTTTTTTAAAAAAAAAAGAGGGCTAGCCACTTAGGAATTATAAATTTTAAATTTATCCTTGCTCAATTTTTGTGAATATATGATTCTTTGTATATTATCTTGAATATTGTTTTGTAAATATATACTAACCTTGCAAAATATGAAAAAATAGAAAACAAAAGTTTGATTTCTTTTTTGCATTTGCATTTGCATTAGCATGAATGTGTGCTAGATACGGTCGTACCAGGGCCGTCTTAAGAGCCTAAGCGAGGAGGACGAAGTAAGGTCCGGGGGCTGTGGCTTTCCACCCTCTAGATCAAGAAATGTCCTCCCACTCCGGTTTAGTATACTAAATCGGGGAACCTATAGAACCCTACCAAATCATGCATTCATTAGCATGGGATTTGACCAACTTTTTCTAAAAAAATGAAGTTAAAAATAAATGTACATATGTAAATACTAAAAAAAAATACTTAAAGAAAATTCTAAAAAAAATAAAAAGCTGTCAAAAAATTAAAAAAAATTTTGTAAATATTAGCTTATACCTTTTAAAAATTTTCAGAAAATGATGTCTTCAACCGACAGTAGCGATAGCTTATGGGCTCGCCTTATTAGAGAAAATCGAGTGGAACCTTCAAGGATCCAATGCTCCTACTGGACCGATGGTTTGTCAGTTTTACTCCAGTCCAAAGTCATTCATTGAAGATAGGTTAGGCCCAATCCTCAGCCTACCAAAGATCCATGTTCCATTCACCATGTTCCGGGCCCTCACTCATCTATGGGAACCTGAAGAAGCTGTCTTCCGTTTGGTCAGCATGTACTTAGCCCAACCATTGAGGAATATACTAGCTACTCCAAGCACCTCCTACCTCTGAAGGAATCTATATTCCAAATTTCAAGCATAGCCCGGTCCGTGTTATATCAGAGTTTTTGGGGATCAAGAGGGGACCAATTATTGAAGCTATCAATGATTGCAATGAATATTGCATCCGCTAACCACACTGATGGACTGGTTTGGAACTCCTGAATACTTTAAAAGCAACCGATCCACTTTCAGTATACCACTTGAAGTTTGGGAAGAAAACCGGGTTAATGCCTTCATAGTAGCTGCTTTTGCAACATTCTCTTCCCTAATGGCAATTTGTTCATCCACTTCCGGGTCATAGAGCTGGTTTCTCAATATTTAGCTGGCAAATCCTATGTTCCGCTCTTCTAGCCGAACAAGTCCGTAGTCTGAATCACATCAAGTCTAAAGGACAAGGCAAGTTCAAAGCAAGCATGCACTTACTAATGGTTTGGTTTGCTAGCCACATTAAGCACTACGGAAAAGACTTGGCTAATGGATCCCTCATCAGCCTGAAATATGATCTCATCCAATCCTTTGCTGAAAGGGTCCACATGGAAGATGATCATCCTTATGGGATAATTGCCATTCTTGAAGACATGCCACCTGAAGACATGATGTGGCAAGCTCGCTGGTTCAAAAGCCCTGCAGCCATCCTAAGTTGCAAGGAATACATGGCAGTACCCCTAATTGGACTCACCGGCTGTACTGGTTATTACCCCTCAAGTGTTATCAGACAGTATGGTATGCTGCAAGATATTACTGTCAAGCCTAATTTGGAGCAAGTCACTCTGGATTATTTGGATCCAACCAAGATACTACCAGCTAAAGAATCAATAAATCAAATCCGAGCTATATGGGAAAATAGAGAGGTGAAGCCGGTTTTTGAAGTCGAGCCAGAAAATAAGGAAACAAGAAGTATAGAGCAACCAGGTGGTATGTGGCTAGCCAAATGAAGAAGAATAAGGATATTCGATATGAAGCTCCCGATGTCCTTCAACCAGCACCATCGGAACCTGACCCTGAAACAATTGCTTACATGGAAGCTGTTTCGGCTCGCCTGGAAGTATGTCACCGAGATTTCCAAGAAAGAGAGAGGGAAATGGTGGATCGCCTGCAAAGTGCTGGAAGCAGAATTTCATTCTTAGAGGCTGAGTTGAAGGCAGCTCAAAAGAAAATTCTAGCCCTGGAAGACAAGATTGTTTGCCCCACTAAGACAAGAAGACTGGTTTAGTTGATTTAGGTTTAGTCCTTAGGAATCAAGGTTCTTTGAAACCATTAGAAAGTAGTTTTATTCAGTCATAGGAAATAAGGTTTCTAAACCATTAGAAGTTTTTGTTATGTTAAACATTATCTTTTAATACAAATTTTTTTTAAAAAAAAATCATTGGTCAATATCCCCATTTGCATCTGTGTGATAGCATATCTGCATTCTTGCATATGTATATTAATTCATTTATTCTAAAAAAAAATATATATTAATAAATGATAAATGTCCAGGTCTAGCAAATTCGAGTTTAAAACTTGAAAGATAGCGTCCAAGCCGGTTAGGAGCCCTATTGTTACCAGATCCCGAGCTAAGATGTCTAACACCGGGAGTAACCCCACAGACCAGACCAATGAACAAAGACTCAACACCGTGGAACAAACCCTCCTTGGAATTGCTGAACAGATGCAGGCTTTAACACAGAGTCTTGCCCAACTCAAGACCCCTACAACTCCTGAAGAATCCTCAAGGGCACAGAAAGGAAAAGAAATTGAGGGCAGCTTATTCAGCAAGAGGAGTCATCAAATGAGTTTAATGCGGCTGAGTTGAAGAAAGAACTGGAAGCTCAGGCTAAAGAAATGGAGAGAAAACTGTTTGAGAAAATGAAGACGTTCGATGGTTTTGATCAAACCGCGATCTGAATTTGCCTCAATATGAGGAAGGTGCCTTCCCTGAGAAATTTAAGGCACCGGAATTTGAAAAATATGACGGGACAGGTTGCCCTAATATGCATACCAGATTGTATGTACGACGAATGGGGCAATATGCAAAGTTTGACAAGCTGATGGTGCAAACCTTCCAGGACAGTCTTACTGGTGCTGCTTTGGCCTGGTACGCCCAATTAGACCATCAAGAAGTTGATACTTGGGACAAGTTGGCTAGGGCTTTTTTAATCAGTATAAGTTTAACATTGAGATGGCGCCCTCGGTATGGGATTTAAGCAATCTGAAGAAGAAGAAAGAAGAGACTTTCAAGGAGTATGCTCAGCGCTGGAGAGCATTGGCTGCAAGGATCACCACCCCGATGCCTGAAAGGACCTCACTTTCACTTTTATCAACACTAGAGGAACCTTTCTTTTCCCATCTGATTGGGCATGCATCAGCAAGTTTCTCAGAAGTGGTGATAGCTGGGTGCAGGATTGAGAATGCAATTTCGGCAGGAAAATTGCAACAAGAAAAGAAATATACTGCACCGAGAAATGTCCCATACAAAGGGAAAGATTCAACCGTCAGCATGGTCAATACTTCAGATGCAACTGGCCCTACTAAGTCTTTCGTGTTGTCAACAAATCAGAATCAAAATCAGAATAAGGATCAGACTCAACAAAGTGCAGTCCCAAATCAACAATCAAGGTTCAGCAGGCGGAACTTCACTCGAATTCCGGTTCCCCTTAGCCAAGTATTAGCTAAATTAAGGGCCGATAATCTGATCAATCTTGAAGTTCCTAGGGAAGACTTAAAGCCTAGATATTACAATCCTGAGCTGAAGTGTGAATATCACATGGGGCAAATCGGGCATTCAACAGACAGATGCTGGAGGCTTAGGCATAAAATCCAAGATCTTATTGATGCAAAAGTCATCCAGTTGGATTTCGTTGAGACTCCAAACGTCTCTACTAACCCACTGCCAAACCATGGACCAGTCATCAATATGATCACCGCTGAAGTGCCGGATCAAGAAATCAATCTGGATGAGTTGCCAATCACCATAGAACAAGTAGCATGGAACCTTCGCCAGAAGGGTCATTTGCTCAATATGAATTTAAGAGACCGCACCAAAACCAGGCCTGCTATTTACAAGCTACTACAAGAGGAGGAACTATTAAAAAAGAAGAGATTCTGGAAATGTTGATCCCGAAACCAAGGAGATCGAGCACACAGGCTGAGTTATGGGAAAGGTATCAGGCTGGAGATCCAACCATTGGAACCCTGGGAAATGATGGAAAATACCAGTATTTAATGGATTACTGGTTTGAGCCCCGTGTCTATGCTGATGCTCCTCCAACTGGATGGGGTCCAGAATTTGAAGAGGAAGATAAGAAAGCAAAAGAAGACGAGTTTGTGGTATGATCGAAGGTGGACCTAGATCCATCAAAATCGAAATAGGCAAAGGTAGTGAAGATGGATCAACTTCATCAAAGCCTAGGAACTATACCTTTCACATACCCCTTGCTGTGAATGAGTATAAAGCCGCTCCATTTGATTATAAGGCGGTAAATCATGCTTCAATGGCCATGGTTGGTGGCCTTACTCGCTCAGGAAGAGTTTATGAGTCGACGGGAAGAATGCAACTGTGAATATGCCACAGCAGCAAAATGAAGAAGGAAGAAAGATGAAGAGAAGTCAGCATTGGCAAAACTGATGAAAGCAAGTGAATACAAGGTTGTCGAGCAGTTGGCCAAAATACCTGCCCAAATATCGCTCATGAGTCTGCTGATAGCTCTAATGTACACCGTGAGGCTCTTTTCAAAGCCTTAGAAGAAGTGAAAGTTCCAGAAGGTGTATCAGAAGAAGCCTTGGGGCATATCATCAACTCAATCTTTGCAAATGAGCAAATCATTTTCTCATCTGAAGAACTGGGAGAGGAAGGGATCAACATAACAAGCCCTCTTCATCGTAGTCAAAAGCTGTGGAAAGATCGTCTCTCGAGTATTAGTTGACAATGGATCCTCTTTGAATGTGTGCCCCTTAGCCACTTTGAGCTTATTGGAAATTGAACCGTCAGACATCAAACCAAGCTCTATTGTGGTTCGTGCTTTTGATGGTCAAAAAGAGATATAATAGGTGAAGTGGAGTTAGAAGTCACCATCGGGCCTCAAACTTTCATTATTCCTTTCAAGTGATTGACATCCCCAGAACATTCAATCTGCTGTTGGGAAGACCATGGATCCATGCTGCCAGAGCAATACCATCAAGCCTGCACCAGAAAGTTAAGTTCATAACCAATGGTCAACTCATCACTGTTATGGGAGAACAGGATTATGCCATTTACAAGGAGACAGCTGTCCCTACATTGGAAAAGAAGGAGAAGAAGACTTCGGGCTTCAAATGTTTGACGAAGTCTGTATGATGATGATGAGAAAGAAACTCAGGTGGGAACCTTTGGACTGGGTTATTCCCCCACTTGTGCTGAAGTGGTGGAAATGAAAAACCAAATGAGAAGAGGAAGCTCGACAAGGAATATGATCCAATCATCAAAATTCCTCACATCAGCCATTCCTTTCCAAAGCCACATCATATCCAGCAGCCAGATGATATCAAAGAAGATGCTTCATCCAAAGAAATGATCTTGAGAAATTGGTTCTCTATGCCTTGCGCTAGTATTAAGTCTTTTAAGTAAGAACTTATCTAAGACTAGATTGTTTTGTGTTTTTCAGTATTATGTGATGCTCAAATAAGTGTACTTAAACACCGTCCCAGTTTAATAAAATTTATTTCCATTTGTGTTTTCACATATTCTCATACATTCCTCATTCATATTCAACCAGATTCGACAATTGTGATGAAGTTCAGGGATATCTCGCGCGTATAATTAATGAAAATATCAATATCACCTCTAACTCTACTGGGTTAGATGTTGAAGATGATATTGATTATCAATTTAGAACACAAGAAATTTGGCAAATTTTGAACAAGGAAGATTGAAATTCCCGAAACCATTGAAGTGATTAATTTGGGAACAAGTGAAAACCCTAGGAATCTGAGGATAGGAGGGGGAAAATTGCCTGAGAGCACGGCACAAGATTTAACCAAGTTATTAGCCGAATACTTGGATGTTTTTGCATGGTCGTATAGCGATATGCCTGGTTTAGACCCATCCATTGTGGTTCACAAATTGCCAACAAAGGAGGATTTTAAACCTATAAAGCAAAAATTAAGGCGATTTAGGCCGGATTTACTCCTCCAAATCAAGGATGAAGTAAAAAAGCTGCTTGAAGTAGGATTCATCGAGGTTTCTGATTATTCGGATTGGGTATCAAATATAGTGCCAGTACTTAAGAAAAACGGGAAAGTAAGAATCTGTGTGGATTTCAGAGATCTAAACAAAGCAACCCCGAAAGATAATTTCCCGTTGCCTCACATCGATGTTTTAGTAGACAATACCGCTGGAAATCATCTATTTTCATTCATGGATGGATTTTCAGGGTATAATCAGATATTAATGGCCGAAGAAGATAAGGTCAAAACCACATTTGTTACAGCCTGGGGAACTTTTTGTTACAAGGTCATGCCTTTCGGTCTCAAGAATGCCGGGGCAACTTATCAACGAGCAATGCTTGCTATACTTCATGATATGATGCACAAAGAGGTGGAAGTATATGTAGATGATATGATCGCCAAGACAAAGGAAGGAGATGATCATGTAGTGGTGTTAAGGAAGCTTTTTGAAAGATTAAGGAAGTTCCAGTTGAAATTGAATCCAGAAAAATGCACTTTCGGAGTGACATCTGGAAAATTATTAGGATTCATGGTTAGCCAAAAGGGGATAGAAATCGATCCTGATAAAGTCAAGGCGATTCAGGATTTGCCTCCACCAAAAACATTAAAGGAAATCAGAGGCCTCTTGGGAAGGTTGAATTACATTGCTCGATTCATATCACAGCTGACTGATAAGTGCCAACCGCTGTTTAAACTGCTAAAGAAGAATGCCCTAATTGAATGGAATGACGAATGTGAAAAAGCCTTTAATCGGATAAAGCAGTATCTGACAAATCCACCAGTACTGGTTACTCCAAAACCGGGGAACCATTGTTCTTGTACTTGACAATTCTTCCTGAATCTATGGGTTGTGTGCTGGGGCAAAAAGATGAGGAAGGAAAAGAAAGAGCTGTTTACTACTTAAGCAAGAAATTCTCAAATGGAGAACAAAAGTATTCAGAGATAGAAAAGACCTGCTGTGCATTAGTATGGGTTATGCACAGGCTTAGGCAGTATACGCTCTTCTACTCGATCGAGTTGATTACGAAGCATGATCCATTGCGATACTTGGCACGCAAACCGGCTTTAGTAGGTCGAATCTCGAAATGGCAGATGCTACTTTCTGAATTTGATATCATTTATGTGAATCAAAGTTCAGTCAAAGGACAAGTTTTAGCTGATCAACTCGCAGAAAGCCCAGTTGATGACGAAGAATTAAAGGAACAAGATCAGTTTCCAGATGAAGGCATCAGAATAACAGAAACAGAAGCCGAAAACAACAATTGGAAGTTGTATTTCGATGGAGCAGCCAACGTATACGGGTGTGGAATAGGGGCAGTCCTTATCTCACCAAAAGAAGAACAGTTCCCGGCATCAGCCAGATTAATGTTTCCTTACACAAATAATGTAGCGGAATACGAGGCATGCATCATGGGATTAGAAATGGCAATTCAAATGAATATGAGGAGCTCGAAGTGTTTGGAGATTCATCACTTATCATTTTCCAAACTCGAGGCGAGTTCAAAACTAAGGATCCCAAGTTGATTCCTTATCATAATCACTTGGCTGAGTTAACAGGAAATTCAAAGAAATTTCCTTCACTTATGTGCCGAGAACTCAGAATCAATTTGCTGATGCATTGGCTACTCTGGCCTCTTTGATCCAATTCACTGAAGGAGTAAGAATACAACCTTTGCAAGTCCGAATAAGAAGTGAACCCGCGTTCTGTGCTGTGATTGATCAATGAACCATGGTTTCAAGATATCAAATTTTCTTGCAAACAGGTGATTATCCTGAGTGTGCTACAAAAAAGGATCAAAATCATTGAGACGTCTGGCAAGTCATTTCTTGTTAAGTGGAGATACCTTATACAGAAGGTCATTTGATACAACCTGTTGAGATGTGTAGATGAAAATGAAGCTCAAAAATTAATGGAAGAAGTTCATGAGGGAGTATGTGGACCTCATATGAACGGATATATGCTAGCTAAAAAGATTATGAGGCTAGGATATTTCTGGTTAACCATGGAATCAGACTGTATCAAACATGTGAGATCTTGTCATCTATGTCAAATTACGCAAACAAGATAAATGCTCCTCCAAAGGAATTACAGTCAATGTCAACACCATGGCCGTTCTCAATGTGGGGAATAGACGTAATCGGGCCAATATCGCCAAAAGCTTCAAATGGTCATCGATTCATACTAGTTGCAATCGATTACTTCACCAAGTGGGTTGAAGCTGCTTCATACGCCAGTGTGACAAAAGCCGTGTTCGATTCATCAAAAGAGATATCATTGCTCGATATGGAACTCCAGAAAGTATCATTACGATAATGGTACAAATTTGAACAACAATGCAATGACTGATTTATGTCAGCAATTCAAGATTAAACACCGGAATTCCACTCCATATCGCCCACAGATGAATGGAGCAGTAGAAGCCGCCAACAAAAACATCAAGAGAATCATTGAGAAGATGACAATTGCATACAAGGATTGGCATGAAATGCTCCCATTAGCATTAATGGCATATCGAACCTCTGTAAGAGTGTCAACTGGGGCAACGCCCTATTCCCTGGTATATGGAACTGAAGCTGTTTTACCAGTAGAAGTTGAATTCCTTCGCTCCGAGTATTGGCTGAAACAGAGCTCGAAGAAGCTGAATGGGTTAGACAAAGGTTGAACAGTTAAATCTTTTAGATGAAAAAAGATTAACCGCCATGTGTCATGGCAATTATATCAACAAAGGATGGCTAGAGCATTTAACAAGAAGGTTAAGCCAAGAAATTTCCAAGAAGGTGATTTGGTTTTGAGAAAAATGCTGCCAAATGTGCAAGATTCCAGAGGAAAGTTCACACCAAATTATGAAGGACCATATATAGTGAAGAAGGTCTTATCGGGAGGAGCATTAATCCTTTCCCAAATGGATGGACCCAATTTAAAGGATCCTGTGAACTCAGATGCTGTAAAGTTATTATCCTTGATCAATAAAATTTGTCATTTCAAGTGATCAATTGATTTTATTTTAATTAATTATAAGCAAAGTTGATATTCCTGAAATCTGAAGTCGAATCAACTGAAATTCTGAAGTGAATCAAAGCCTGAAATTCTGAATCAAAGCCTGAATTCTTTGAAGTTGAATCAAAGCCTAACCCACAAAATTCTTCTGAATAAATTTCCAGCCAAACACCATTTGAATCATCAGACAAAGAAGTTTGAGCATCTTATAATACTGAATGAATGCATTTATACAGTTTGGTCTATTGATTGTTTTTATTTTAAAAGAAAATATTACTGCAAGAATAACTAATTTTGATAGAAATTGAGCATGTTGAAAAAAAAAAGAAAAAAAAGAAAAAAAAAGGAAAAAGAAAGAAAAAGAAAAAAAAAAAGTAAGAAAAAGAAAGAAAAAAAA